>CM075481.1:2460000-2817500 GCA_037950665.1 Hypophthalmichthys nobilis | reverse complement strand
AAACCAAATGTCAGTTAACAAATGGCAGAAGGTATACCTTTACAGGGGTCCTTGATTATGATTTCACTTTTTTAACTTTAGTTAGTGTGTAATGTTGCTGTTTGAGCATAAACAACATCTGCAAAGTTACAACGCTCAAAGTTCAATGCAAAGGGAGATATTTTCTTTTACAGAAATCACTTTTTAAGGACTACATCAAATGGCTGATAGGGACTACAACGAGCTTCTTCCTGGGTTAGTGACTTCACCAACCCTAAAATTTTCATAAACCCCGCCACCGAGAACACACAACAAAGGGGGTGAGGCCATGTTGGGCTGCTTTAGAGAAGAGGAAGAGTTGTTGTAGTAGAGTGTTGTTGACATGCCGTCATTTTACACCAAACGAAGGTCAATTCAATGCTGGATTTGCACAAAAGATTAACATGACGGCACATGCTAGTCGATGAGTTGAATCAACTCCACAGCAACTACATTCATTTATCCACTAACCATTCAGAAACGTCCAGTTTCATTCTAAAAGTTGTAACTTCTTCCTGAGTCTCTCCATCAGTGTCGACTCCGGTTTGAACAATGTAAGGCTGAACACCGTTACTGACAATCCTCATTTTGGCTGCGTGAGATTCTCCAGCTTTGTTGTTGTTGAGCAATCGAAGCACAAGCTGTTAAAGCTCCGCCCTCTTCTGGAAAGGGGGCCGGGAGCAGCAGCTCATTGCATTTAAAGGGACACACACAAAAATGGCATGTTTTTGCTCATCCAAATAAGGGCAAATTTGACAAGCTATAATAAATGATCTGTGGGGTGTTTTGAGCTGAAACTTCACAGACACATTCTGGGGACACCAGAGACTTATATTACATCTTGTGAAACAGGCATTATAGGTCCCCTTTAAGGCTTATATGGACAGAATTGGTTTTCCCTCATGCATTTCATGCCAATCAAACATGCCTGTAACAAACAACCTACTGTTGTTAGGCTAGTTTAGGCATCCTCTGAGAAGAAATGTGCATGATTGGGATATTGCATTTTACACAATGCTACTTCATTCAATTTGACCTTTGTGGATTTGCAATACTAAAGCTATTTTTCCTCATTGCACGGCAGTATGTAACAGAGCACAGATGTTTACTGCCGTGCAATGAGAAAATAAGCTTCACTGCACATTTTGGCAAAGTCATCCAGGTATTTTGTGCATATGGATAATTTGTGAACAGTATACATACTACTACATAATGCAAAAATAGTAAGAATCAGTATAGAAACGCAGTGCAAGCCTCAAAAGCCTCTAATTAAAATCAATCTTCATTTAATTTACAATCAACTTCTATTTATTACAACACTGAAATTAAAGAAAATGTTTAAATCGATCTTTCATGTCATTTCCACATTTTTAATGAAATTATAGAGGAAGCTGTGCTTTTGTACTCTTGAAGCAATTGCCACGGGTTGCATGATTTCTTTACAGAAACATTTAGACGAGTGTGTGTGTCTTTTATAGTTTGTCATACTCAGAGACATTTTAATTGATCGCCCGCTGTCTCACATTCATGTGAATGAGTAGCTCAGGGAAGTAAAACTATAGCTCTGATGATTAGCTGAATCTCTAGAAAGAGGAGCAACAGACAGAGAAAGAGAGACATGGCACTCTTTTCTAAAGACTTATTTTTAGTGCACCTCAGTGCAGGTGAGCATCATCCAGAGGGATGTGAAGACAGAACCGATAATCATCTGGAGACCTCACAGTATCAGAGCCATAAAGTTCAGATCATACTAGCTCAATTACAGACACTCAGCAACAGAGACAGACAGCGAGCTAGATTTTGTCATTGTACTTGCTGAAGAATAAGAAAAACACAATTCTAATTAAGTCAAACACTTTTAGATAGTACTTAATAGCACTTATAATACAACACATTCATAAATACACACATAGACATGTGTATGCCTAAAACAATCACAATCAGCCTAAAAGCTAAAGGATGACTACAATATCAAGAAGACACAAAGCCACACTTGCTCCATACAATTACAGTCATCTTTGAAGCACGTCTCTATTTTTCACTTGGAGCGCAGATAAAACTGTTGACAAGCGCTATGCATCTTTATTTAATGGCAGTGTGGGACTTGCTGAAACTGTGATAAGCCGCTGCTGTTATTCAGCACATGCCGCTGGGGGTCTTGACCCCGACAAAAATATTAGTGGGGAAAACTTGACGATGTGCAGCAATCCACACTGGAATTACTTGAACTGCTTTTAGCGTCAGACGCATGTCGACTCCCCTTCCATTTCCAGAGAAATGGCTGGGAAAAAAAACACCAGGCATACGGGGAAAAAGCTAATGCTTTCAGTGTGGTGCTTGACCTCTGCTCTACATCTGCGCTCAATTACGCAACACACACACTGCATCTGAACATGCGCTGTGCAACGGTTTGACGAGGCAGGGCTTAAATGCAAAACCCCCTAAAACACATGATCTTAGATGACTGGATCATCCCTTCCTATCAAACAGTGTGAATGTTTAAAGGGCTTGCTTAATGGAAAGCAGGATTTTACATGCTCTTTGGAAATAACAGAGTTTAATAAACATCACAAGTGATCTGAAAGGCTCTACACAGGCCTAAATATTACTCTAATCACCCCAAAAATGTTATGTAATATATGAACCTCTTTTGATAAAATAAAAATAAAATAAAATAAAATAAAATAAAAATAAAGCATAAAAATAGAAAAAAAATATTTATTCTTATACCGCACACCCATAGCATCATGTGTCAAACACAAAAATAAATAAAATAAAATCATAAAATAAATCATAAATCTTTATGCTTTATTTGTTATGCTTTATTTTTTCATTCTTATCGTCCACCCATAGTATCATGTATCAAACACAAAATAAAAAATTACAAATTAAAATTAAAATAAATAAATAAAATAAAAATTAAATAAAAAAATTAAATAAAAATAACAAATAAAAAATACATAAAATACAATAAAAAATAAAATAAAAATATAAAATATAAAAAATTAAATAAATTAAAATAAAACAAAATAAATCTAAAAATAATAAAGCATAAAAATAGAAAACAGATATCGTATCAAACACAAAATAAAAAAAAATATTAAAATAAAAAAATAAAATAAAAAATAAAATAACAAAACGTACATATAAAATACAATAAAAAAATAATATAAAATAATATAATATGAAATATAAAAAATAAAATTAAAATAAAACAAAATAAAATAAAAAAATAAAATGATTTTATTCTTACCACAGAACTATGTTTCAAACACAAATTAAAATATAAAAAGTTAAAATCATAAAATAAATTAAAAAAAAAAAAATAAAAATAAAAATAATTTTATTCCTACCGCCCACCCATAGTATCATGTATCAAACACATATATTCACTGAACATCCTGTCCTCCGCCATAGCTGCCAAAACTAATTCGCTCTTCAGCATATGTAAACTATCTACACCGCATTTTGCTTGACAACCAACCAAAAGTTGGATGAACTAGTCCTTTAACAGACGTGAACACACACATTCATTAACAATCTTAAAGGTTCAGTGGCAAAAACATGCTGTTCAACTCTAAGAACCAGAGCGAGGACAGAAAATGGAGATGAAAAACTAAATTATGTCTATTTCTGGTGTTAGAAACAGAGTAAGATGTGGACAGCAGGGAAAATATGAAACACTACAAAAGTGTAGAACATGGCCTGTGGAAAAGAAAACAACTAGTAAAAAGCTTTCTCTTTTCCATCTGTCTTTAAAGCAGCAATAAAAGCACACAGATCCTCTCGTATTAAACTGTGATGTGAGACAGGAGTCGCTGTGTGAGTGGAACGGGATGCTTTATGAAGTGACGCAGCGCTCTGCTGGCTGACCACAGCCTGTGCCGCAGCACTGATGCTGATTCATGATGTAATTGAAACGCCACACAGACGATTCTCAGTAACAGCAGCACCAGGCCTCAGCAAGGAGCTCCGCCGTGGGGCTCATTCTTAACCAGAATGATCTAGAGCAGAGCTTGCAGGAGACTTGCAGGAGTCGAAATTATAAATCTTCTATCACTTTTAGTCAACTTTGACGAAACTTCTCTCAGCTAGCACGTCTTTTTGAAGTGACTAGCAGCCTTGTCACCTGACCTGAATACTGCGTGCTGATTCGCTAAAACGCACTTATCGGTTTCTGTACGCAAACCACAGGGCGCTTGTCTGCTTCTGCTGTAAAACGTGAACACACGACGTCAGCAACTGATGTCAGTTTGAAAATAAGCAATGTATCTCACCTCGCTATAATGAAAATTATACAAACATAACATATGTTTTATGTTTGTGTAATAGGGAGGGGAAAAAAAAAAAAAAATCACATTTCAGAACAATTAGAATATTTAAATTTTTAAAATTATTTTAATATATTGATTTAAGTCTAGCCACGGCCCCCCTGCAATACCGCTACGGCCCACAGTTTGGGAAGCACTGATCTAGAGCATCACACTGTCTATAACCTGCGGTATCATAGCCAAACTGCCTTATGTTTAGATGCAAAAGTAATAAAGAAATAATGTAGAAGTACAGAGCAGAACACAAACAGGTCAACATGGGCTTGCCAAGCAATGTCGCAACTTCATAATAGAATATTTAATCAATTTCATGATTCGACTGAAACTCATCCAATCAGAATTTAGGGAATTCTATATTTTTTAAAATAGTTTCTTTCTTGATTTTTTTTTTTTTTTTTTGCTTTTACCTTGGATTTATGATGCATTTCATTCAAATTAATAATTCCAAAATGTGCATTACCACACAGTTATAATATATAAACCATTTTTAAAATAAAATAAATAAAATTAAGAATATAAATACATTTAGAAATAAATTTAAATGTAATTAAAAAAAATAATTGTAAAAATATAAAACAAAATAAAATATAACTTAAATAAATGACAAAAAAAATAAAAATATATATTAAACTAAAAAAAACATTTTTGGTTGAATGTATAAATAATATAATAAAATAAAACTAAATTAAATGAAAATTAAAATGTTGGGTTGAATGTACAAATCTACAAATAATAAAATAAATCTTAAAATAAATTAAAATAAAATACATTTTAATAAAATACACATATTATAACTCACATAAAATACATAAAACAAATAATATTTTATTCATATTGCCCTCCCATACAGTAGCATCATGCCCTTCACCTTGACCCTGCTCGGCTGGTTTCCAATCCGCCTGGGACAAACATGATATATGTGTTTGTGTATTTGTTTGTGCACTGCTGTGGAGCATCCTCCTGAGCATCCTCCTGAGATCAACCTGAGCTCCAGGTAAAGCTGAACATGATGTGCATCTTCCCACACTGACTGACTACAACACAAAACAAATGAACGTTGACAGCCCCAATAAAGCAGCTGTTTCTTTATCAGCCCCTGCAGGATGACCAAACACGCTCAAACGAGTCAGTCATGCACGACTGATGAAGTCGTCTGACTCGATAATGCAACACAGTGTTTCCTGAGTCTACGGCGTGTCTGTAAAACAAATGATATTTTACCTGAGTTTGAAGCGTGCACTGAATGTGATGAGACAAAAAGAACATGTACCTGCAAATAACAGAAGATTCACAAACAAATGACTCTTTTGAGTCAGTTCTTTTAGTGAATCGCTTAAATAAACTACTTTCAATCATACCCGACTAAAACATTAAAACTATGAACTAAAAAAAAAGTATTTTTTCAGAAAAGTACTTTTTAATTAAACCATTATTATGTGTAGTAAACGCTACAGCAGTTCACTATGGTGTTACTACGGTGTGAGTGAGTGTACAGGCTTGTTAATTAGTACTGCTGCGCTGTTGCGTATGACAGGATGATTTAACTAGCATCTTCTGAGCCAGGAAAATTCTTCCAGAGAAACGCCACAGCTGCTTTTACAGTCCACAGCGCAATACAATGAGAGAAAACAAACGCGTTTATAGCGTTCTTCACTTAGCATGAAGACATAATGAACAGCACACACTCAAACACAGCAGCGGGACAACATCTGCTGTTTGATGAACGCCTGAAAGCCTTCAGGTGAAGGACGAGGAACGTTAAAAAAAAAAAAAAAAAAATGCAAATGACATGAATTATGTTCTGCAATAAACATAAAAATGATGCACTGTCAAGCAGGAAAATATGCCCAATAATTTGCATTTGAGCATGCGGCATTTTCAGAATTTTTTATGAAACTTATATTAACTTATATAACTTATACGCATATTTCACAAATTCTCATTAATACATGTTTTTAGAGTTTTTTCCTACATGTCAATATTCTCAATGGGGAATATCATTAGATTCTCATTACTGTAATGGTACCTAGCATAAAATTAACACGTAAACACACACATATAAATGTGCATTACTACTCAGTCACAATATATAAACCATTTTTTTTAAAATATAAATAAAAATAAAAAATACAATAAAATATAATTAAATATAAAATAAATTAAAAAATAAAATATTAAAAATTTATTTAAAAATATAAAATAAATAAAAATACAAATACAAAATAAAATAAAATAAATTAAAAATAAAATTAAAATAAAAAACTAAATGTAAAAATATAAAAAAAATTAATAAAATAGAAAATAAATTAAAAAAAATTAACAAATATAAAATGAATAAAACATTTTTGGTTGATATATGAATAATATAATAAAATAAAAAAATTAAATTAAATAATTAAAATTGTGTTGAATGTACAAATCTACAAATAATAAAATACAAAAATAAATAAAAATAAATAAAAATAATAAAATATATATATATATATATACACACACACACACACACACACACACACACACACACACACACACATACATACACTCGTATATATTAATTTAATTAGTATTTTAAATTTTAAAACGTACATATTTAATTTTATAATAGTTTTTAATTATTTAAAAAATAATTTACTGTTCAAATACAATTTATAGTTATATATTCTTTTAATTAGTTATATTTATACACTTTAAATATTTTTATTTATAAATCTAATTAATTAAATTTTAATTGTATATAATTAATTTATAATTATATTTAAATAAATTATTCAGTGTATAAACTATTTATATAAAATTCTACATGAAATAAAAATAAATTTTTTGCTTTTTGTTGTTGTTTCTTTGACAACACACTTCAAAACGGTCTTGAGACCCACATTTGGGTCATGACCCAACGGTCTAGACATGTTCTGGAAAGGTTTGATAGTCACAGATGACTGTTTATAGAAATAAAAATGCCAAGAGCAGACTAAAATTGCCAGGTCAAATCCGATTGGCTGGCTTACACAATTCCCCTGAACCGGGTGCACAGGTTTTAAGCATTCAACTGGTATCTTCCTGCCATGCAGGTGATTCAGAATAATTGTAATGTGAACCAGACTTTGTTGACAGTCAAAAGTCTTTGTTAGAGTACAGGGATGGAAAGCAGAGCAGAGAAAATTAAATGCAAACAAAATTACTCAAATCTAATTAGAAAAGAAGCACTTTGGGATGTAACTTTAAGAGAAGTGAGTCCGTCTCTGACATGAAGGCATAAGAGGAATAAGAGACGTCTGTCAGCAGAAACAATGTTTCTGTAATAAGGTGTCAACCGCACATCCCTGGAAACAGGCGCCGCAGGAAAGATGGCCACAGTAGTGAGATGAGCTGCCATTCAAGACCCCATGAAACCTCTTTTCTTTGTCATGAACGATGATTTGCAAGTCAGATGCTGGTGCTGTTACATGAGTCATTGACATCTTTGGTCATTTTCCTACACTAAAAAAAAATTATTGTACAGTAAAAAAATCTGTTAATTGGTTAACGGTAAGTTCCTTTACTCTACAGTATATGGTGAAAACTGTAATAGATCTAACCTTACATTTCATGTAATTCTACAGTAAAATAACTGTACAGTTTTCAAGGCATCATCAAGCTACGCCTTTGTTTTGAATAAGCGACCTCTAGTGGTGAAAATTACATATTGTGCCTTTAAGAGGTTTATTAAACTAACAGTCTTTCAGTTTTCAGATCTTTAACCGTTATGCCACAACGCACTAGTTTGCAATGATAAGCAGGCCAAGACCAAGATGATATAACAACACACTGGCTGTTTATTTCTGCTAAGCCACGGAGAGCTGCAAGTCTGTGTCGACAGAAGGCTGGTGGACTAAAGTCTTACGGGAATATCACTGTGAATGAAGAGAAGAACTACGGCGTTCCAGACAGGAGGACTACAGCTTGAACGTGTGCTTTTTGAAAAATAACAGTAATGTTGTAAATCCTGCTCGAAAGTCAGGCATGATATCAACAGTTGGGAATGAAGACATCTGGGAGAGTCTGATTGACTGCCAGAAACATCTCACTGAGAGGGCATGAACGCGCTGAAAGGAGTTTTAAAAATGCATAAGCCTGTAAAAGTGCAGATCCTAAAAAAACACTGACTAATGTCTGTCTGCTTCATTAGCAGTGGAGCATGTAACGTCTGCAACACCAAACAGAACTGCAAAAATGAGCGTTTTCAAACATTTTTAAACATTCTCCCCTTCTGTCATTGGCTGGACAAGCAGATAGCTCCACCCCAAACTCGTGCTATTGGTTGAGCCAGTCATTATGTCCAGCTCAGTTAGGGAAACTGAAATAAACAGTTTGCATTTCCATTTTGTGACACAAACATTACCTTAAAAACACACATTATTCAGTGCAAATCATTTGAGTCCCAGTATGGAGCATAACTTAAAAACTAATTCGTCAATAAAGAGATGCACAAATGTATTTTAACATATACAATGTTTTTATGAGGAAATTAACTACTCTCCCAAGAAGTAGAAATGTCTTTCTAAGCATAAAACACACTATATTTTAAGATTTTTTGCCAAATATGCAAACAGACAGTGGAACTGACTCTATTATATGTTGCAATGCTTCACAGGGACTGTGTGTGATATAAATCACAGCTAAACAACCTTAGAGCTCATGGTAGATCTGTCTGCAAAGCTTCATATATTAGCAGTAAATATCCTTTTCTTTATGAAGAAAATCAATGGGATCTTTATCTCTGGAAATATAACAATAGTTAGAGGTAATGTTGTATAGACTCAAAGAAACTCTACATGTTGGATGAGACTCAGTTCTCATCCAACGGGGCAGAAACTGTGTGTGTGTGTGTGTGTGTGTGTGTTGGGAGAACAAACTCAAGATAGAGCAGCAGAAAACTAAACTAGACCCTCTGAAACCCAAGATGAAGAACAGAATGGGAGAAAATCTCACTTCCAACCAATGACATTGCATAAATTTCACCCAAAAATAAAAAAAACTCATGATCTACCCTCGGGTCACTCCAAATACACACAGATTTCTCTGATCCCGTCGAGTTTGAATATGTGGAAGCGCAAATACACACAGATTTGAGAGCTACAGGATGAGATATTCAGAGAATAATGACTTCAATTTGACTTCAGAAGACTTGAAAAAAAATACACACGAGCTGTATGGACTACGGTTGTGATACAATTGGTGTATTTTACATATATTTAATCATATTTATGTGTTTTATTATTTATTCTTCACTCTAAAAAATGCTGCGTTAAAAACAACCAAAGATGGGTTGAAAATAGACAAACCCAGCGATTGGGTTGTTTTAACCCTGCGAATGGGTTGTTTTAACCCAGCGATTGGGTTGTTTTAACCCAGCGATTAGGTTGTTTTAACCCAGCGATTAGGTTGTTTTAACCCAGCATTTAGGTTGTTTTAACCCAGCGACTGGGTTGTTTTAACCCTGCAAATGGGTTGTTTTAACCCTGCAAATGGGTTGTTTAACCCAGCGAATGGGTTAATTGTTAATAGTAATTTTTAAACAATAGTTGGGTTAAATAAAACTACCCATCAAACATTTAACCCAACCACTGGGTTTGTCCATTTTCAACCCAACTTGGTTGTTTTAAACCCAGCATTTTTTAGTGTGTTCATTTAGTGGAAAATAGTTTACAAAACTATTTTATACAAAATGTATTGATTGTTTATAATTTTTGTAATAATAATAATAATAATAATAATAATAATTCATACACTTATTTTATGAATATGTCTTGATAGTTTAATAAATATTTAATAAAAATAATTATTATTATTTTATAAATATTTATTAATTTAGTGGAAAATGGTGGAAAAGTCTTGATTAATTTTAGCTAGATTTTTTTAAAAATATAATTTTTTTTTTTTTTTTTCCCCCACCAGCCACCACTGTACGACAGGCTCTAATATGGAAAAAAAGCATCATGATCATGATTAAAAACATCTTTAGTGTTGCACAAAAGAAAATCATACAGATTTGGAATAACATTGGAGTGAGTAAATGATGATCATTTTCATTTTAGGGTGGACTATCCCTTTAAATAGTGTTTCATGAGAGCTCTGCATGGAAATAATTCAAAAATTGTATATTATGTTGAAGGCGTATCTGCTCATGAAGACAAATAAGTTCAAGTTCACATGTATTCAGACGACACAATGTGCTGATGGGGGAGGGACTGTCTAATTGATTCACAACATGAGCAATGCAGACAACAGGAATGCCAATAATGTCACACATGCCTGATTGACAGGGCAAACCCCGCCTCCATCTCCACATTCCTGTCCTGATGGAGTCCTTGAACCAGACGCCACAACAAAAGCTCCATCTCCAGCGTGTGGCCGCGTCCTTCACAATAACAGAGCAACAGTGTTCTCCATTCAAACGCTCCCCGCGTCCGTCTGTATAGCCCACCTCCCCTCCCGCTCGTCCCCGCCGCCTCCGACCCATTCACTGGACAAATAACAGGATTGTCGCTCGCACTGCCAGGGTCTCGGGGCTTAAAAACATCCCCCATCACGCTGTTTTCGCCCAAACACAATGGCTTTCTGTCTGTCTGCACGATCTTCATCTGGACGCTGAACGAGACACAGAAAGCTGCTTTTCATTCAGCCGTACCAATGAAGTTTTGTCCTTAAGACTCAAAACTGACATTATGGTGAACTAGGAGAACATTTTAATGCTCACAGGTTTAAGAATCAGATTTAATGATCAACTTCAACTCCAATGTTTCTCCTAAAACTTTCTCTGATCCCAAGTTTGAATGCGTGGAATAGCAAATAGAGTTATTAGAGGCTGTCTAAGAGAAAGAATGAGTGAGATTTTTCCCCACGTGTCGAGGGAAGCTCTTGCTATAGACCAGCCGTCAATTTCTTCTGTGAAAATATTATTTGAGAACTCCCCGTTCTCTCCCTCCAGCGGCCCGTTCTGTGTTTGTGCTGAATTTATGAGACTCCTGCGCACACACAGACACACACGCTTTAATACAATCACACAAAAACTGATTCTTCCCACCTGACCTCCAGACAGCAGAAGGACACGAGCACCATTAGACACGATATACACCACAATCGTCACACACTGACTCAACACCATTCACTTCTGCATCTACTTCAGGGTTTTACACAGAAACAAAAAGGATTTATTTTCCCCCAAACATAATGTTTGTCTGATACATCCGAATTCCCAAGTATAACACATGAGCTGTTTTTATTAAAACATGAAAATTATTATACATTTCAGGGAAAACCCCTTAATGTATTTCCATGTAAATGATGCTGTCAATGCAGAATTTTACAACAAAAAAAAAAAAAAAAAGAAAGAAAGAAAAAGAAATATAGTCAGCATTACTATATATTTATCAGTGCACATTATAATGGGATATTAATTAAATAAGAAAATAAAATGAGATTAAAAAAACAACCAAATAAAATGTGAAAATAAAATAAATTAAGAAAATAAAATGAGATAAAATGAGAAAATAAAAGAAAATAAAATTGGATAAATAGAGATAAAATAAAATAAAATGAGTAAATAAAATAAAATTAGATAAATAAAATAAACAGATAAAATAAATGAGAATATAAAATAAACAGATACAATAAAATTAGATGAAATAAAATGAATATAAATATAATAAAATGAGAAAAATATAAAATAACAAAATAAATAAAATAAAACAAAAATTGAGATAAAAAAATAGATAAAAATAAAATTAGATAAAAATCAGATAAAAAATTTTAAAATTAAAATTATTTTAAAAATAAAATAAAATGAGAAAATAAAATAAATTGAGAAAATAAATTAGATAAATAGAATAAAATGGAGATAAAAAAATAAAATGAGAAAAATGAGAAATTAAAATAAAATGAGGTAAATAAAATAATATAAGGTAAATAAAAAAAATGAGAAAAATGAGAAAAATTAGATAAATTGAGAAATAAAATGAGATCAAATAAAATGAGATCAAATAAAATGATAAAATAAAATAAGAAAAAATAAAATGAGAAAATAAAATAAAATGGGATCAAATAAAATAAAATGAGAAAATAAATGAGATAAAATGAGAAATAAAATGAGATGAATAAAATAAAATGGAGATAAATATAATAAAATGAGATCAAATAAAAAAGAGAAAATAAAATAAAATTATGTAAAATATAATAAAATAAAATGGAGAAAATAAAAAAATGAAATAAAATTAAATTAGATAAAATAAATTAAAAAAAAAAAAATTTGCCAGCTTGTCAAAATCCTATGAATTCCTTATGGATAAAAATCATTGAATATCCTCTTTTGCTCTAACATACAGATTACACAAGCTCAATGAGTTTTACGATTTTGAGTAAATTTCATGAAGAAATTTAGAAAAAACAATATTCCAGTTAGTCTCAAATAGAGTGAGGTCAGAAATACATGCTTAAAATCATACCATTTCAAAAATGCTGTTTAGATGAAAATGTCACACTGCAGGACACTGCTGACACGTCATGTCAACTATCCAAACAGGGAAAAAAAAAAAAAAATTGTACCAAGCAGTATGTACTTGACAGGCATGACAGTCTGTAAAGTAGCAGAAGCAGTGGCAAGCGTTAACAAAACTAAACTTTCATCCCACGTCCCACATACACACACATCTCGACAGCTTCTGTCAACACTCCCAGCGCTCTGTTTGCGCATCAACAAGCAAACGGGCCAAACTCCAGCAGGCCGCTGTCTGCGAGACAGGAGGGGTGGAGGACACGCTCGCAGGACACTTACATTCATCTGCAGAGGGAAGATAAATCAGTAAACAAGGGCAGAACTGGCTTCCTGTGAGACCAAACACGCCCACTGAACTTCTGCATCTGTGATCTTGAGAATCTGAGAATCAGCCTACGTGGACACGTCTACACCGCTGACCAGAACACCACCAGTGTTTGAGTCTGCAAATTGGCAGAGGGCGAGATATCGTTACCTTACGGATGAGGTGGCGGTTCTGAGAGGACAAGCCTGTGTGGGCAAGTGACAGAAAAATAATGACATGTTCCAGCCGCCACTACACCTGCCACACAGCAGAAACGTCAGAAAAACACGGGGCATTAAGTGTGATTACTAGACAAACACATTCTGCTTTTTGCATCTTATTTGCAGCCAAATTAAATGTAGCGGGTATGTAATAAATGAAAACAGATGCAGATATATAGATATATATATATATATATATATATATATATATATATATATATATATATATATATATATATATATATATATATATATATATATATATATTTCCATCATCATCATTATTATTATTACTCCTATATTACTATTTAATATAATAAGACTTATATGAAATTATAATTAGACTATATAAATGATAGTAATAATAATGGTTATTATTATTATTATTATTAGTAGTAGTAGTAGTAGTAGTAGTAGTAATAATAATAATAATAATAATAATAATAATATCAAATAACAATATTAAACAAAATAAGAAATTACTATTGTAATATTTCACTAAAATAAAAGACTATTTAAGAAAAAAAATAGTCATATTTTCTACAGTACAACTGTAAAATTACAATATTAATATTTATGGGTGTCTGTGAGTCCAAACACGCCCACTGAACTTCTGCATCTGTGATCTTGAGATTTATGGTATTCAAGTGTTGAAATTTAAATACAAACACTTTCCTTTGAGAATGTTCATTGGTAGCAACAAGAAAACAGATTCATTGTCAGAACAGAACGATATTTTAGCAGCACCGACTGTTAATGTTGCTACCAGAAGTAGAAATCCATGATTGCATCACAACGGGAGCCTACAGCGAGTAGCACAGATTTAAAAAAAACACTGTATGTGTGACGCCCCATAAGTGTCTGTCTATCTTCGATTAATCCACGTGGATTTCTAGGCCGCTGCACAACTGGCACGCCTGCCTCGCCACCAGCCAAACACTGTTATGAGACGAATGCTCAATTCAAATGCGTCCCGGGTATGTCTGTTTGCGTGCCCCACATTCACGATTCCACTAAGTGCATTAAACATCAACAAAGCAACAACGAACGGTGGCTTTTTTGTGATACCGAACAGCCCGTGGTTTCTCTTTAACATTCGGCAGGTTTCCAGGGTATGCGCTGTGCCAGCGCAGTCGGCCTTGTTTGCGATGCCCACAAGACAAAACATCACCTTGGCTGACCCTGCTTAGTCATTCAGTGGTCCTGTTTCTCTATAATGTGATCAGCGGCTGAAGGATGGAGCTGTGCACATGCTGCTCGGAGCGGCTGATGTGTCTTTTGTGGCCACTGAAAGCATTAGCAGCATGGGGCGGTAATTTTAGAGTCGCCCTGGGAGCAACAGTGTCTGTTAGTGACTCTGAAAGAAGGTGCAGATGAAAGATACTGAGATACAGTACGAACCAGACGCTCGCTTCTTATCCAGGCGGATCCCTGCTCTAGTTTTGAACAAAGATACTAAACATAAAGTGAACTAGTCTCTGCTGTACAGACATGAATTTCTAAATATTTAGTTTTTGAAAGAACTCATTTCTGCTCACCGAGGCTGCATTTGATCAAAAATACACACTGTAAACCCTAACGCTCAAAATACTTCATTGGTTTGAGTAGGACAAACTTAAATTAGTTCAGTTAAATTAACTTTTATGAGTATTTAGAACTTTATTTCTCTTTTGAGTTCACAGAACTTGTATATTTCAAGTAAACTGAACTGTTTCATTGTTTTGAGTTGTGTGGACTCATTTCTTTTAATTTAGACTAACTTAACTGAAACTGGACTGGGATTTCTATTTCCCAGCATGCTTTGTCTATGGCACTCGAAAGGGAGAGTAAATGCTAAAATTAAGTGTTATATAATGTTTTTGTGTGTGCAAGATTAATGGTAAGGGAGATTTAGTGTAGTGATTAATGTTTCGTTATGCTAATTTAGAAGAGTTTGTGGTAATGTGGGTTTTTGGAAAGTTACCATAACGGTGACACGTGGTGCATGCGGCTTAGCTTGAGAGCAGGTGAGTTACATGTTTTAAGTTGCTGTACTCTTTCAGTAAGTGCTACACCATGCTGTTGTTAACATGTTAGACAATTAGCAAGTTGCCATTTTCTGAATTAGCTTGTTATAACTAGAAAAATATTTACGTTGAGATCATTTTAAGTTAAATGTATAAATTAGTGTACTAAAATATTTCAAGTTAAGAACAATTAAAATGTATGAGTACAAAATAAAAATCTACTGAAAAAAAAAATCAACTTTGAGTTCTGACAACTTATTAGGGTTTACAGTGAAGTAAATAACTCATTTGATTTGCAAGAACTCAAAATAAAAATGTTAATTGCAATCAAAATGTATGAGTTAGCTAATTCAGTACTTCAAGTTAGGAGCAATTAACATGCATGAGTACTATAAACTTAAAACTTGATAGTTCTGCTTACTTAAAATTGGGAACATCCTAACTCAAAAACATTGATGTAACTGATTACCTCAAATTTTTTGAGTTAGCCCAACTTATTCAGGTTTACAGTGAAAACAGCAATATTGTAAAATAATTATATTGAAATATAATTTTTTTCTATGTGTTTTCTATGTGAATATATTTTAAAATGTTGAAGCTGAATTTTCAGCATCATTACTCCAGTCTTCAGTGTCACATGATCCTTCAGAAATCATTCTAATATGCTGATTTGATACTCAAGAAACATTTCTGATTATTAACAATGTTGAAGACAGTGCTTCATATTTTTGCAGAAACCATGATACATTTTTTTTCAAGATTCTTTAGAAAGGTTAAAAGAACAGCATTTATTTGAAATAGAAATCTTTTGTAACATTATAAATGTCTTTACTGTCACTTTTGATCGATTTATTGCATCCTTGCTGAATAAAACCTGTTCGTTTGAATTTCTGAATGTTGAACACGAAATAAAATATTTTGAAGAAAAAAGTTGAACTTTACCCTTTGGATAGCTATAGCAGGGTCAGTTAGAAAAGGTGCGTGGCAAGATATACTAAAAAAATTTAAAAAAAAAACTATAAATCCTAAATGAAAACTCAAAACTTTATGAAAATAGGTAAAATACTATGGAAGTCATGGGGTCTATCAAATGTTTGGTTACCGACATTCTTCAAAATCTCTTCCTTTGTTGGTTTGGAACAACATGAGGGCAAGTAAAGGATGACAGAATTTTCATTTTTGGGTGAACTATCCCTTTAAGTAGCCAGCATCACAAACACAACATCGGCTTCCTGTTTAATGGATTGTGTCGAAATCATCCTGTGTTGTCATTGAGAGGGAGCTCTGCTGATGAGGCCTGTTTGGAGGAAAACTAATCTCTGAAGAAGGCTGTAATTGCACCGTTTTCTGAGTAATTCGATCAAATTGGCTGAAGAGCGGCGGCTGGCAGGAACAAACACACGGCTACGGACACAACGCAACTCCACGCAGCCAGAGACATGATTAGATTTGAAGAGCATGTCCAAATACGTGTCAATCTCTCTTGGAAAGTGTCCAAATGAAATGAGATTCAATTACCTATTCAGGATGAGGCAGAGTTGCTCTAAAATGTCCGACTGATGATTGAGTACAGCCAACAGAGAGACTTTAACTGCTAGAATAAAGCCTGCCAGATGAAGCGTGCATGTGCAGATTTAGAGATGAATCGGGATGATCAGCAGACAATTAGTGAGGCATTATTAGGAATTTCCATTTGTTTAGCTTCAATATTGTTAGTGGCAGTGCAGATGAATTTAGAGATGCTATGCTTTAGCATGCAACAAGTGACTGTTGGACTGTCAGCACATGTAAATTCATCTTCTTTAATGCAGTATAACCTTTAAAGACAATTACTTTTACTTTTTAATAATTAGTCTATATACACAACACACATCCAGGACTCTTGAGTAGTGCATTTTAAAGGGATTCATATTATGCCCTTATACGATGTCTTGATTTTGTTTTTGGGCTCTACTAGAACAGGTTTTCATGCTTGAAATGTTCAAAAAACACATTATTTTCCCTCATATTCAAATTTGACAAGCTATAATAAATGATCTGTGGGGTATTTTGAGCTGAAACTTCACAGACACATTCTGGAGACATCAGAGACTTATATTACACCCTGTGAAAGGGGCATTATAGGTCCCCTTTAAGTAAATTTATCTGTATATGTTTACAAACATTTAGATATTTTGCTGTAAAATAAGACCAAAAACTGGTTCAGTAAAAGACATCCATAGTTACTGTAACCAGACATGCCACCAATTAGTCTCATTTGTAGATTATATGTAAAATATGTCCTTTTTTGCACATCTCTAATTTGGTGGTGTGAGTTATTGCGTTGTAGTGTGTGTACGCTGAGGGAAAGACATTAATAAGCAGAGCTCAGCTTTGAGTGTCAGCGGCTGATCCACCAGAAAATTGCAGTATTGATCCTGTTGAGATTTGGCTGCATTGCCGTTTTTCCCCCCAGAGGCCAGTGCTGCACTTCTGCTCCCTGCAAACCGCAAGGATCAAAATAGAAGGGGCGAGAATGCAATAAGACGAGAAAATGTGAACGAGAAATGAGACAAATGCACATTTTACTATAGTACAAATTTAAAGGGCTTCATTTGAAATGAAGTATTCTGCACTGCTTGTTTTCTTTAGCACCTCTATAAAAGATTCATCCTCTTTAGAGTAGTTAAGAAAATATTATCAGAAATTGTTCATTCAAAACTCAGGACAAATAATGGTATTTTAAGTTATGATTCATTTATGTACAATGTGAACTTTGTCTCAGATGTTTAGACTAAAAGTCCAAATAAAAATAGACATATGAGTCAATATTTGACCTGCACTGAAAATAATTTGGTGCATAAACAAGTGTAGAAATTGCTAGTAAAGCTATAAAAGGAATGTGGAGAGCAGCTCAGATCATTGAGATTATTAAGGAGATCTTATTTGTGATGCTGGGGAAAGTTACTTACTTTTAAAAGTAATGCGTTACAATCAGTGTTACTTGTAACACATCACAAGTAACTTGAGTTATGTAATCAGATTACTTTTTTAAGTAACTAGTAAAGTAACGCATTACTTTTTCAGTTTACAACAAAATATCTAAGTTACTTTTTCAAATAAGTAACGCAAGTTAACCTCAAGAGGTGCACTAGTGACGTTAGAGGCTGCAGTCTTTAGCCTCCCTGTTAGCACGCCCGCCTCCTACGGCGGAGACCCGGGTTCGAGGCCGCACTGATTCAACCATACTAATAAGCAAAAATTACTTTAGATTAGATTTAGAAATAAGAGTGTTGAACTTCTCCTGTATCCTATTCTTCTTTAATCCAGAATGGCAGCAGAGCTGAAAGGTTTGTTTGAGCTGCGCCCTCTACTGTACAGGCGTAAATATGCATTTCCTTCAGCCTGACACTTATTCATTTCACTTTGTGTGAAAAGGCCCTAACATTTGCCAAAAATAAAACTTTTTTGTTGTGATTAAAAAACAAACAAGCAAGCTCAGCCCAGGGGAGGAAAAAAGTAATGCATTACTTTTCATAAAAAGAAACTAAGTAACGCAATTAGTTACTTTTTTAGTGAGTAACGCAATATTGTAATGCATTACTTTTAAAAGTAACTTTCCCCAACACTGGTTACAATATTGCGTTACTCCCTAAAAAAGTAACTAATTGCGCTACTTGGTTACTTTTTTTTAGAAAATAATGCATTACATTTCATTTGCGTTACTTTTTCTCACTTGGGCTGGGCTTGCTTGCTTGCTTTTTTAATGAAAAAAAAAAAGTTTTGGCAAATATAAAGGCCCTTTCACACCAAATAGTTGGATGAATTGGATCATCGAAGGTCAGCAGCAAAGATGCTGGTTAATAAAGTGAGATTAAATACATAAAGTATATCTGTATTACTCAACATATTTAATTCTTGCATGTTTGCGTAATAATCTGAGTTTGCATTTGACTCTTTCAGTACTTCCTGAGAATACTGAATCTGTTTTTGTGCAAATGAGATGAGTAAATGTCAAAAATATCATTTGTGATAGTTCTGGGGTTCGATACAGAACTCTAGGACTCTTGACTCAATTTTAAAGAACTCTTTATGCCAAAAAGGTTCTATATATGGAGAAATGTCTTAAATGATTGTACAATACTTTCATGTTTAATGAGTCATTCATTTTTTTCTACTGGTGAAGTATGTTTACAAGCTGCTTATTTCAGAAAACTTAATTAAATGAATCACAACAAAATTAATTAATTAATGCATAATGATCCCATGATGGGAACCCCTGGAAAGTTCTACATATGAACTCTTTAAGGTTCTATATAGTGTAGGAAATGATCTAGACAGCAGTAAGATTAAATGGAGAGCAAATTGTTTAAAAGCTTTGAAAGAACCACCTCTGAGCAATAACATTTTCCCCCGGGTTGGTCCCATTACTACATCTCAAAATCAGCAGACACAAGACGACCAGCTCTAACGCGTTTACCCTTTGATAGTCAACAGATGTTTTTCCAGTCCTGTTTAGACAGATGCATCTCCAGAGCAAAACCAAATGCAATTGCATCAAAACCAAGTGCATCAAAACCCTAAACAAATCCTTCTTTGGACAAGAGCTTGCAGCTGATTCAGGCCTGGGAATGAGAAAATATGCCCTGGAAATTTGTGTTGTCAGCTACTTCAGCAAGACGATTGACTTCAAAACAACAAATCTAGAGAGAGTGAATGAGGAAATATAGAGTCATAGGAAACGAGGGACTGAGAGTTTATGAACGCCACAGGGAAGGAAAATAGAAGTGCTGACAGAACATAAACTTTACCTTGTTATATCAGACAGTGTAAGGGTGATTCTTAAATTAGGGACACTTCTGACTTCTTAAAACTTTTTCAAAATACGTATCACCTATGTGAAAACATTTACCACGTTCATGAATACCGTGACCTTGATCATCCATCAAATGGACTTTCATGTTTGATGTTAACAGTGTGTTAGGGTAACACTTTACAAGTAACGCGAGATATGTAATCAGATTACTTTTTTCAAGCAACTAGTAAAGTAACCCATTACTTTTAAATTTATAACAAAATATCTGAGTTACATTTTCAAATAAGTAACACAAGTTAGTTTGTTTTCCCATGTATTGACTGGCAGCTCTCCTGTCCCCATGTTGAGAAAAATTGTAAGTATAAAGAATGTTTTGCAAACCTACAATAATTAAATGTTAAATTACACAAATATATTTTATGCATTTAATCTCACTTTATTAACCAATGTCACTTTATTAACCATTTTTTACAAGCATTTTAAAGAACAACCAAATCACTTTTACAAAAGACTTTCTATCTGTTTTTGATACATTTCATTAAAAATTACCCTAGGGGACAGAAAATGTTCCCTACAATTGAAGAATCACACATATACCAGCACAAACAAGCGCTGACTTTGCCAAGTACATGCCATGACACCAGCCTGTCCGATCCAATATAAACAGCGCCTGAAACGGAGGCTGTCGGACGCTCTTTGACCCTGATAAGCTTCAGATGCTCACAGTGCTCTGCCATCCATATCTGACCTTCCCACAGTTACTGCACACACAGCATCCTGCATCCTGCTTCCTACTTCCTGTTATGATCCAAGAAGAAAGACTCTTGTCATGGGGACACATTTCATGGACTTCTTCTCCTTGACATATCAGCATGTTTTGATGAACATAAAATATTTAGAGATATAAAGGCTTGCATTTTGTCTAGACACCCATTTAATAGAATAACCCAGCAGCACATCTCTCTCTCACACACACACACACACACACATACACACACATAAGTAAATGAGACCCTATAAGAACAAACTGGTACATCCTCTTGAAATCTCTCTTCCCCAACAGGAAGGCTTTTCCGAAGCCATTCTTTACAAGCTTTGCCAAAGTGAGTGGCATTATCTGTCACTCGCACACACGGCCAGCTCATGCCGATGTCTCTATAGCTTATGGAAATGAGCCCCGGCCGCCAATTGAAAATACTAAGAGATGAAATCTGCGAGACAGACACAGCGGGAGAGAGAATTTAAGAAGCAGTTTGAACACAGTCCTGAATAAACAGCCCAATCACACTGAGACATATCCAAATCATTATGGAGATCCATCTCACAATAAAGAGAATGTATATTGTATATGTGTGTGTTTACTAAAGAAACAAGCCACAAAAAGCAGTGTTACAATAATTTTACCACGCCAAAGGCTGTTCTTAGACATAATGTGAAAGCATATTGTTTTAATAAAACCACAGCAGCATCAAACAGATAAAGACTTTTAAAAATGTACAAATATGATACTGCAGATAAGAGCAACAATTCTGACAAAAACATCTAAAGTATCTTAAAGGGGATCTATAATGCCCTTTTCACAAGATGTAATATAAGTCTCTGGTGTCCCCAGAATGTGTCTGAAGTTTCAGCTCAAAATAACCCACAGATCATTTATTATAGCTTGTCAAATTTGCCCCTATTTGGGTGTGAGCAAAAACACGCCGTTTTTGTGTGTGTCCCTTTAAATGCAAATTAGCTGCTCCTTTCCAGAAGAGGGCGGAGCTTTAACAGCTCGTGCTTCGGTTGCTGAACAACAACAAAGCTGGAGAATCTCACGCAGCCAAAATGAGGATTGTCAGTAGTGGTGTTCAGCAACAGTGCTCAAACAGCAACATTATACAGTAACTAAAGTTAAAAAAGTGAAATTATAATCAACCACCCCTTTAACGGTCCTAAAAACAGGCTTCATTTTCTTTATGCTAAAAATAGTAAATCATACATTTTAGACTGCAACATGACAGAAACACAGAATTTATGACACAGACTCTGTAATCACAGACTCTAAGTTATTGTACACTACATTGCTTTTACTCTATAGCTCTACAGACAAAAAGGATGTAGTAATAGACAGAGTTTAAGTTGTATTTAACCTGGAATATTGCTTTAGCAGTGAATCAGCCCACAAGTTGTCAGCAGGACTCAATACGGCTTAAGAGTATCGTCACAGTCTGTAAGTTTACCCAAGCGTGCACCGCGAGACAGATACAGATACAGGCTGCATTTCTATTCAGGGCCAGAGAGCGAGACAGCATCTCATCCCAGCCCGCAGGAGGACAGGATAGTTCTCCATTCACTCACGGATGCCATGCATAATTAATGCAAGCAGAGTAGATGAATTCAAGTCTCAAAGAGAGCGACTTTGCCCCAAGATAGTCTCGTGGAGCCAGACTTTTCACTTTAAGCATAACGTCTGTCCACACCACAGAGTTCTGGCTATAAACCACATTTAAAAAAGGCCATATTTATGCCCTTTTACAAAGTCTTGATGTTGTTTTTGGGCACTACTAGAACAGGTTTTCATGCTTAAATGCTCAAAAACACATTTTTCCTCATATTCTCCATTGTTGCAGCTCCTCTCTTCCCAGCCTGTCAGTAACGCTCTGTTTAGTTCCTGTCTCTATGAAGAGCACAATGTGCTCTGATTGGTCAGCTGGACCAGTGTGTTGTGATTGGTCAAGCTAAGGTGTGTGTTTGGGAAATGTCCCGCCCCTTACCATAACCGCCAGTTTCAACACACTACTAACTCACTCAACAAGGCCCCGCCCCTTTATTTTGCATATTCCATATTTGAATGAGGACTATTCCTCAGTTCAGAAACAGTGCTTACTGATATAATAACTCTCTTTGGAGTGACTTTGTAACTTGCAGATATTTTTCATGCTCAAACAGCGACATTACTCACTACAGAAAACTGAACATATAAAAAAAAAAAAAATAATAAAAAAAAAGCATAATAGGTGCCATTTAAAACAATTCAACAAATAATCTGAATAAATTATTTGAAATTGTTCATTGGCCATAAACTATACAGTAGGTGTTTGCAAAGTGAACAACTTGGCGCATTATAAATGCATGTGACCATTATTACGCCTCAGCTCTTTGCTTCAGTGAATGCAGCACCTAAAATATCCCTGAAATTTTGCCTCGTTCAGTTTCAATCCCAGATGTTTTTTGATGACTCACACAAATCCACAACAAAAATCTCATAAACTTGATCATTAAGTGGCTATATAGTGTTGCAGTAACGGTCCCCTAAAGCATCGCACAGATTTGTGCACACAGCACAACTCCATAATGTTAAACTGCTGATGCTGAAGCCTTTTTGGTCCAGTTTGATTAATAAAGTTGTTTTTAATAAAGCTCTGTCCTTGATAAATGAGACAATACTGTTGAGAAATGACTGATATTCAGAATCATAACGCTGAAGTGCGATTATAAAAAAATAACACTGATATTACCATTGAGATGAATGAGAATGCTAAAGCAGAACTTTCTCCAGGTTATAATATATTTTTTAAATTACAATTGACAACAAATTACTTTTTTTCTTTGCATTTTAATGCTAACCTAGCTAGTAGAATTACATTCTATGATAAAATGGATGAGGTCATTTCTATTCAAAACCAATGTTAAGTTGTTCACCACATTAAGCCTTTAGAGCAAAAACAACTCAAAGACTTAATCGCATTATAATAAACAAATCTGATTCGCACGCAAGCACGCAATTTCAGATTGACTCCAGAACTATGTTAGACTCATAAACAGAGACTGTTAATGGTTTATGTTTGTTTGTGGGTAGGTTATGTGCTAACAGTCATTTAGCTCACGACATCTGGCTCGCAAATCAAAGGAAACACAGGCCGGTTCTGAGAGAGATCTCAGATCAGACAGACTTTGGCACATGCTCTTTACAGCAGCAGTTCAGTTCAGTTCAGACTGACCTTAAGGTATTTCTGCTGAAGCAAAGTCCTATATACACTCTAAAAACAGTGTAAAAACAGTCGCAAGAGGTCAGACACTTTTTATACTACAGCATTAACACAACTGTTGTAACATGGTGCTCAAAGACCAGAAAAGTCAGAACTGATGTCTTAAAGGCGTGGCTGATTATGATTTCACTTTTTTAACTTCAGTTAGTGTGTAATGTTGCTGTTTGAGCATAAACAACATCTGCAAAGTTCAATGCAAAGAAAGAGTTGTTGTAGTAGAGTGTTGTTGTCATGCCGTCATTTTACGCCGGACTGATTCACTGCTTCACAAGAGCTGTTAAAGCTCCGCCCTCTTATGGAAAGTGGGCTGGGAGCAGCAGCTCATTTGCATTTAAAGGGACACACAAAAACTGTGTTTTTGCTCACACCCAAATATGGGCAAATTTGACAAGCTATAATTAGGGCCCTATGAAATCCGTTTTATTTTTTCCCCAAATTCCATTTTATTTTTTTCAAAATTCCGTTTTAATTTTTCTGGATTCTGTTTTTTTCCATTTTAATTATTTGGACTCGATTTTAATGGTTAAATTAAATTTTAATAATCAAAAATAAAAATGTCTAATTAATTGAATTCTTAAACATCAAATTCATTAATTAAAAAATGTATTTTTATTTTTTTATTTTTTTTTAGAAATTATGTTGCGTATTTTAATTTTTCTGGCAATCAAATGAACGGATTACATTCATTTAATTTATCTTTTAATCATGAAATTAAACTTTTTTTTAATCAAACGCGCGTGCTGCACAACAGAGCTTTGCTGTTAAATTAAAACTGAGATCGTTCCTTAAAAAATATAGTTTTAATAATTTATTATTATTATTTTTAAATCTCCTAGTGTTAGTATTATTATTACATTGAAACGTATCTAAATTCTACTGTACAACAGTAATATGTTTCTGTCAAGTTAAATCGAACTTTTATTTTGACGGAATGCCAAGAGCTTTGAGTTTCTGTGTGTTTATGGTATGACGATAGATTTTAGATATAGTAGATATAGTAAATTCCATTTTTATGAATTGATTCCGCGATTCCGTCCGCATTTTCTGCATCGTGGAAATCATAGGGCCCTATATAATAAATGATCTGTGGGGTATTTTGAGCTGAAACTTCACAGACACATTCTGGAGACACCAGAGACTTATATTACATCTTGTGAAAAGGGGCATAATAGGTCCTCTTTAATATAATTTTAGCTTATAAAAATATCCTTTTGTGTTGGGTCAATTTCACCCACATTTGATCTTTAAACTGCTTGAAACACTGGTTAAACTATTTATTTCTTCTTGAAAATTGTTGACTTTTTTCCTCATTTAGAGTCATGCAAAGTTGACACACAAAGCTATGTTTACATGCACCCAAATAATCTGTCCGATTGGAACCGATCTGTTTGTAACCGAGTCTATTGCTCAACTGGACTGAAAAGCCTTTGTGAAAACAAAAGATCTGACTGAACTCGATTCAGTTGGATTAGAAGGGGTCATGTAGACCTGAAATAATCTGATCAACAGATTCTTTCTGATCTCTGTTTACATTTTACCTTTTACAAACATGCATATGTTTATTACAGTATGTTTTACAAACTGGTTAGTGGAGACTGAATATTTACTAAATATTTGCTAAATATTTCTTCTGGCATTTATGTCAGCTTTCCTTTTAGGTGCCATTAAGGCAAAAATGCCGATTATTGCAGTGGTTTCCGGTTTTGAATGCGCTGACTGCTCAGACACTGAGATTTTTTGTTCATGCAATTCAATTTGAACCCCGAACACAAATGAATAACTTATTTAATGATTGGTGCATCTTTAAAAGAAAAGAACAAAGAAGAGTAATAGAAATATAACAACAAATCTCATACTGTGAGTTACTGCTGTAGCTCTAACGCGGAGATAGTTTATTCAGACTGAATAGCTACTAGAACACAGTTGCACATCTACTCTACAATGCTGGATCCCTGGAGAAACGAGACATTTCTTTGTTTACCATCCCATTAGGAGAAACGGAGGTCTCTTGAGACGCTGATGATCCAAACAGTTGGAACACACCCTGTGAGGTTCAGCACAGGGACTCCACCTGTGGGCCATGGCGGACCCTTGAATAGAAACGTGGATTTACATGAGCGTCTGATGAAAGGCAAGAACAGGAAACCCACCAGCCTAGAGAGGCTTACAGTGGAGAGATACAGTACGAATGATGCTGTTTATCAGCTCTAAACAGTGAAAACTGACTGTAAAACTGAGGATGCTATTGTGTAGGATCTCACTGCAATTTAAAGGGGCTGTTCAGGTGCTCAGAAAACAATAAAAACTCACCTTAAACAGCACCTATAATGCTTTTTTGATTTCACCTTTCCTTCAGTGTGTTATATACTGTGTGCATGTAAACATCCTGCAAAGTTACAAAGTTCATCTCTCCAACAGAAAACACTTGCCTGAAACACAGCGTTTGTACTCAGTGACTTTTGCTGCTATCGAAATGATCATGAATACAAGTTTCCTAGTCATAAACTGGACATTATTGCCCTTTTAAGTCATATTTATTACTGGGAAACAGATAGTTTTGATTCGGTTTCCAAGTTGGCCTGTTTAAAAAGTTACCTACATTTGGTTCTTGACCATTTAAAATGGGTAAATTCAACAATTTGGACATGGAGTCACATTGGGGTCCCAATATCTTTGAGACTGAACTATACAGGGCCTTAAAAACAAAGATTTCAAAAGAAAAGTTTATTTATAATGAGAATCTAGAAGGATATTAAGATATCTTGAATACTTTTAGAGTTACAGCCATGCAAACTTTGGGAAAAGGAATATTTATGGCACTCAGACAGGTATGATCTTTGCAATTAATTTGATAGAAAAACACGAGATACATTTCTAGTTTAAACATTATTTGTTCTTCAGATATTCCTCTTTAAAAGAAAAGAAGTATAAGCTGTATGCAAAGTGACCCACATATGGTTTTTGACCACTGAATGCGGTGTACAGTTTACCAATTTACTCATGGAGCCGCAATAAGATCTCCATATCTCTGGGATTGAACCATTGAGGGCCTTTAAAATGAAAATACCAAAAGGAAAGTTTGTTAAGAACCAGAATCTAAAAGGATATTAAGATATCTTTAATACTTCGAGTTACAGGCATGTAAACTTAAAGAAAAAAACCACACAAAGTGCTTTTTGCCATTTGTGAACTGTCACCGTTGGCATATAATGAAACAAAGATTGCTAAAGTCAACAGATTTTACTAATAGACCTACCAATATCTGTGTAAAAATAAAATAATGATACTGCCAAGTCATTTTTACACCCCTGTAAATTTGCTCCAAATCTCAGGTCAAAATGTCATTTTGACCCCCTCTTTCTACAAAATAGTGGATTACTCAGTAAATATACATCTGTGGCATTTAATATTTTGTCTTTCATCAATAATTATGTTAGTCTTTCTACAGAAAAAAATATTAACAAAATCAAAAATTTGAGCTAGGGACCTCTGGTTGAGTTGACACGGAATGACCCAATAGTTAATTACCGGTCTAAGGTCAGAGGTTGGAATATTCAAGTTCAGAGCCTATTAGTAAATACATTTAATTAAAGGACTTTTTGCAAACATTTAAAATTAAAGTCAACTATTTTAAATTAAACCATAAAATGTACTAATGCATGTTGCTTGTCTTTGTGCATGATTCTCTACGAATGCTGTTACCCCCCAAAAATTCTGGCTGAATATCCTGTTATACATTTAGATTACATATATAAAATTTTGTGTTGCATTTAAAAGGCCAGAATCATTTGCATGTGTGAAAACGGAAGGGAGTGAACAGGAAACCTTTCAGATTCAATCTGACACAACAAACCAACTTTAACGTTTCTACTGTTTTCCCCAAGATGTATTGGCTAACTAAAAGTTTAGGTTGAGTTTAGAGCAGAGGGACTCTGGGTTCTGCTTCTGCAAGACCACACCTGCAAACAAACTTCCTGTTTCTCGGCTTCTCTGAAACCACATGATAAACGCAGAAAGGCGGGGTCACTTCCAGAAGCACTCGTTACACCCACTGCTGGAGCAAACCGTTTTTCTCTATTTCTGCCATGTGACTGGCATGATATGACAGAGGTGATGGGTCGCATTAAAAGTTTCCAAATGCAACGATACCATCAGCAACACCACAATGCAGCAGGGCAGATGGGTTTAATTTCTCACAATCCTCACAGTTCTTGATCATTTCAGTTTCACAGAAACTAACCACAGCTGTTTTTTGACCAACCAAACGGTCATGTCAAACTGAGTTTGTGCGTGGAAACACCCTAAAAATAACAACTTAAAGTTAGTTGGTAATACTTTACAATAAGGTGCCATAACATGACTGTTGTTCATGCATTAACTAACATTAACAAAGATAAAAACACTAGGGCTGTTTAATGATTAATCATGATTAATCGCATCCAGAATAAAAGTTTTACACATTATATATATGTGCGTGTACTATGTATATTTATTTTGTATTTATAAACACATACATATACAAGTATATATTTAAGAAAAATATTTTTAAAAATTATATATATATATATATATATATATATATATATATATATATATAAATAAAGACTTTATTCAACAATATCTAGTGATGGGCAATTTCAAAACACTGCTTCATGAAGCTTCGAAGCTTTACGAATCTTTTGTTCTGCCGGTGGTGGTGAACCACCGAAATTTTGAAATGTTTATGATGTAACAAAGCTTCGTTTACTGAAATCACGTTACTTTGGCAGTTTGACAGAGTTCAATTCCACCTCTCGACCTGCAGGTCTATTTTCACAGTCTACTTTTAGATCCAGCCTGCAGTAAGCAATGTTGATGTCATTAAAATGAGCAACACCAAGAATACTAGCATCTGTTTACCAACGCAACTATAAAGCCTCAAGAGAAGACACCAGTTTTACTCTTACTGATGTGTTAATCCCTTTAGATTTACCACCAAAACTTTACACACACAGCAATGGACACACAGCATGAGATGTGAAGAATGTGAGCTGCTCTCTGAAGAGAATTTACTCAAAGAGAAGCAGTAATGATGCATTATACTGCATTATGCAAATGAAACATCATCAGTAACGGATGACTTCTGTGAGAGAACGGATGCTTTCATGCCATTTTTGGCAGAGTTTAAGCCAGACCAGCTTTACAAGTGGACTCAGGTGTGGTTCACTGGTGCACAACAGAGTTCAGAAAGCTGCTTTCATCCAAACTGAGCTTGGGTGAACTTAAAATGTGCTTAAATTAATCTGAAAAAGCACCAAATAAATAAATAATGTGATGCTCGCAAATTATACACAATTTCCTGGAAATTGAGTAAGAGAGTGAGAGTGAGTAAGAGTGTGTGAGTGAGTGAGTGAGTGTGTGAAGCCCTGTTTTCGGTGATTTAATCAAGCCCACAATGCATTTACCGTTTCCACCTGGTATACATATTGTTTGAATGCATCTCCTTTGACAACTTCTGTTCAGATTTCATCACGCTCTACATCAGTTTTACCAGGAATACTATACATACGAATATTATTAAATAAACCAACCCGGGTAACGCGGCTTACAACTTATCAATGTATGTGATGAGACCAAACGCACAGAGTAAACTTCAGCAATTTTGAAATACTTTTCAGATTATAAATAAACGCAGCATCCGTTTTTCCTGGCATCCTTTGACTAGAGTTACAGTATTTGATAACTCTCTCGTTCATTCAAGTGATTTTAAACCATTTAACATGACAAGATGCAAAACAGAACTCAAATCGCAACTGTCTGTTATTCACCCGAAACATGCACGCAGAAAGCCGCTTCAGACCAGTACCAAATTAAGTTCTCTTTTGAACTTGAATGGACAAAAACACACAAAATCATGTCAAAATACCTGTTTTTGGCGATTATCCTCGTAAGTAGTCTTAAATGAATTAAAAAGTACTGTAAAGAGGAAGAGAAAATCTGATGCGTGTCAGATCCACGTCATGTGCGTCAGCTCTTAAAGTGACAGCAGCATAATAAACCTGCTGCAGTCTGTGTCAATGTTGATCAAACAAACAATCACTGACTGCTTTTGACTGAATAACATTTGTAGCTTTAATAAGGATTAATCTGTATTCAATTTATAGTTTATGCATATACAGTTTGGCTAAAATTTAGAGAAAAAACAATTTAAGAGAGACATCAGCAGGAAGTTGGTCTGTCATGATAATGGATAGTCACTCAGCAACTAAAACAGGAAAGTTTGGCATTTTCTGAAGCAACGCTTCATTAATTGTCACTTTGGGTTATTATAATCTGCAAGTCCACAACGCACTGATGTACGATCATTAAATGAGACTGCAACAGATTTGCTCTTTGCTTCTTTCTGTAAACAAAGTGGGCAGATATTGTCACTCCCACACAAGTTAAACAGGAAAAATGATTCAAGTCCTTTGGGCTGTAATGATTTCTGTGTACCGCTGTTTCATTAACGGCCTAATTGTGTTGGTAATGAACAAAACACCCTTCCCAAAAGCAGGGCACCATGCTGAACATCCAGATAATTAAAAACTATTTCTACCAATGTCACCCCAGTGGAAAATCACTTACAACGCCTGACTGAACCGAAGACGCCATTCGCAATCACTGGAACCAGGTAAAATTATGCAGAATATGATCTTGATGAAATGTGTCAAGACGTCTGAAATGCGGCGCTTCATTTCAAATAGTTTTGCATTAAACAGCATATTAGTAAAATTTGCTACTTGCATGATTTGCATTCCTGCTCTGATCTTTATTGAATGAAGAATAACTCGAAAATATAATACACGGAGTCTGAGGCACCAAATTTAATAGAACAGCTCAAATCAAATCACAAATTCAGACATTTGAATACATTCTCCACTGGTTAATGTTCCCGAACATAATCACACATGATGTTTCACAAATTATATTGCAGAAAACACATCCAGGTCACAATTCATCCCAAAAAAAAAAAAAAAGAAGAAAATTAAGCTTAATATTGAACCATTAATTGTTTTTGCATGGTGGCATCAAATCACTTTCATTTATTAAAGGGATAGTTCACATGAATTTCTTTGTTCTGTTGAACACTAAAGAAGATATTTTGGTTACCGACATTCTTCAAAATATCTTCTTTTGTGTTCAGCAGAAGAAAGAAACTCATACAGCTTTGGAACAACTTGAGGGTTTGTAAAAAAACAAAAAGGTACAAATAATGAATATCCACCTACAAAAACACATCACTTTCCTTTGAGACTTTATCTAGGGAAGTACATTAAGCTGCAGATGGAGCTTCTTAGCAATAACATCTTCAGAGACTATTATGAATTGTCATCTACATGACTACCTAGTGCACAGCACCAAAGGCAACGACCACACAAATGGACAAAAGGAATGAGCTACAAATGATAGAATAACACAGGAAAAAGTGAGTGGTGATAGTAAACAGACATGAGCGGGAATAACTCAATCCTTATCAGTCCTGGACATATATTAACCTGAAGGACAATTGACTCTTCTCCGGGAGTTTGATTGACAAGTGATCTAACCAATCATAACGCCGAATCCGCCATTTTGTCTGACAAAGCAATCAGGAGTTAGAAGATTAACCTTCGTGGACTTAAACTTGAAAAATGATGTGTACTGACGTCTTTCCGTGTTTGAAACAACATTCCTTCTCATGTTCATTCATGTTTATTTGATGCTATAAATGAACTAGTAGGAAGAGATGATCGGTTCACGAGCCGCTTGAGCTGAGGCGCTACAGCAATCTGTCATGACACATTAAAGAGCCACAAAATGTTTTTTATTGTTCGAATTTCTTAAACTACACAATTCGAAAGCTGGGACTTTGTTTAATATCATAAGTAACCTGCTCTGTCTTGTCTGTCGACGTGTTGTCAGTGTCCTCTTTGCGCCGCGATGTATTTTTCCCCTCTGTGTGGCTTGACAGCGGCATGGCTTGTCGGACAAAGCAACAGTAACTAAGGGGGGGCGGATCTTTGCAAAGGGTCAATTGGGGTGAGCGGTATGACAAAGAAGTTCCAAAATCTGTCCAAAAACTTATTTTAGATAAGGAATAACATTATATAAATCACATTTTTGCTGAAAATTCAACAAAAAAAGGGTTATGTATTAAAGTTCCCCTATTATGCTTTTTTGAATATTTCGAATATTCCAAATCACAACAGACTGGGCCATCTGACCAATCAGAGCAGAGCAGGCTCATGGGAAGGAGGGGTTCAGAGAGACTGAATCTTCGAACGAACCGTTTTCAGAAGTGTTTTTTGAACTTGTATGTATGCAAGTCTATCATAGGTGACTTAGGAACCTTTAAAATGGCATAATAGGGGCCATAACCACGTGTCCTATTTTTCCACAATATAAACAGTACAGGAAAATCTCTACCAGCTGACACGTTTCTACTGTAACATGGTCTATAATGTCATACCGCCAAACTCTAAACAGAATCATGACAATGTCATTGTCTCCTTCTCAAGCGTCTGATTTTCTATAATTAGTATGTTCATAATTACACTGCCAGTGTGTGGTGGAAAAAAGCAGAGGTTTTCAAAGTTGAAGCAATACAGTGAAGTTAGACCGCTAGCTTAAAACCTAGAATTTGAACTCTAAATACTTTTGAGTGCACACTGGAAAACTCTCGTCCCCAGCAGAGCGTTTGGCTCGGAGCGGAGCGCAGAGGTCACGTCCAGCCATGTCTGCTTACTGGAATCTGATGCAAAGTAACTCAAAATAACAAACGTGGAGGATGGCGCAACAAGAAAAAACAAACGAGTCCTTTAGAGACTAAACGACCGGTAAACCATTTGCTGTAACTGACCTTGATCCTAAACTTTAGCATTTTGTAATAGTTTCCATGCACTAGATAAATTATTTGCAATAGCATGGATTTAATAAAATCAGTGCTTCATCTCAAATAGTTCTGCATTAAATGGCATTTTTGAGAAGATTTTTGCGCTAATCTTCACTGAAAGAAAACACTGTAATATAGCTTAATATTCACAGAGCCACAACAGATTTAATACAGCCACTAGAATTAGATCACAAATTTAAACCAGACATTTTCTTCTACATTATATTACAACACATAATCACTATGATGTTTAGTACAGTATCAAATTATACTGCAAGTACACTTAAGGGCCGTTCACACAGAGCACACATTCAAAACAGCCAGATGGAGAGCATCAGCATGAGCTTCCACAGGGTTCCATGGAAAACCTGGATACATATTAAGGAAATTTTGTGAGGATTTTTGTTTTCCACACCTGAAAAAGTCATGGAAATTCCTATAGTAGATAAATAAATACGCTACCATTCCAAGGTTTGTGGATGGTAAGATTTTGAAAGAAGTCCCTAATATTGTAAAATATAACAACTGTTTTTTATTTGAATATATTTTAAAATGTAATTTATTCCTGTGATCAAAGCTGAATTTTCAGCATCATTACTCCAGTCTTCAGTGTCACATGATCCTTCAGAAATCATTCTGATTTGCTGCTCAAGAAACATATCTTATAATTATCAATGTTGAAAACAGTTCTGCTGCTTCATATTTTTATGGAAACCGTGATTCATTTTTTTCAGGATCCTTTTATGATTAAAAAGTTCAAAAGAACAGCATTTCCAGCTATACTCTTGCAAGCTATGCAAGGTCATGAAGAATCAGGCAAAAATCAGTCAAACTTTGGATGCACATTTAAAATGGAACTACTTTTAACTTGATACTGTATCTTAAAAAAAAGGACAGATACTCTATGTGAACAACAGCGGATGTGTACAAAAAAAAAAAAAAACACTGCAAAAATGATTGCAAGAACATCTCCTGTGTGAACAGCTCCTTACGACATCAGTTGTTGGTTGACCGATTTTGGGGTTCTTAAAAGATGATGCTAATGCTGGATGGCAGAAAATAAATAGCTCAAAAACCTTACTGAAACAAACTCAATCCTCCGGTTTCACAGACCAGGAGTAAGCCTATGGTTCCAGAGTGAAATGCATGTTTGAGCTGTTTTAACTGACAGCAACTTATCTTAAAATATGTCACTGCCATTGTTTTGTCTCAAGATGTACATTAGTAATGTTTTTTTTTTTTCTAAGGCATGTTTATAAAAGCTACTTAAATGCCCTAATTGAACTAACGTGTAATCCTGGCTTAATCTAAGCCCTGTCTGTGAAACCAGGTCAATATTTACTTAAATGTCTAATTATCAACCCTCTACGATGCGAGTAAATCAGTTGCATATGCAACCAAATTTCACGAGAGGCGATGTCTAGTAAGTTGTACGATTTCAGTTGCCTGTAATTAAGTTAGAGGCAAAAAATAAGTTTAGCGCAGATATAATTTCATTGCCTGCTGAGCTTTAAGCACCAACGCTTGGCTGAGAGCTCCTGTCACTTTCTCTCACACACACGAGCGCTCAACATGAGAGAAAGAGCGAGCAAGTGAGAAGTTTTGTGTGCGCAAACTGCACATCCGAAGCACGCACCCAGAACGACGCGTTTGACAGCATGCGAGTACTGAATTGAGCTCTCTTTCACAGCTTACGCTTGAATGGACAATTTCACACAAAAGATACAATATCCAGTATCCTAGTAGTTGGTTATGTCTTAAGTTCAATACACAGTTGAGTTATGGTACTCAGAGAGTTATGTTTTATGCAATTCTTTTGAAAGAGGGAAACAAGATACATTTCTACTTTAAACAATATTTATTCTTCAGACATTCCTCTTTAAATGCAATAAGTATCAGCTGTGTGCAGAGTGAACCACATTTGGTTTTCGATCACTGAAAATGGGTAAAATTCAACAATTTGAACATGGAGCTGCTTTGAGATCCCCTTATCTATGGGACTGAACTATATACGGCCTTGAAAATTAAGATTTCAATAGGAAAGTTTGTTAAGAATGAGAATCTAGAAGGATATTAATATATCTTTAATACTTTTAGAGTTACAGGCATGCAAACTATGGAAAACAAATATTTATGGCACTGATCTATGATCTATGAAATAGGCTAATGTCAAAATTAGAAATGTATCTCGTGTTTTTCTATCAACACTGAGTTGGTAGAAAAACATGAGATACATTTCTAATTTTGACATTAGCCTATTTGTTCTTCAGATATTCCTCTTTAAAATAAAAGTATCAGCTGTATGCAAAGTGACCCACATTTGGTTTTTGAACACTGAAAATGTGTACAATTAACCAATTTACTCATGGAGCCGCATTAACATGTCCATATCTCTGGGAATGAACCATCGAGGGCCTTTAAAATGAAGATACCAAAAGGAAAGTAGGTTATGGGCCAGAATCTGAAAGGATATTAAGATATCTTTAATACTTCTTGAGTTACAGGCATGCAAACTTGAGGCAAAAAAACACAAGAAGTGCTTTTTGCCATTTGTGAACTGTCACCGTTAGCATATAATGAAACAAAGATTGCTAAAGTCAACAGATTTTACTACTAGACCTACCAATCTCTGTGTAAAAATAAAATAATGATCCTGCAATCTTTCAAAAGTCATTTTTACACCCCTGTAAATTGGCTCCAAATCGCAGGTAAAAATTATCATTTTGACCCCCTCTACAAAATAGTGGATTACTCAGTAAATATACATCTGTGACATTTAATATTTTGTCTTTCATCACTATTTATGGTAGTCTTTCTAAAGAAAAAACTATTAACAAAATCGGGGAAATTTGCGAAATTAGGTTGATTTGACACGGAATGACCCTATATAATTATTAGTCAAATTCTCATTTGCATTGTTCTTGCATTCCATGTAAAAAGTCTGGTGAATAAAAAAAAAATTAAAATTTACTAGCCAATGGCGACTCGAGCTTCAGTGTATCCACAGAAGGTTGAATGTTCATTATTCAGCCTCTCCAATACCTCAGTTACAGTCAAAACTGCTCCAATAACCAAATCTAGTCTTTATTTAGCCAAGTAATCACATCAAGTTTAGTTTGCAAAGACTGTTGCAAAACTCTACACATACTGAGGAAGTCAAGTCTCATCTCAGCGGCGCAGGATAAAACAGAAGAACAGATGCTGTAATCATGACTCTCGTTTAGCGGCCGCTCTCCATCCCCCGTTTCAATAGCCAGGAGCTAATTGCACTCTCCTGCCCCCTCACCAGTAGCTCAGAGGCCTGCAGCGTCCTCCTCCGCTCCGAGAAGTGGAACAGGATCTTGGCTTTCCCGAGAGGAAGCGCTCAAAGCTCACGGCTCCTCTCTTCGCTTCCACCCAGCCTTGGGCGAGAGCTGCCAAGCTGCTCCTTGTAACTCTATCCATCTCACAGAGTGGTGAACGCCCATTCAGCATGTCCCAACAGGGGATAAACCCTCCAGTCAGCACCCCATGACAAAAGCAGGGAGGCTCTGATGAATGGGAAGCTATAGACTCGACAAGCTTCGCATGCTCGTGGATACGAACCGCAAATTCCTCTAGACTTTCTGGGGAATGTCAAAAAACAAGAGAGGAGCTTCAGGAACAGCTAGAAGAGATTATATAGCCATGTAATTTATAAGAGGAAAAGATCCAGATAAATACACCAACATACCAAAAAGATAAGCCCCGCCCCCAGCTCAAACACATTAGGATAAAAGAGTGCTACAGGGATGATGTATTTTTGTACGCCGAAACCCACATAGGAGTTCACATTTCATAGTCCTGAAGGTTTATTGAATGGGTTTTTGGTTAAATGCCTAAAATGAGGTCTGAACACAAGCTCAAGATATTTTCACGTTTTATTCTACAACATAAAATACATCAGTAATACCCTCTTGTGACTACAGAGGTTGTCAGGGTCATTAACAGGTCAACACATATACGCACTAGTCCATAATCACAGCCTCCTTGAGTTTATAATCACGCTCTTGCAAACTATTTTAAAAACATTTTCCCTGAAAGTTTGAGTTAAACCAAGACTGAAAGAGTTGTCAGATGCTTAGTGATGGTGATGTTGAAGTCATGTCACCATGGTGTAGTTCATTTATAGCCTACGTTTAGCTTCTGACTTCTGCTGATTGTCTTTACGCTTCAAAATTCATAAAATGAATTTCTGAAGATTATCATGATGAACAAACCATGTAAGATCATAAGCTTTTGTTAGTCACAGACCTTATTTTCTGCAATAATCCAAAAGTCAATGGAAAAATCCTATTGGGTTTTTGTCGAGGGATTCAGGGTGATGCAAACTTACGTGTTGGCCAACAAAAATACGCCATCCCTTCTCTAACATATGAGTACTGATATTGAAATGAATGCTACAATGCTACAAAAAAAAAAAAAAAAAAATCTTTCTGGTCCTAAAATAGGCTTTATTTTCTTTATGCAAAATAAGCATTAATTTGTGTTTGATTTATGCATTGAAAAGCATTGATTTGATGCAAAATAAGCACTGATTTATGTTTATGCAAAGCAAGCAATTATGCATGTTTGATTTATTGAGCACTGATATTAAAATTAATTGTCACAATGCAAAATTATAATGGAACTAAAATAAGCTTCATTTTCTTTATGCAAAATATACTGGTATTATTTATGCAAAGTATGTTACTATTATTTATGCAAATAAGCATCGATTTATGTTTGATTGCATTGATATTAAAGTCCCCCTGTAGTCAATAATTTTAGCCCTTAAAACTAATCTTTGATCACCAAAATTACATATTTAAATGTTTTCCTGTGAAAAAAATTCTTAATGCCTTAAAATAGCTTGAATGTAACTCTACACCCTTGCCTCATTTAATATACATGAATCTATGAATATGATAATTAGCCCCGCCTCCACTCGCTCAGAGATCCGCTTGGTCAACTTACTGAGGTAAGTTGATGACTCTATGTAACCCCCCCCCAAATCTGTTGTCTTATGTTTTTTCTTTTGAGTTGAAATTTTAACTGTTTTTTTGAGATTCACCCATCATGAGGTGCTTTCAAGCACTTCTATCAGCATCATTTGAATTTCAAAAAGTGTTTCATTAGACTAGTTAGATCTGGTTTCAGATTAGCCTGTCCATGAATGACACCCAACAGAAGCAAACAGTAGTTCATCGCTTCAGGTCAATCGGACATCCACTCCTGTCTTAGCGAATGAGCCAAGATAAACTCGGACCATTGAAGCTGTAAGTTCAATATTTGACTTGCATAGCCACGGTTGATGCAACAACTAAACAACCAATGGTCAAGGAGAACATATGCAAAGTCGGTCCTTGTTTTTAAGCCCATCAAGCCTAAAGAACACAGCGCTGAACACCTGTTGGATGCAAACGCAATAATATTGGCCAAACAGGTTAAGAAGCTGCAACTTTGGTTGACAAATGAGCAAAACTACCATACTTTAGTTCACTGGGGTTGGGGGGAGTAGAAAGACTGATATAGTATTTTCTAGCAAAACTATCTGCAATTGTTGTATTTACAACTTTGAAAGTGTATGCACTGTTTGCCAGGACTGATAACAAGATTTGAGTTCATATTTCAAATAGTAATTTACATTATTTCCATCAGCAGTTTTTCCTAAATTGGCTAAAAAGCTAATAAACGGATGGCCTGATGTTTTGTACGCTTTCCACACTTACAAAACTGTGCTGTAAAGATACCAGAGAAGATACAGGGGTATTCAAAAGGCAAAATGAGCTTTTTTGAAAAATCCATACAGGTCGAACACTGAATCTCTAGAAGAGCTGATCTTTAGAAGACTCTCGTCTGCCGGATTATTATTTAATGGAGCTGTTTATCATGATTAGGTCAGACATGAATATGCATCTCTGACAGGAGGCGGCACAGAGGGAAGCCAGAGGCGTCCGTGTAAAAACAGCACAAACGGCTTATTCGTAAATAGTTAATTCAGCATGTGGCTTTAACAGCAACGGTATAAAACCTCCATGAATCACTGAAATGACATGCAAGTAGGTCAGTGCAGGTTAATACACAAACAGACAAGAAATTAAAACCCGTCACAATCCTGGTCTGTTTATGAATGATTCATTGCACATTATTTTGAATAAAATGGTTTATTTATACATTATATCAAAATATAACATCTTTCCTTATCTGCTGATTCTCATCTTCTTCCTGACTCTATGTAATGCCCACTTTTGACCATCCAATCAAATCCTGAGTTTCACTCCGAAACATGTCAGATTACAGAAGTGAAATGGGTTGTTTCACACTGACTTTAAAGTTCAATGAAACAGCATGCATGAAACGTTGTTGTTTTGTTGCTTGATTTTGCTTTTTTCCTTTCATTTTATGACTTTCAATTTAAGAAGCAGTCCAATACTGGCTTTGCCACCACAGCGCTTTATAAATACCCCGCGGCTTTGGAAAGCATCCAGCGCTTCTGACACTGTGAAATATGATATAACAATAGAAAATTCAAAGGAGAATTTCAGCTGTAGTGAAGACACATTTTAATACGCTCACTGCGCTCTGGAAATGTACATTGTTTCTACAGTTATTCATTTCACATAGTCTGACAAAAATGACTTCGGCAAGTTAGAAAAATCAATATGATGTCAGCAAGCTGGACCTTACTCTTGAACTATTGTGAAACAATATGAACCTGAACAAATAGCATTTTCACCCTGACATTTAAAGGAAAAATTCGCCCCAAAATGAAAATTCTGTCATCATTTTCTCCCCTTCATGTGGTTTCAAACCCCAATGACCTCAAACATTAAGATGAAATTCTAAAGAATGTCCTAAAATAACAGAAGTGCTATCAAGCTCCAAAATATCAACAACAACAAAAACACCACAGAGTGAAAAAGTATCATAAGTTATTCTAGCAAAGTAATGCATACAACTTGTGCACTATATTCCTAGACTTCTTAATTGTTTTATATGAGGAACAGACCCAAATTTAAGCCATTATTCATTGATAAACTTCATCTCCACTGCAGCTCTCACATCAAATGAGTCTTTAGAGAAGTTGAATTAATGTTGAAGTCAATGACATTGCCATTCATTCATTAAAAGAAAAACATATCCTTCAAAATTTCCCCTTTGTGTGGATAATCATGGGGGTTTGGAACAACATGACAGAAAAAAATTCAGAATAATTTCATAAATTATTCTTTTAGTCACTTTAAATACAGTGAGATGCGTCAAAACTTTCACACAATAGCAACTTTAAATAAGAATCAAAGCATTAAAAAAATTATTTTGCATCTGATATGTGCAGCCAAATAGTAAGCTACAAAAAGTGCATAATGTTTTATATATATACTCCAATAAACGTAAAACTAGATCTTAACACTTACTTTTGGGGAAAATAGGTGTTAATTTAATTTAATGCTTAACAACAAATATCAGCAATAATAATAATGACAGCAAATTATGTTTAATATAAAAATAAAACAAGCACTTTACCATTAAAACACACCACTCAAAAAAGAAAAAAAAGAAAAGTAAAGCCACACTAATAATCGTGTTTACTAATAACTGAATCATGTTTAAAAGTGTGTGTGTGTGTGTGTGTGTGTGTGTGTGTGTGTGTGTGTGTGTGTGTGTGGAGAGTTTCTCATCCCTATGTGGGAGCAAAAGTCATTCTGATACAAGAGGTTTCACTACCACACCAGAAACAGCTCTAATGATCATTGATTCACCAAGACAGATTCAGGAACAACAAACCTTCACTATAGCACAGTCAATGTCTGTATTTCACATATCAACGCATATCACTGACTGCAAGACAAAAGATTCCTTTTATCAAGATTCAAACCAGCAGCTTCAAACAACCGTCACAAAAACAGAAGCAGAAAAGAAGCCTGAGCACTCACTGATAAGTGTCAGTTCGGAAAGTGACACATCAATAATTATCTGCTCATACGGACGTATGCATTCTATGGGATTAAAAGCATAGGGAGACTGGGGCTAGTTGTCACACTGGCTATATCTCAGAAAAAGTTGTCACATGTGCTTCATATGCAGTTTCATTTTGCATTTAATATGCACAAACATGTGTGACAACATGCCCCACCATAGAGTTCAATGTGTTAAATAAACTATATCTTGTTGCTATACATGTTTTACACTTTACTCTGACTGATTTATATTGACTTTCACTGGAATAAATGTGACAACTAGCCCCGACCCCCCTATAGCATTAAGCAACACTTTTCTCCCAATTGACTCTAATTACAGGCACAATCCGACAAGTTTCAAACCTACAATCATTTAGGCTATGGAAGCCTATTCCTGTCACATAAGAAAAAATGATTGTTAATCATGATATAAAGTCAAAACATACAATGTAAAAGATTTTGGGGGTCAAAACTCAATTTTATGTTAACTTACTGCATTGAAAATTTTCAGTTGGCTCAATTAAATTATGTGAACTGAAGGTCTTTTAACATCGACACTTTAGTTCAACTGAAAACTTTCAATGCAGCAATACAAAAATTCAGATCTTTTACAGCACACAATCATGACATACCAAGTCATATAATAATTAAATAAAGTCAGAATTATGAAATAAAGTCATTATGACATAAAAAGTTGAATTTCTATGACATTTCTATACATAATAATGACTCGTAGTTTTGACTTTTCATGTCAAATTTGAATCGTCATTATGACAGTATGTCAGTTTCGACCTTTTATGCCTTAGTATGTCATCATTTTTACTTTTTATCCTACTTTTTATCCCATAAATATAACTTGATTAGCAGTACTGAAACGGGCTTCCATACACAACAGACAATAATAAGAGTCATCCATGCACACATCTCACCTCTTTGACTTTCTCCCTCCGCTGAAGCGTCTCGGAATCAGATGGATTTCCCTGGTCCTTCCCCAAAGCTGGTTTCAGCAGGCACTTTTTAAACATCTCATAGCTAAAAGCGCTGCCACGCTGGCCGTTGTGAGCGGCCGAGGTGACCCGCTCGTCCCTGGCCGCCGGTTCGTGCGCCCTCGCCGGACTCCACTCGTCCTGCGCTCTACTCCCAACAGATCTCTCCACGGTTCTCGCTCCATGGGTGACCGAGGGCTTGCGGCTCACTTTCAGTTTGACATTCGCCTCACCCCCCTTTATACCCGCCCGCTGATGCTCTTGATCCACGGGCACCTTTTTGGAAAGCTCATTGTCGGAGCCCACGGTCACCGCGGGATTCTCGCTCTTGGAGAGGAAGATGCGCTTCAGACGCACGGAGTCGGGTAAAAAGAAAAGAGCCCCGAAGCACAGAGTTACCAACCCCGACAGGAACAGCAGAAAGACGAATTTCTGAGACAGACGAAGCCCCATGCCCGATGCTGAGACACCGGGTAACTTTCGGAACACCATTTAAACTCAACTCACGCGTCACGCACGATTATACTGTGGATACACACTATCTTCTCTTGTCTGGTGGTTAGAAAGCACAAGCGATACGGCTGTTGTGCAAACTGAACTCTCTCCTAGTCAAAGTGCCAAAATCTTTCGGAATCAATCGATTTAAGAGACCACAGGTGGCGTCAGCACATTTGCGCACAGCAAGAGCGTCATTGCGCATCACTGTGCGCTCACTGCTTTAAAACCAGCTTCCTTAAGTTTCAGAGCAGTCATGCAGCATCTCATCTGAGAGAACAACTTGAGACTTTAACGTCTTAAAGCAACAAAACGTTACGCACAGCCACACTGCTTTCTAATGATGATGATGATGATGCTCATCAAAGAAATGAAATTGAAGTAGCATATAATATTATCTACAGCCAAAATTCATCACATTAACACACTGCTTTCTGAAAATGACAATGATGCTCAACTAGTAGGCGAAATTAGGCGTAAATGCAAAACCTAAAGTTAAAGCAGCATTTAAGTAGTCTATAATGGCATGCACAGCCAACATGCATCACATATTAAATGTCTTATATTAAAAGTGCCTGCAAACACACTAAAGATGATCATCTATGAGACCTGCTTAAAAAAAAGTTAAGCAGCATTTAAGTGGCCTAAAATGTCATGCAAACCCAATGCATTTATCAAAATGCAAGCGAATTTCCTACAAACACAGCTTTCTGAAGACCATGCTCAACTAGCTGACAAAACGCACTTTAAAAAAGTGAAAGCATCACATTAAATGCCTTATAATAAAGGGCAAGCATCAACGTGCTTCCACACAACTGCTTTCTAATGATGCTGATGATGAAGACTCACGGTCAAACAGCGCAACACTGAACTTTAGCAAATGAAATAAATATGACAACCCCCAAAATTGCAACCTCATAGGTTAGGCTACTACACAACATCTGTTCGCGTTTGGCACAGTGCACATCACTCCACGAGTCAAGAGCTGCAAAAATACATCCAAAGATCAAATCAAGAGTGTCCGCGAACCGATGAAACGCCGAAATTCGGTCCAAGTGTTTGTAAAAACTGTTGTTTTTCCCTCGGTTTATGCGCACTCTCAACTCTTCTATGCTCCGAAAGTCTACGTCCAGTGCATGAAGAAGGATGTTTGTACTGGTAAAATGTGATCGACAGATGGATGGGTCATTCTTCGGAAATGTAATCTAATGAAAACACGCTGTATCTTGCCATTACTGCGCGTTCTCTTCCGCGCTCGCCTGGTTTATCACCAGAGAAGGACGGAAGAAAAAGAACGCCGATGAAAGCCGATCTCTGCGGGAAATTCTCTTGCTGTAAACGCCTGGAAATGAAGCCGTTATGATCCGCAAACAGACGGCGAAATAGAGCTCAGTGACTCTACGACTATCCTGGGCGGTCTGCTGCAAACGCCTTTGATCAGCAGCAGCAGCAGCAGCAGCGGTGAGGGGGAGCGAGTCATTAACGGCGCCGCACGAGCGCAACAGCGAGCAGATACATCCACCGTGTGGCGTGTTTGGGTATAAATTTGGAGATAGTGGTTTCCACTCAGTGAAATAACCTCCATATGTATTTACACTGGGGAATACAAGTTTGTTTTCAGTTTCAGTTCATTTTGGCGATTTGGTGTTTGGAGTGCACGCTCTTAAAGGATTAGATCACTTTAAAATTAAAATTACCCCAAGCTTTAATCATCCTCAAGCCATCCTAGGTGTATATGACTTTCTCTTTTTACTGATGAACACAATTTATATTAATAAATATCCTGATGCATCCAAACTTTATAATGGCAGTGAAGGGGACCAACGAGAATGAAGCTCAAGAAAGTGCCTCCATCCATTATAAACGTACTCCACACTGCTCCGGGGGTTAATAAAGTCCTTCTGAAGTGAAGCAATGCGTTTGTGTAAGAAAAATACTCAAATTTAACACCTTATAAAGTAAAATATCTAGCTTCCACCAAACCACCTTCCCTATTATACTTACAAAAAAAAAAAAAAAGAAGCGTAACTGACATTGCATTGTTAAACTAGTTAAATCGCGTCAGTTACGCTTTTTTCGTAAGTTGAAGAGGGAAGGTGTAGGACGTAGCGTAAGCATTTTGAACTGTGAGAGGCGATACACTTTCTTCATAACTTGAATACGGAAGGCGGTCTGGCAGAAGCTAGATATTTTACTTTAGAACTTGTTAAATATGGATATTTTTCTTACACAAACGCACCGCTTCACTTCAGAAGGCCTTTATTAAACTCCGGGGCCGTGTGGAGTACGTTTATGATGGATAGATACTCTGTCATGGAAACTAGCATAAGCCTATATAAACCTTAATTGATTAAATAATCGGAAAAAAAATAACTTATAAAATGATATTACCCACATTGGACCAGCAGTTTGAAAAATGGATGGATGGATGATTCAGCTGCGGGCGCCATCTTCTGGTAAGATGCGGGAATTCATTCATCACATCATGGGTATTCTCTAGCCGTTGAGCATACATTGGCTGTACACTCGTTATTGTGGTGCATTGTGGGATTGAATGAGTGCACTTGAGAACATCCACAATGGTTTCGGACACCACTACAAATGGCTGTCCCCTCAAAAAATGCCCTATTTAAAGGGAATAGGGGGAGATTTCAGACAGCCCTTGATTTTTGTTAGCTGTCAATAAGAATCTTCAACACATGCGCAGCACCATTTTTGCTGCGATAAGGCAGCAACCTCCGGCATCGTAGACGCCATATTTAATTTTTCACATATCAGTCTGTTCAGTGGGTTGTACTATCACTGTATCACATTTTTGAGTGTCAATAATTCAGCTGATGCAACATTGAAAATATACCTGAAACATTTTTTGGTGACTTTGGAAAACATGCTATACACCTAGCACAGCGTTTTTTTTCTTTTGCAAAACACTAAATATAGGTCCATAGATGGTTAAACGGATGCAAGACAGAAAAACTTCATATACACAATTCAGTATGCAAAGGTACAACTCAAAGGTACAACGTAAAAAGTGTAGCAAGTGATTTCAAGCATTTTGCTAAAGCAAGTAGTGTAGGTATAATACCTGCAGTTCTCAATCCGTTAACATTCCCATTCGTCTCAGCGGCTGTTGCTGGGCTGGTGATTTGACATCTCTCATCTTTGCTCATGTGCTCAGGTTGTTTTCAATCAATCACCTGATAGATTTGGTCAATATGACAAATCAAATAGGCCACAAAGTAGGCCTGTTGGCATATTTCATCAGAATATGCAAATATTTTTGAATGGTCATCAATAAAGAAAGATGTTTTTTCTGGGTGGAGCAAATGGGCCTTACAAACCAGCCAAGCCAGAGCCTTTGGTTTTGTTAACTTCTCTTCAAAATCCGCCCGTCAAAGTGATATCAGCCAATCAGATGACAGCAAACCTGAACATGTGCAGGTGTTCTCAGATTGGCTAAATTAGTACATAAAAATAGTTTACAACATCATCAGTGGGAGATTTTAAAACTTTAATCATAGAAAACATAAATCCCACACATTACTCAAGTTTGCATAATCACAAACATTATAATGAGCAACATTTCGGTCAATCGACCTTCTTCAGGCTTACTTTAAATTAACTTTAATCTTAAAAGTATAAAGAAAACAATGTTAGAATAGAGTCATGCAGCATATTCTGGGCCTGTAATCCATTTACTCTTAAGAAAAGGTTCTATTTAGAACCCTAGGGTTCTTTATTCAATTTTAAAGAACTCTTTATGCCAACAAGGTTCTATATAAGGAAAAATGTCTTTCATGTATTACTTTCAATGGATTATTTCAATTTGTTCTAGTGATAAAGTATGTTTACAAGCTGCTTAATTCATAAAAGTTAATAAAATAATGAATTAAAACAAAATTACTTCATTAAAACTAAATCCATAAAAGGTTCTATATATGAAGCACCTGACAGAACCCTTTAAGGTTCTATATAGAACCTTTTCTTGTTGATATTCTGCTTGTTGAGAGAATGTTTAATCACACCACTGGTATTTTGTCTAGATTTAACTTGGTTTAGCTAAGCAAAACGATTCACAAGTTTAAAGCGAATAAGCAACAATCAAGGCAATCGATACAGAAATTCAACAGATTTTCCAATCAAACTGGACGGAGACAGAGAGCAGTTTTCCTGGAACAAAATAAGACGAATGGTCCTGATTAATCTGGTGTTGATCATTAAGAAAAAACAACCAACCACAGCAGAAACAAAGTTAGTTAAAGGAAAGGTCAAGAAAAAAGTATAGTGCAGTCGGCAGCAGAAAATCTCCACTCAGTGCTGATTGTTTAGGTCTCGTGGGACGGCTGTTTACAGGCTATTCCTAATGGGAAATAATTATTCCCAACACAGGATGTTTAATTCAGCTGAACAGGAGATTCAGAGAACAGACAGTGTGTAAACGACCTGCTCTACAAAACTTAACGACATTAAAATGATGCTTTGATTGCAAATATGATTGAATTATTCTCGAGAGTTGAGACAGATCTGAACTTCACATTCTCATATACACAAGCCAGTTTGTTTACTCTCTGGCATTATGAATTTTAATATCAAAGTGTTTGACAGACAGTGATTTTGCACAGAAAAAGAAAATAGCAATGCTCCCTATTTAATGTTCATATGCATGAATAAGTTTAACATTTAAAGTCACTGCATATTAAAACACTGAAATTAAAAATGTCTAGCCGGAAAGGGATTCCCTCTGGCCATGAATTTAGAAAATGTTTCCCAAATGCTCAATATGAAGCATAAAATACTCACCATATGCAGACTTTCATTTTAGGTTTATTGGCGCAGATGCAACGGTCTGATTCATCATTTGAATATCTCAGTAACGGGATCTAAATATCACAGAAAGACACTTATCTCAGCACTCAGGAACAATCTGGGGCAAATACTGTAAGCATATCGTGATGCAAATAGGTCACATTAATCTCACCAACCATATCAAGTTTAATTTCTCTGCTTCTCAGTGAGTCAAAGCAATTTAACAGCATCCAAACAAGAATAAATAAACAGTAACGTGGCCAAAAGAGCTGCTGTGTGGTCTAAACCCAACTTCTCAGGCTCAGTCTGGCATTACTCAGAAAAACATCAGGATTATGAATGTTTAAGAGAGATGGGGTGTCAGGCTTATGTATTTTAGTGTCACAATCCTTAATCAAAAGAATATGAAATGATAAAACCACGAATAGCTGATCGTGTTTAGCAGCATTAGATGCACAAATCCCAGGTTTCTTTGAAATGAAAACCATTAGTTTTTTATGGCTTTTGTTTTAGTTAATGAGAATAACCCTGAGGGAAAGTAAGTAAATAATCTCATTTCCATTTTATTGTTTATGCAAATTGTAAGCCTAGTGTTTACTGCAATCTCAAATATTTAATGCTGTAAGAAAAAAAGTCTAATTAATATGATCAATAACTGAATGAGCTTAATTTAGACAAAATCTGGATTTTGATCTTTATTGCTAGGAAATAACAAATCAAGGTATAAAACTGCATTATACAACATGAGTGCAAAATAATAATAAAAGAAAAGAAAAAGAAATTGATGAATTTGAAAGGTTAAACACCTCCTTTTACTGATCAGACATTTGATCATTTTGTAAAGAGTTTCAGATGTGTTGGACTGTAGAAAGAGCCTTTTCTTTTAATGAAACAGCAGCGACCTCTGCTGGTCGTGTCGTGCATGTGCATCCCAGTATATCAAACTTAAATCACATACTTCCCTACTATAGTGGGCGAAAAACAGTGTGTGACAAAAGAAGTGTCAGAATTCACAGTACTCATAAAGGAGTAGGTAAAAGTACCCAGATGATCTACTACTTCCGGCGAGATTCTGAAGTGTGCATTTGATGGACACTTTACTATCCCATGAGGCCATAGGAGAGGATATGCGAATGACAGTGAAGCGACACAACTGACTCACATGGGTCACATGATAATGACAAAATGGCGAATGTAATACGACCAGGATACATTCATACTACACACATTTATACCATATACTTTTTAGCAATCGTGAAGTGACAAACTTTATTTTATATAGCGCCTTTAAAAGCAGTTTCTCAAAGTGCTGTAGACAAGATAAATACATAAAACAATGAATAAAATAATAAAAACCAACAATTAGCAAGCATACACTATTGTCTAAAAAATATGTTTTAAGTTGAGCTTTAAAAATCCCAAATGTCTGAGCTTCCCTAAATTCGAGAGGAAGAGAGTTCCAAAGAATAGGAGCATAAGAAGAAAAAGCCCTGTCAGCCACAGATTTTCATGGGTTTGAGTAACAGCCAACAGATTAGATTTTGAAGAGAGCAGTCTATGATTTGGGATGCAAGGAGTTAGTAACTAATAAATAATGTGTAAATAATGTGTAGCCAGACTATGATTTATATGCATCATGATTTTAAAATCAACACAAAACCTGACCGGGAGCCAGTGCAAGTACTCCAAAATAGGTGCGATATGATCGCATGCTCTGGTCCCAGTCAGGATCCTGGCAGCCGATTTGTACACGCTGCAACTTGTTAAGTGTAGGTTGAGATACTCTGGCAAAAAGGGCCTTACAGTAGTCAATCCAAGAGAACAAAATTTAGCATAGGACATAATCTCGCTATATTTCTGAGGTGAAAAATGATGTTTTAACAGTGCTCTGTACACAAGGATCAAATGTAAGCCTGGCATCAAAGATTAGCCTACTCCAAGGTTCCTCAATTTTTTTGATTCTCCAAAACAGAACCATTAACAGACAGTCAGTGAACCAGCTTTCAGAAGCCATCAATAAGTCATTGGCGACCCTGACCAGAGATGTTTCAGTACTGTGAAATTTACGAAAACCTGACTGAAGGGGTTCAAAGAGATTATTAACTGTAAGGTGGTTATACAAGTGAGAGGCAACAATGTGTTCTAGATTTGAAATGGGGTGGAAATTGTTAAAGCATTTTCTTTCTTTTTTTGGCACACAAGTTACAGCTGCTGGAACAACCCCAGTCTGCAATGAATCATTTTTGATACTGAGGACAGTAGGGCACAAAACATCAAAGCCAGATTTAAATAAACTTATGGGAATAGGATCAACCAAGCAAGTAATAGATTTCATATTTGATACCTCCCTTTTGAGAGCCTCAGAATCAAGCTATGAGAAATTAGTGAGAGAAGAACCAGAAAAAAAAAAAAAACAGAGGGATAAGATAGTGAAGCAGAGGAAGCAGGTGTAACAGATATTTGTTTATGAACATTGCCAATTTTAGAGTTAAAAAAGTAAAGAAAGGAATTACATTGGAATAGGAATTAACATAGGAATTAACTGTTGAGAAGCAGACAGAGTGCAACCTGACAATCTATTTATAGTTTGAAACAAATGTCTGTGATTTCCTTGATTGTTTTCAATAATCTGAGAAAAATAAGCTGAACTTTCAGACTCAGTTAATGCCCTGTAGTCACCCAGAAGATTCTTCCAAGCTTCATAATGGACATTCAAGCCGGTAAGGTGTCACTTACGCTGCATTTTTCGACAAGCAACCTTTGTGGCAGATAAACGCTCTGGGCGAATGAAGCATTACGTGACTTTAAAGGAGCAAAGGAGTAGAAATTAGTAGTAAGTGGATTATATAACTGTATTTGAATAAAGAATTTCTTATTCAAAAATAAGTACCTACTCAAGAGATAGGGACACAGCCTATGTGACAAAAGAAGTGTGTCTGAATTCACAGTACACTGTAAACCTGAATAAGTTGGCAAAACTCAAAACATTTGAGGTTATCAGTTACATCAAATTTTTCAAGTTAAGAAATTTAAGTAAGCACAACCGGCAGATTAAAATTTATTTATTTTTACTAATACATTTTAATTGCTCTTAACTTGAAATTTTTGAGTTAGTTAATTCATACAATTATATATGAATAATTGTATGAAAATTATGTAAAATATATATATAAAAAGTAATATATATATATATATATATATTTATAAATATAAATATTAAAATTATGTAAAATATATATATAAAAAGTTGGCACGGGGGCAATAAATGGCTGAAAAAGCAAGACATTTTGAAAAGATTCAGCTGGGAGAACATCTAGCAACTAATTAAATTAATTGATATCAGGTCTGTAACATGACTAGCTATAAAAGGGATGTCTTAGAGAGGCAGAGTCTCTCAGAAGTAAAGATGGGCAGAGCTGTGAAAGAGTGCATAAAAAGATTGTATAATACTTTAAAAACAATGTTCCTCAACGTCAAATTGCAAAGGCTTTGCAAATCTCATCATCTACAGTGCATAACATCAAAAGATTCAGAGAAACTGGAGAAATCTCTGTGCGTAAGGGACAAGGCTGAAGACCTTTATTGGATGCCCGTAGTCTTCGGGCCCTCAGACGACACTGCATCACTCATCGACATGATTGTGTCAATGACATTACTAAATGGGCCCAGGAATACTTCCAGAAACCACTGTCGGTAAATACAATCCGCCGTGCCATCTGCAGATGCCAACTAAAGCTCTATCATGCAAAAACGAAGCCATATGTGTACATGGTCCAGAAGCGCCGTCGTGTCCTGTGAGCCAAGGCTCATTTAAAATGGACTGTTTCAAAGTGGAAAAGTGTTCTATGGTCAGACGAGTCCAAATTTGATATTCTTGTTGGAAATCACAGAAGCCGTGTCCTCCGGGCTAAAGAGGAGGAAGACCTTCCAGCGTGTTATCAGCATTCAGATCAAAAGCCAGCATCTCTGATGGTATGGGGGTGCATAAGTGCATACGGTATGGGCAGCTTGCATGTTTTGGAAGGCACTATGAATGCTGAAAGGTAAATAAGGGTTTTAGAGCAACATATGCTCCCCTCCAGACGACGTCTGTTTCAGGGAAGGCCTTCTGTATTTCAGCAGGACAATGCAAAACCACATACTGCAGCTATTACAACAGCATGGCTTCGTCGTAGAAGAGTCCGGGTGCTGAATTGGCCTGCCTGCAGTCCAGATCTTTCACCTATAGAGAAAAATACATCAAAGACGACCACAAACTCTTCAGCAGCTGGAAACCCATATCGGGCAAGAATGGGACCAAATTTCAACACCAAAACTCCAGAAAAGAAGAGGAGATGCTACACCATGGTAAACATGCCCCCGTCCCAACTATTTTGAGACCTGTAGCAGGCATCAAATTTGAAATGAGCTCATTTTGTGCATAAAATTGTAAAATTTCTCAGTTGTTATGTTATCTATGTTCTATTGTGAATAAAATATTGGCTCATGTGATTCGAAAGTCTTTTAGTTTTCATTTTTTCAATTTTTTTTTTTTAAATTTAAAAAAACGTCCCAACATTTCCGGAATTCGGATTGTATTTACACTTAACATTAATCTTGCACAAAAAAACATTATATAACACTTAATTTTAGCATTTATTCTCCATTTCGAGTGTCATGGCAATATGCTGGGAAACAGAAATCCCAGCCTAGTTTCAGGTAAATTTAAGTTTGTTTAAATTAAAAGAAACAAGTTCATAAAACTCAAAACAATGAAACAGTTCAGATTACTTAAAATATGTCAGTTTTGTGAACTCAAAAGAAAAACGAAGTTCTAAATACTCATTAAAGTTAATTTGATTAAACTAATGTTTCATTTGAGTTCGCCCTACTCAAACCAATTAATTATTTTGATTTCGGATGCAGCATTCAAATGAAAGAGAAAACTGATGCTTTTAGCAAATGAAAACTTTATTTGTGTATCTTTGATGACCATAAATGTTAGTTCCCAGACTGCAAGAGCAAAATGCTGAAGCTGTAGATGACTTGACAAATACAGTGAATCCATGTGCTACACTTGAAAAACTTTGACATCGCAGATTATACCTCAAATCTTATATTTTGATATATATTTTTTCTTGTATATAAAATATACATTTTGATCAAATGACAATGAATGAACCCAATCGAAACAGGAGACATTTACAGATTATATGACAGCAGACAAACACAGCTGATGTTAAAGACCTCATCAGAAACTTCAGACTCAATGTGCAGTAAATAATCATGAGTTAACCTGGTTACAAATCCTACAGGTTGGCCCATATAAAACCAATCAACACATTTCAAATCAGCCTCTAATATTACATGACCTTTACACCATCATGATTTACCATAGTAAATCATTAAATGTATGGCTTAATTATTGCTATAATTTTGAAATGATCATGTTTGAAAGGTTCTGTTCACATTAAAGTGCTTCAAACAGCCTATTAAATTTAATGAGGAAAGGTTATATCTGTTTAGAAACAGAAGACTATGAAACTAAAGTTATGAAGATGAAAGCTCAAGATCATATTAGCAAGATCTTCTCACCACAAATTAACAGATTGTTCCGTTGCCTTGTATTTGGTGTCTTTTGGTAAAATAAATAACAGCACATAATTTATGCACATTTCAGTAAATGATTTTATAAAGTCATTTCATTTAGAGTTTAGGAACAGTAAGCATGTTTGAGTGCAGTTACAGCTCAGTCATATATTCATCAGGATTATCCATAAATCGATACAACAACAACAACAACATCTCCCCAGAATAAACCCTGAAATTAAAGCAAAAGTTGAAGATTACAGTCATTTCAACGGCACCAAACAAGACTGAAAAAATTAGATAAGACATTTAATATCATGTGAAAGTGGCTTCATGTGTACAGACATATTAACATGATCACACACGCATTTCAGAGAACAACAGGTTTGATCAGTCTTGTACGTTAGTCTGCATTCAAGTTGCTTCCCGGCATCACAAATAACAAAAATGAGCGCAGGCCATTAAAGTGTCTGGAGCGAAACGATAAGCATCACTGGCCATGAATAATAACAAACCGCCTGAAACCGTAAATAAGCTTTTATGATTACAAACAGCATGAGGCGTAGATCCTGTCTGAATCTGCATGATCAAACACACATGAGCAACAGTTTAAAGTTACAGCATGCACAAAAAAAAAAAAAAGACAAAATAATGTAAACTCACAGAATCGTCCATATGCTTCATGATAAAACCGTAATAAACTGACAACAGAAGGCAAAATTATGCAAAGCAAAAGTAAACCATCGTGAACCGAACATCAAGTACGTGATGTTTGTATCAAAAGGCTTTATGGTGAATGTGGGTAGAAAATTATACAATAAAACACTTAATATTCAATCAGCTGGCAAGCCAAAATAATCAGTGCCAAGCAATAAAAAATAAAAAATAAACCTCAAGCATAAACATTTTTTTGAAAATATATGCAAGCTAGCACACTTATTAAATACACAGAATACCATTAAAACCAACTCTTCTTTGGCATTCAGCTTCATGTCAAAGAAAAATAAAGTTTAAAGGAATATTTCACTCAAAAATGTAAATTCTATCATTATTCAAACTAAAAGCATAAAGAGTTACTTAAAACATTTCTCATTTTAATTTAGTTTAACTTGATGTATTAAAATAACTAAAACTAAAATAGAAATTAATAAAAAAAAATATATAGACAAAAAAAAACCTACTAAAAATGACAAAAACAATAAAATTACTAAAACTTGAAAATGGAAAATATAAAAATAAAAACTCATTAAAAATATTAACTATAATAAAACTTCAATTAATAATACAACTACAATTCCAGGCCCAAAAAAATTTGTTTGATTTGTCTAATTTAAGACTATTATCTAGGTGAAATCCTACATCTTTAACATCAGAAGTATGGAGTAAGGGTGCCTCTTTTGGCCCAAATTGAATGATTTGGGTTTTATCGTCATCAAGCAAGAAGTTATCCGTGAGCCACAATTTGACATTTTATAGGTATATAAAGTTGTGTCATCCACATAGCAGTGGTTTGACACTCCAAATTTACTAATAATTAATGCCAGAGGGTGCATATTATATATATATATATATATATATATATATATATAACAAAAATAATAACGGTACTAAAATCAAACCCTGGGGTACACCACAGGTGACGTGAGCCACAGAGGATGAAGGGACACCTAAATTGACAGTACAACTTCTGTTTGGCAACAGTTCTTTTAACCCTACTAGATGGAGTGTGTACCTTTTCATTTCTTAAAAATTGATGCACCTCTTGATGGAAATAACATCACAACAAGAGATGAGCACTCTGTAAAGTCTCCTCCAGCACATCCCAAAAGATTTTCAATGAATTTAAGTAACTAATTCATGTGTGAAAATGATTCTTCATGCCAAATGATTCTTCATCTTCATTCTTTCACAATCTTGGCTTTGTCATCCTGGAATATGGCCATGATGGTTGTTTAAGAAATGAAAAGCTACACACTCCATCAATAAGGTTTAGAAGAACTGTTCCCAAACATATAACATGCTAGAAACATAATAATCACTGTAATAATGATCCAGTCATACACTCTTAAGTATTTAAATCCAAAAAAACGACTTTTTTTTTTGGCCGGGCAGTGTATATCTAAAACAACCCATATTCTCGTATTTTTTTCAAAACTCTGGAAAGTAACAGCATGCGGGTTTATACAAAATAAGGTTGAATAAATGACAGAATTTTCATTTGTGGCTGTAATATTCCTTTAAATGTTTTCCCCTCTCCTCTTTATTGGAGATGGTCATTCATGTGAATACTGCAGTCCATGTTGTACATGAAAACCCAACATCAAGGTGATCTGCATCGAATAATGACGGCTGTGAAACATTCGTCAAGCACAATAGCGCAGGTGAGACATGAACGAGCACAATCAGGTGAAGCACAATCCCGTGAGCAGCATGTCTGACTGAACACCCAAAGCAAGCAGGAACCCTTTCAGTCGAGCGCATGAAACCTTACCGAAGGCGTATCTGATGAGCGCGTCCACCAGAAAGTCAGAAAAGAGGACATTCTCTCTTTTCTGACAAAAGGCAAAAGAAGCTCAGAAAATAATGGGAAAATAATTGGTCATTTAGCATTGTAAGTTATAGACATCTATATGGACCTTTAGAGTTCACATAAAATATATATAGATATGATTTCACCACATCTTAGATTAAAATAAGACTAATCTACTCTCTGTGCATGCAAAAGAGTTTCTGAATTTGATATATATTTGATTCTTTTTTAATATGCAATGCACCTACGGAGCAGGATCTGCTGGGGTTGTGGAAGAGAATCAAAGGACAGTGTTTTGATACTCGTGGTGCAAAGGTTTTAAAGGGAATAATTCAATGTACAGCTTTTAGAAGAGCAAGAGCTCTGCTTGAACTCCACACTCTGCATAGATCTTTCAGGATACAATGACACTGTTTGAAGGTCATCACACAACACTTCATGAATCAACATTTCCCAACCCGTCTTTCCACTACACTGGCAGTAAGATGTGTGCGAAGGCAGAGCTAAAGTGTGAAGAGATTCGGGAACTAATTCACGCAAACATTAGAAATCCGTTTCCATTTAGGCAGCTTAGTATGGAAGGTCATGTGAAAAAAATAAATAAATAAATAAAAAAAAATCATGATTTGGTAAATCATAATTACGAATGAATAATGTAATGAAAATGTGAAATTCACAGTCATAATTACAATATATAAAGACAATTATGACATACAATCTAGTTTTTGTCAACTTTGTCATAATTTCCACTTTTTATCATAATTATGACTTTTTATCTCATAATTTTGAATTTATCTCACAATTATGACAGAATGTGGTAACTTTGACTTTTTGTCAATTTCCACTTTTTATATCATAATTGTGGCTTATTGTCATAATTTTGCCATCTGATGTCACCTGTTGGAGTTTGGGTTCCTTGCCGCTGTCGCCTTTGGCTTGCTTAGTTGGGGACACTTGACATTTGATATTCAACAGTGCTTTGATCTGCCGACATTGACACTATTCTTTAAGAGCTGCTGTGCAGCCAAAATTATATACCAGTTATCAATGTAAAGCTGCTTTGACACAATCTGCATTGTAAAAAGCGCTATATAAATAAAGGTGACTTGACTTGACTTTTTATCTCATAATTATGAGTTACGTGTCAATTTTGACTTTTTATCTCAATTTCATATTTTGGTCATAATTTCCACTTATAATTTTGACTCCTCACAACTGACTTGGTACATCATAAATTTGACATTGTCAATTTCCACTTTTTATATCATAAATGTGGCTTAGAATGTTGTATTTTTGCCTTTTTAAATCTAATTATGACTTTTTATCTCATAATTTAAAATTTTTGTCAATTTTCTTTTTTCTCATGATTTTGACCTTTTATATCACAGTTATGACTTAGTACATAATAACATTTTGTCAATTTCCACTTTTTCTATCATAATTCTGGCTTAGTATCATAATTTTGCGTTATCTCATAATTATGAGTTATGTGTCAATTTTGACCGTTACAATTATGACTTTTTATCTCAATTTCAAATTTTTGTCATAATTTCCACATCATAATTTTGACTTCTCACAATTGACTTGTCAATTTCCACTTTTTCTATCATAATTGTGGCTTAGAGTGTCGTAATTTTGCTGTTTTATCTAATTTTGACTTTTTACATCACAATTATGATTTACATAAGTTATTATGAGTACATAATAACTTTGACTTTTTGTCAATTTCCACTTTTTATATCATAATTCTGGCTTAATATCATAATTTTGCCTTATCTCATAATTATGTGTCAGTTTTGGCTTTTTGTCAATTTTGGCTTTTTATGTCAATTATGACTTTTTATCTCAAAATTTCAAATTTTGTCCACTTTTCATCTCATACTTATGACTTAGTATGTCATAATTTCTACTTTTTATCTCATAATTATGACTTGCATTCTCAATTTCAAAACAGGCTTCAGATGACCTCAGAAGAAAGTCATATTAATGACTTATGATACTTTTGTACTTTTTCGAAGATCGACAGACGAGGTCACTAAGAACTTTTATGGAAAAAAGTTGCGTGAAGAACCAAAATAAAAAAAATTCTACATCCATGGAGGAGAAAAAAAAAATCAGCATATGGGTTTGTTTTATGAAATGAGGGTGAGCAAATAATGACAATCACTTTTGCATGAACTCTTCCTTCAAATCAAGGTTCGTTGATAAGATGGTCCAGATCTTTTTCACCAGTCACCAAAGCGCTTGAGTGCATTTAAAGGGAATAAGAGATTACTAGATGAAAATGTTCTTTGATATTATATAAAGTATACGCAAAGAAAACAAAACAGGAAACATGATCACAACCAATCAAATCGGTCATGCAACTTTTTGGTGTTAAATAAAGTCTTTACATATGTAAATCTCTTTGTGCAATCTCCACAAGTCTCTACTGCGTTCTCAGGTTTGTTATGTGCACTGCAAACAGAGCGTGACCTGAATGGTCCTCCACGTGTGGTTAGCGTGTCGACGAAATAATTAGCCAGAGTAAATATGCACCATCTGGCTGATAAACATAAGAAAGGCCATAATGTGACCGGTTTCATATTGCTCCTGATAAACGAGTCTAAATCCCCTAGAGGGAAAACATAACTAATGATACCCGCTTTACAAAAACAAAAAAAGCCAATTTATGTGAACAAACACAAACGCATCAATGCTTTGAAAACAACAACAGAAGCGTTTCACCTGAATATAGAGTGAGACTGAACAGTGCGAGCGTTTGGTAATGCATAGATCTGTTCCCTCGTGTGGAATATTATTATTCCACAGTAAATGCTGGAGCGGCAACATTTACTTGCTGACTGACACGAGTTCAAACCAGGCATCGTGTGTTCAAGGACCAATGAGATTTCACTGGGGCTGAATGACAAAACATTCTTCCACTCATCTCTAGTTGAGATTAAAACCTTTGAATCGCGTCATGCCTGGTAAGGACACGGTGTTAAAGCCTATTCACACCAAGAACAATATCTATAACGATAACTATACTGAAATGTGTTTTTCCGAATTTCCTTATTTTCCGACATTGGAGAAAAAATGTTTGGGTTGGGGGCGGGGTTACTGTGTGATGACTGAAATTGCAAAATGGCCTAAAATAGACTAAATAAACTGCAAAATGATACATTTTGTAATATATTTATTTTATTTTAGAGCTCATGGCGCTATCTGCGGGACACTATTAGCATATTAGCCAGGGTTCAAAGCACCAAATGCGAGTAAAAATCGTTGTCGAAGTGATGTTACTTGCCAGCTGCCCAGACACTTTATGAATTTTGACAGTACATAGTTGGAAGAATGTGATATGGCTTAAAGTCGCAACAGTTCAGATGTAATTATATAAATATATAGTCTGACGCGCTGCATGTTTCAGAGTAAAGCACAGAACTGTGTTCATTTTTGATTCACAGTAAATGTTACTCTGCAAGTGCTGTGTGTGTCTGAGTCGCTTATAATTTGCATTTGGGAACGTAACGTGCGCCAACCATCTTCTCAAATTCATAATGAGAATCGTTTATAGATCTGTTGTCAACAAAGAGAAGCATTAAAGTCTCCCTGCGACCTTTCTGCCAAAATAAAAGCTCAACTGATTTACCAATTAATAGAATTGGTTTAATTCTATTAATACATTTATTATAACATATATTGTATTATAATGCAATATATTACTATTATTAAATACTCTTTAAATTTTACAGTATGTATTAATAGTATGTAATAATTCAATAAAATATATTTTTTAATAATAAATGCTCAAGCTCTTTAAAATTGGGTGGATTCTGATTGGCTCAATATTTTTATCATTCATCAAACTCATTCTGAAAGTGATTGTAACAATGTCGTTATTGATACAGTTGTTGTGGACTCTGCTATTCTTTTACATTTAGAATGATTTTTCTTTAACGTTTTATTATTATAATAAATATTGTGCTTGGTGTGAACAAGCCTTTAGGCTTAAAATGAAAAGAAGAAATGACAAGCAAAAAAAAAAAAAAATGGCTTTTTTAAATTGCTCCCTTTCATTTTCTTTATTTTAGTTCATCAACAGTTTGGTTTTCCTGACGTTCTCGTTTTGGCTTCCTATAGAATATAAATCTGTCCTCCATGTTACAGCAGTTAAGGACTGCAGATACAGCTTGAGAGGAGTCGGCCGGAGCTCATTCATCCTCGTCTGCTCTCTCAGGGAAGGAAGGGTTCATCCTCGTCTTCCTCTTCGGCGGCGGGGCCCGGATCGCTCAGACAGCGCATGAGCCGTTGCTGCGGCTCCTTGTCGTCGTCCTCGTCAGCCGTTTTGTCCTTTCTCTCCTTCACAGGAGAGGGTACTTTCATGATCAGGCCGGCCTCCTCCTCGCTCTCTTTCGGCTGGCTTCCTTTTTTGCTGAACTCGTCCACCACGTTGACGGACTCTGGGCTCTGGGGTGAGGCGAGGTCCACTTTAATGGTGGGGATGCTTTCTTTGACTGCCTTGATGCCCCACGCTTGAGGGTCTGTGTGAGGGAAGAGTGGAACTCTATCACAGAAAATCTTTTATTTTACTCTTAATCTCAGTATTTTACTCCAGTGTTGTTATTTTTCAATTAAAACTAAAGCTATTAAAATCATCTTCATTAAATGAAACAATATATTGTTTGAATATATATATATATATATATATATATATATATATATATATATATATTATTTAGTACTATATTATATATATATATATATATATATATATATATATATATATATATATATATATATATATATAGTACACACACACATACATACATATACATACATACATACATACATACATACACTACCAGTCAAAAGTTTGGACACGGTAAGACTTTTAATGTTTTTAAAAGAAGTTTCGTCTGCTCACCAAGGCTGCATTTATTTAATTAAAAATCAGTGTCACATGATCCTTCAGAAATCATTCTAATATGCTGATTTGCTGCTCAAGAAACATTTATGATTATTATCAATGTTGAAAACAGTTGTGTACTTCTTTGTCAGGATTCCTTGATGAATAGAAAGTTCAAAAGAACAGCATTTATCTGAAATACAAAGCTTTTGTAACATTATACACTACCGTTCAAAAGTTTGGAATTTTTATTTTTATTTTTTTGAAAAGAAATTAATACTTTTATTCAGCAAGGATGCATTAAATCGATCAAAAGTGACAGTAAAGACATTTATAATGTTACAAAAGATTATATTTCAAATAAATGCTGTTCTTTTGAACTTTCTATTCATCAAAGAATCCTGAAAAAAAATATTGTACACAAATATTTTGTACAATTGTACACAATAAATGTTTCTTGAGCAGCAGATCATCATATTAGAATGATTTCTGAAGGATCATGTGACACTGAAGACTGGAGTAATGATGCTGAAAATTCAGCTTTGATCACAGGAATAAATTACTTTATAAAATATATTCAAACAGAAAACAGTTATTTTAAATTGTAATAATATTTCACAATATTACTGTTTTACTCTATTTTTAATTAAATAAATGCAGCCTTGGTGAGCAGACCAAACTTCTTTTAAAAACATTAAAAATCTTACTGTGTCCAAACTTTTGACTGATAGTGTATATTTAACTATATTAAAGTAATTTTACTGGTAAATAAGACAAAAATACTGAATAAGAAAATTATTTGTTACAGTGCACAGTTAATTTATGCAATTTACTAATAAAAATAAATAATTTACTGTAATAAGGGATTCAAGATGGTTCACTAATTACTGCAATATGATCCATTTCTTGACTTCTATGGCCCATAATTGCTCTTAAAACATTTGATATCCCTTACGAAAAAGCACCATTGTTACTATAGTTTATGCCAAAGTACTACAGTCATTTTTACTACTGTAAACCATAGTAATTCACCATATCAAATAGTGTATGAAGCTTTCAGATTCTTTTTGCCATGTTGTTTGATTTCTTTTATGATGACAATGGTGATTAATATCCATTTTCCACAATTTTACTGTAATAATAACTTGGTAGATGTTTGTAATGAATACGGCTTGATTGCGTTGAACACAAAGAGTTATGCATATGATTAAATCTGCTGAATCAATAGGGGGCGCTGCACAACAACTGAAGCCTGAATGATTGTCGAGTGGAAAGACCTGGAGCTGAACCCACTCAGAGCAAAAGAAAAAGATTTCAGTGACACAACAGGATCCTAAAATCATACATCTGTGATACAGCAGAGTAAACGTCCACCTCACCTGAAGACAGTCGAGCTCGAGCAATGGTCGGTGAATCAGGAGGCGGAGCTGGAACAGTCAGGTAATTGTTCATCTGTGATATCTGAAAGTAGAGAGAGGGAACCTTCAACGGTGACATCTACTGTGATTAATAAAGCACATTCCAGCTATCAATGACTCTTTTGTATCAACTGAGATGAGTAACTTATAGACTGCCAATATACATATATAACAGAGTATAACAATTAATTGAGATGCACAAAATTGCTGAAATTAAATGATTTTTACCTAAAATAGAATGAATTAATAAGGCTATCAATAGATTTTGGAAACGACACAACTTCTCTAATCAGCTAACACTGATAATCTCGTCATATTCAATGATGAATCAATCTATCGTTAACATCAAACCTTCTTTTCCAGCTCTATCATTCTCTTCCGTTTGATGAGGATGTCGTTCCAGCCGTCCTCATACGGATCCATCACCAGTGTGTGTCTGTTGTACGAGCGCAGCTGAAAATACAGAAGACAATCCAGTTTGATCCGAATTAATCTCATGAAAGAATTAAATGCAAAAAAGCCTTGTTTGAGGATCGGCAGTGAAGTGCTGACGCTCACTCTCTGGCGGGTCTTCTGCAGGTTTGTGCGGAGGATCTTCCTGATCTCTTCCTCACGGGACTTGGAGAGCTGCGGCAGCGCTCGGTCCTGAGGAAGCTTCCTGGGATGGATGTTCCTGGAAAACAAAGTGAAAAATTAATTATCCTAGAATACAATCAGACTTTCCACATACAAACGTTTAAATTACATACATTATATAAACATTCCATGAGCTCCACAAGTTAGTAGTGGACAACAGTGATGTCCGGTGTAGAAAAATTATCTTCACTCTTTATTGAAATATTATAAAAATTTGTTCAAGATTTTGTAAGCACATTGCATAGTTGTGCCTGGAGTCGACTGTTTTATTTGTGATAGCGCAATGAAACATGACAAATTGTGCAGATGTAATCATTTTAGGCCAGGCTGTCAAACAGAGAAATTATGAACATAAGCAAAAGCAAGAGAGAAAAAAGGAAATATTAATAATTGATTATGTTGTTGTCAATATATGCTTTTTTCAGTGAGCTTTTTGTTTTTGCATAGTAAAATAAAACCTGTAGTTTGCCTTTTTTGCCAAATAATTTTGTCAGATAAATACCTTAACTAAGATTAGTGTTTTGTTCTTCCCTCATATTTAAAATATTTACAAAATATAAAATATTTTCCTCATATTTTGATGAATTAATTGAGTTTTTAGGGACATTAAAAAACAAATATCCCCTCCAAACATCACTTTTGGCCATTACTGTATATTCTACACATTCTCCATCCATTATATAAATTCCTTACTGATTCCATACATTCAACATTCTATACGCATTCCATAAATTTCACACATTCTCTGTGCAGTGCTTTATATAAAATTCTTTCACATTCCATTTCATATATTGCATGCATTCCACACATTCTCTAAATTTCATAGACATTCCAAAAATTCCACACATTCTACTACAAAATTCCATAAATTCAAACATATTCCATGAATTTCATACATACTCTAAAGCATGCATATTATTAACTCCACACATTCTCCTTTAATTCCCAGACATCTTCTTTCTTTAAATTCAATGCATTCTATATGCGTCCTACACAATTCCATTTCTATCTACATTCCATAAATTCTAAAACAAATCCTGATGAAGGTCAGGTGGGCACTCACTGCATGGAGACGGTGGACGGCATGGCAGAAGGCAGCTTGGATCCGCCACCACTCTCCACCAGCTCGATGGCCTGCTTCATCTCCATCTTGTGGTAGAAGGCAATCAGCTGAGGTTCTTTGGAGCGCTCACCCGCTATTAGGCACTTCTTCACGTACTTCTTATTGAACCGGTTCAGTCTGGAAATGAGAAGGAAATGGTGACTCTTTTGATATGATCGCTAGAGGGTTATTTTTATTTTCTGCAGAAGTCCAGATAACAAACCCCTGCCTTCAGCATCATCAGTGGCAGAGGAAACACTAAAGCTGTGTCTGAAATCAATGTGGTACTGTTGAGACGGGCACACACACCTTTAAATACTTTATATAAATACTTTAAATACTAACTATAAAAAATATATTTATTTATAATAAATATATGTATATACACCAAGATGATGTGTGGTTCAATTTGAGAACAATTTGAATCTCTTGACATCCAGCATGTTTTTGTAACACTGCATTAAATAGACCAAACTACTTGTGCTTCTCCTTCTCTGATCCCAAATTTAATCCTAAAACTCACTTTCTCCGCAGCAACAACAACAGTAAAGAATAGAAGGATGAAAAAAAAACTGTGACCTCAACCAAATAAACTAAAATCATGTCTGATTTCAATAGCCAAACATCACTGACGCCACTCATTCAAAAACAGATCACATCTACATTCTTAATCAATCATCAAGACCAGACACAGGAGTCATTATGATTTAATATACAGTTCAAATAATCACAATATTTGACTTTTTCGGTTTTATACGTACTTGTCCTTCCAGTGATGATGTCCATAATGTCCGCAGATATCCTCAATGCCAGTTAGCAGATGGTCCAAAAACTAAAGACAACAAAATGAAAATGTACTTGCTATTAAATAAACATAAACGACAATGTCTGGCAATAATAAAGCTACAACTGAATATGATGTTGACAGTGAGCAATAAAGTGGACAGCAGAGAGATTTCAGCCAGTCACTCAAAGCATTAAAGATGATGAGATGCTCATGCAAATGGGTGTTTCCATAGCAACAATCAGTTTTATAAGTGGTGGATAAATGCCAATTTGTGGGCAAAATGTTCTGTACGGAGTTTTCTGGAGTGGATCCAAGCTCATGTCTGCATACAAACCACATCCTGTTTTTTTGAAAAACATTCACATTAAACTCATGAGGATGGAGACTCTGTAACATTTAAGTTCATATATAATATATATATATATAGATATATATATATAGATATATATATATAGATAGATAGATAGTCAAACCAAAATTTATTCAGACACCTTATACATTTCATTCATTAATTCAGTTTATTCACTATAGTTTAAAAAAAATGGTAATAAAATATGACAAGATAAAACTTGTGTTAGAGTTAAACTGTGTCAGAAAAAATTTATCTTAATTATGTCAGATAACACTTAAGCAAAACATGGTCAGGTGAAAGTGTCTGAATAATTTTTGGTTACAAATTTTTATCAATTTTACTGGTAGCCCACTGTATGAAGAATTTTTGGGTATAATATGTCACAGTTTACTTTATTTTGCTATCCTCACTTACATAAATGAACTATAGTGTCCTGCACCCACTAGTAAAAATATATCAAAAATATCCAAAATGTCTGAATAATAATGTTTGGTTTGACTGTATATACACTGAACAAAATTATAAACGCAACACAGCCCCCATTTTTCATGAGCTGAAATCTAAGACTTTTTCTATGTACACAAATGGCCTATTTTTCTCAAATATTGTTCACAAATCTGTCTAAATATGTGTTAGTGAGCACTTCTCCTTTGCCGAGATAATCCATCCACCTCACAGGTGTGGCATATCAAGATGCTGATTAGACAGCATGATTATTGCACAGGTGTGCCTTAGGCTGGCCACAATAAAAGGCCACTCTAAAATGTGCAGGAGAACACGGAAGCAGGCAGAGAAGAGGATCCACGTGCAGTTTACAATTTTTTCCAGTAATCCATAAAATAGACAAACACAGGAAACAGTGAACATGAGGGAAACACCAGTCCAAGAACACAGAAATACAGGCACAAATTCAACGACTGATAAACACAAGTGAGACACGAGCACTACTTATACACTGGAACAAACAAGCTTAACAAGGTAACTAGGGGGCGTGGTCCAATAAGTGTCCATGGTAACAAAAAAGGGAATGGCAGCAGGGAAACAAGAGGTGAACATAAATGCAGGAACACACCAAGCCGACGCCGACGAACTAGTTGCGATGAAAGGAGACTGCGGGGTTGGCTCATGTCGGCAGCGTCTGGGTCCAAAGTTGCCCTGACACACCAAACCAATGCTCAACAGCCGACAGCCAAGTAGCACGTCCATTCACGTTAGATGAAATGCCTTTCCGAATCAGCAGGTGGCAGTAGCTGAACAGCCAATCAGAATGATCAGATTGCCAGACGGACCGACGAGCTCCGACGCCGATTCAACATGTCGAATCGGCCGAAAAAAAGCCGACGAGGACCAAATTCAGCCGACGGTGAGGAACACACTGAGAAAACTTAGTCGGCTGATGAACAAAAACTGCCTGACGGCCGACCGTCGGCTTGGTGTGTTCCTGCCTTAACAGTGAAGACGGGACACAGGCAGGGATCATGACAGTGGATAAAAAAAAAAAAATATTGAATCGCTTGACAGCCCTATATATATATATATATATATATATTATATATATATATATTTATATAATCAAGTTACTATTTCTGTACACAGTACAGAACACATAATAAACATGCTTAAGAACATATCATAGAAAAATGTTATTATTTTTTTTTTTTTTTTTTTTCCATTTTACGGTGAAATATGACCTGGAAATATTCTGGACCGATTTAATGAGATTCATCTGGTCACTTGGTATTAAAATGTTCTGATTCTTGTCATTTTAAAAGTATCAAGCTGCATTTCTGTATGAAACTGTGACTGTACCAGCAAACAACCAGCAGGTGACGCTCAAACACCTTCAGTAGTAGGACTGGATGTTACACAAACTCAATCAAGTGAAAAAAATAACAAAGCTGGGCTTGTTTTATTAAGAACAGGATTGTGTGGGACAGGCAGAATATTGAGACAGCATAAAATATCCCTGATCACGGATGGGAGTAAACTCAAACCTGTGTGTGAATCTCCTCATTAATGGATCGCTTTGTTTCCTGTTTCTTCTTCACCGCCAGGAGGTCCACCAGAGGTCGAATGGTCATACCCTGCCAACACACAGAGAGAGGAGGGGAAATTGATGTATGCTTACAGATGGTCCTATTTAAATGCAAACTATACAGCTTCATTCATTCAAACTATGCAGTGTAACATGTTTGTGTGTGTGTGTGTGTGTGTATATATATATATATAAGAATATGGCAATGAAAATAGGAATAGAAAGGGATTTTATAATTCTTGTTCCAATTCTAATTCCAAAAAAATTAAAAAAAATAAAATCAAACCCTCCTGACCACTGAAAGAACTGCAAGTCATGACAAGGGAACAATTACATTTACACACAGTGGGCGGTGCCTCCTGTCCTTCAACACTGAGCTGTAATTCATAGCATGTCCTTACTTGTCCATAGCATGATTTTTCATACTATGCTGAGCAATGAAAGACGGGGCTTGGACTGTGACTGCAGCATTTATTAAATTGCAGTTGAGGGTTTTTCCTCAAGGTCAGATGATGGCAGAGATCAAGCTACACCGCATAGAGCAATAGCAATTGCACCATCATATCTGACAGTGCAAACTGTCTATCTTTCACTTCCTGTGAAAAGCACAAACTCTATGCAGCGAGAAAAAACAAAACAAAAACAAAAACAGATCGGCATCCATATCCAGCCGCCCCAAATAGTCCACGCAAACTTATACGAGTCCCTGCATTGCATTGAATAAATAAAACAAAATAAAATAAAATAAAACATATAATAATAAAATTAAAAAGTTTCAAGTTTAACTAATTTATATAGAACCATTAAAACAGCAGCATCTAAAATCTAAAAAAATAAATTCAATTAAATTAAATAAATAAAATACATATATAGTAAAATAGCACAACTGTTAAGCAAAACAGAAACATAGATCTGTGCCCAAAAGGCATTGGCCCCAAATAGTGCACCTAAAGTTGCATGAAAGTCACTGCAATCGATATAACTGCATTGTAAGATAAGACAAAATAAAATAAATAAAAAATAGGTACAACTAAAAATGTATTTAAAGGATTAGTTCACTTTGAAATGACTGCCCTAAGCTTTACTCACCCTCAAGCCATCCTAGGTGTATATGACTTTCTTCTTTCTGATGAACATAATTGGAGATATATTAATAAATATCCTGACGCATCCGAGCTTTATAATGGCAGTGAGTGATACCGACAAGTATGAGCTGACGAAAGTGCTTCCATCCACATCCATCCATAATAAACATACTCCACACGGCTCCGGGGGGTTAATAAAGGCCTTCTGAAGCGAAGTGATGCGTTTGTGTAAAAAAAAAAAAAAAAAAAAAAAAAAAAAAAAAAACATATTTAACAAGTTATGAAGTAAAATATCTAGCTTCCGCCAGACCGCCTTCTGTATTCAAGTAAAGCTTGGGGTAATTTTCATTTGAAAGTGAACTAATCCTTTAATTCACTGCATTAGATATAACTGCATTGCATTGGGATTTGTATAACATTAAAATAAAATTACAAGGAGGGAAGATTGTCCAGCAAATCATTTTACAAAGACATTTTTTACCGTCGATAAATTATAACATGAAATCATAATGAAATAATAATACTGCATTTACTTTAATAACAAGTTTTTAACAAAGTTTTGTCTTTACTTTAAAAAAAAAAGCCTCAGTTTGATATTTTGATTAAATCTAATGCAGTGATACATTTTGAAGTGTGGCATAAGTGTCTAAATACTTTTTGGGGTCAATGTATATCTGACATACGACTACAAAAAGACCACACATCACAACACAGATCGTCCCAAACATAAAACACAAATAGGGTAACACAAACCTCGCAATTTGAGACCGTCCCTTATGTCCTTGTTTAAAGGTGTGAATAAAGACACACCATTTAAACCTGACACCACTTGATTTCAACACCAGAACACAGACTAGAAGACAAACATTCTTCCAGCAGCCTCCACAAAGGAGAGAAACTTCCAGGAACCTTCCATTGTAATGAACTCTCCAAAGTGATCACCATTTGCACAGAGAAACCAAACACCTGGTTACCTTGGTGACGCATTCAAATGTGAGGGATTTATTGTATTACACAAAAACTCATGAGAAGATTAGAGCTGCGAAGCCACTTGCATCTTTAACCTGAGGAGAGCGATGATGCATTGACCCTAAACCACTTAAGATATCCTGAAACAACTCTGATACATCAGCCCCCATCAGCAAATCTACGAAACAAACATGGTAAGATTTGGATCTCACCATTTCTGTGTACTGTACACAGAGTCTATGCTGGTCCTGCTCCTTCATAGCACTGCTTCCACAAAAGCAGAAAGACTCACGTTACGGTATGAATCATTCAAAACATAAATGAAGAGGGTTACTTTCACCACTGCCATTTTCAGCACCTCATGCATATCTCAGAGCCATCGGGGCTCCTGCAGCTCTCCCAAAGAGCCGTCAGCTGAAGGAATAATGGTGTAAAATACTCACAGCAAAAGCAAATAAACGATATGAGACCGTTCGATAATCCATCACCCAGTAAAACCTGATAGAGCGCAAGGCCGTTCAATAAACAAGTCTGGCCCTGTTTCCACCTGGTATTAAGATGCATTTTGCTCGATTGGATCTTGAATGGACAACACTAAATACAGGTGTAAATAGGTTTTGAGCTTGTCCACTTTTGACCACTTTCAGAGGTAGTTGAAAACGCATTCGACCGGATTGCTTTCGTAGTGTAGACGCTCATGTGGTCGAATGTGTTCGAACAGCCACTAAAAACCGCCTACTCTCCACCTACTGACCTAATGTGTAAACATTGTGGGAAGCGCGCTAGCCAGATGGGATTTAAGCTTTGTCGGCTGAAGACCAAAGTTCATTTTGAAGATGAAAAACAAACCAAAAGCATAATGTTCTCTCACCATTCCTGATTTCTAACACACCCTCACAGCGTTCAGCGTGGTCTTGCGGCTGTCAGAGCAGAAACGATGCAGATGCTCACTGTATGTTTTTCTGTCATCTCTGGGTGCGTTCACATGTAAATTGCGCGAGCTTATTTTGTCCATTAGATCAAAAGATCTGAAAAACCTTTACATTTACCCACCCACAGACCCTCCCCTCGAAGAAATCAGGACAGAAGAGGTTGAAAGTGGACAAAAGAGATGGATTAAAACACCAGGTGTAAATGGGAATGTGTCTCCTTCGTCCACTTGTGATCCGATCGACCAAAACGCATCTTAATCGCAGGTGGAAACAGGGCCTCTGAGACAATTACGTCTGTAAGTTAACCAATGGACAGGTCTACATGAAGTTCTTAAATGAAATGAAACCTGACTTTCAACAGAATCTTAACATCCATAATTTTGCTACCAAAAATCGTAGTACACTCATTTCCGTTAAATATTTACCATTAAGATAATTCGATTATCTCTGAATCCATTTCACAGAATTTCACTGATTATCATTTTCAAATTCATTTTGCAGAATTCCACAGTTTTTTTGCCTAATCAGCGCTAGGGTTCTGTAGATGTAATCATTCATCTTCTCATTTCATTTAATATTTTACATTTATTAATATGATGTTCAGAATGTTATTTTATTTTTTAATTTATTCAAATCGTTTCCTAAAGTTTAATTAATAATATATAAAACAATGTGTGTTTTATAATTTATTATTTAATTTATTTTATATTTTACATTAATTTATATGACATTCCTAACACTTTAGGGTTCAATTCTCACTATTAACTAGTTGCTTACTAGCATGCATACAGTATACTAGGATTTTGGCTGTTTATTAGTACTTATAAAGCACATATTAATGTCTTATTCTGCATGATCATATTCTACATCCCTTAATCCTACCCAATACCTAAACTTAACTACCTTACTATTAATAAGCAGTAATTAGGAGTTTATTGAAGCAAAAGTCAAAGTTAATAGTTAGCATTGGCACTAATCTAATCTAAAGTGTGACCGACATTTATATATAATATATATATATATATATATATACACACACATATATATATATATATATACATATACATACACACACACACACACACACATTATACAGTACATTTATAATATATACAGTATCTCAAAGAAGTAAGTACACCCCTCACATTTTTGTAAATATTTTATTATATCTTTTCATGTGACAACACTGAAGAAATGACACTTTGCTACAATGTAAAGTAGTGAGTGTACAGCTTGTAAATTTGCTGTCCCCTCAAAATAACTCGACACACAACCATTAATGTCTAAACCGCTGGCCACAAAAGTGAGTACACCCTTAAGTGAAAATGTCCAAATTGAGCCCAAAGTGTCAATATTTTGTGTGGCCACCATTATTTTCCAGCACTGCTTTAACCCTCTTGGGCATGGAGTTCACCAGAGCTTCACAGGTTGCCACTGTCCTCTTCCACTCCTCCATGACGACAACACAGAGCTGGTGGATGTTAGAGACCTTGCGCTACTCCACCTTCCATTTGACGATGCCCCACAGATGCTCAATAGGGTTTAGGTCTGGAGACATGCTTGGTCAGTCCATCACCTTTACCCGCAGCTTCTTTAGCAAGGCAGTGGTCGTCTTGAAGGTGTGTTTGGGGTCGTTATCATGTTGGAATACTGCCCTGCGGCCCAGTCTCCGAAGGGAGGGGATCATGCTCTGCTTTAGTATGTCACAGTAAAGGTTGGCATGTACATTACAGTGCCGGCAGCACTCATGCAGCCCCAGACCATGACACTCCCACCACCATGCTTGACTGTAGGCAAGACACACTTGAGTCACACTCTGAGACACACTCTGGATATGATGCTGAGCACGTGCACTCAACTTCTTTGGTTGAACATGGCAAGGCCTGTTCTGAGTGGAACCTGTCCTGTTAAACCGCTGTATGCTGCAGCTCAGTTTCAGGGTCTTGGCAATCTTCTTATAGCCTACGCCATCTTTATGTAGAGCAACAATTCTTTTTTTCAGATCGTCAGAGAGTTCTTTGCCATGAGGTGCCATGCTGAACTTCCAGTGACCAGTATGAGAGAGTGAGAGCGATAACACCAAATTTAATACACCTGCTCCCCATTCACACCTGAGACCTTGTAACACTAATGAGTCACATGACACCGGAGAGAAAAAATGGCTAACTGGGCCCAATTTGGACATTTTCACTCAAGGGTGTACTCACTTTTGTGGCCAGCGGTTTAGAGATTAACAGCTGTGTGTTGAGTTATTTTGAGGGGACAGCAAATTTACACTGTTATACAAGCTGTACACTCACTACTTTACATTGTAGCAAAGTGTCATTTCTTCAGTGTTGTCACATGAAAAGATATAATAAAATATTTACAAAAATGTGAGGGGTGTACTCACTTCTGTGAGATACTGTATATATTACCAAAAACATACCGATATGCTCTACGTACTGGATGAGAGAAAAGGTCTTACTGCTGGACACTGACCTGCACAAATACAGTGAAGAAGATGACAGTGATGATGGCAGTGAGGAACATGTTTCTCATGGGGAAGTGATTGGGGTCGAGCAGGTAGACCAGGGAGAAGGCGATCGCTCCTCTCAGTCCACCGTAAGCTATAATAAACTGGTCCTTAGTGGTGAGTTTCACAATACGGAACTTGTTGATGATGAAGGTCAAGCCGATAACACCTTTGGATGAAAAACGTTTAATTAAACACAAGCATTGAAAAGTGTGCCAACATTCAAATTCTTAGGGCATTAATCGAACAGAACTGTTTCTTTAATTAGGCAAACATTAATAATTAGGAAAGTGGTAATAACATTAATTAATATCAAAGTAGTTTATCACAAATTCGTTCAGAACTACTTAAAGACGGTGGACCTTCACTGAACCCATGACGCAAACACACAATCGCAATCACACCCCAGATACTAATGTGTGTCTCATTCTACATATAAGCTGTGAGTTATACTAGTGAAATCTAGTGAATAATTCCTGTTTAAACCATTTCAGGAGGTCACGCTAACTGTGGTGTCTCTTACTCACCCAGAACACGAGCCACCAGAGAGAGAATGACGGTCATGACGACGAAGGTCCAGTTCCAATGGTGCGGCCCGGCCACTGTCGACACTCCCAAGAAGATAAAGATGAGTGTGTCGCTCACGCTGCTCCACATCTTCAAGAAGTACTTGATGGTGGTGTGGGATTTATGGGATATGTTGGCCTCCACGTAGGGACGCGTGATGGCACCGCATGCTATTAGCCTGGAAGCAGAAGAATCGCCTATGTTATTGATCTGGGCAGCATTTCCCAAAAGCATCATTAGCTTAAGTTGATTGTAGCTCCACTGCCACCAATGGAGCTATGATCAACTTAGGCTTACGATAAACCAGATAAGCAGGATAAACCAGGACAGCTTGAAAGGCATTTTGGTCAGCCAGTCTGGGCTGCGTGATATGGCCAAAAAAGATTATCACAGTATTTTTTTCCATTTCATTCAATATTGATGTTTATCACAATATTCATTTCATACCATTAATGGGGAATGAAATGCATTCCATGTTTGATCTTGTTAGAATGAATGTAAACATAACTTATTTGTTAATAATACAGCATTTACTACAAAATTCAAAATGGCCGACACCCAAAATGGCCGATATGGAAAAATTGGATATCATTAGACTCGGCTGCCCCAAATCTGACAAAAGCACTTATATAATTTTCAGGCAAACCATTCAGATGATTTAAGCAAAAAAGGCAATTTCTCATATCTCCTGACCAGTAGGTTGCGCTGTGCCGAAACGCTACATGTAGCCTCAGGTCATGCTTGGGATGACATGTACCAAGTTTGGTCTGAATACATTAAAGTATTGTGTACATATAGCCTTGCATCCAATTTGGCATGCTCTTCGTCAAATTCACTTGCACATTATTTGAGAACAGATGGGTTTATCAAAAAGCTTTTGATAACTTTTTGCCAGTTTTGATGGAAAATTATGTCATAGGATGCAATCAAATCATCTTAAGCCAAGGAATAAGAGGAAAAAATAATTTTGTTCTAATTACAGTTTAAAAGTTTTTAGCATAAATGTAAGTGAAACTTTGGACAGTTGGTGGCGCTAGTGGGATTGAGTTAGAGACTCCAAATTTGCAGTGGGGAACGTTTGGACTGTCCTCTATCTGGACAGAAGAATAATAATAAGAAGAAAACTAACGGATATAATCCAATTGCACCTTCAGGGCTCGGCCCCTAATAATACAATTTATTAAAACATAATATTGTATTATTATTATTATTACTTTGTGAATTAATATAAGAATCATATATTTCTGTCATAATTCCAATTTATCGCCCAGCCCTACAGGCAGTTGAACTCTGGGGTCCAAGTGTAGTTGAATTTTGACAGGACCTTGAATTTTGCCCCACACCAGCAATTTGCATAACTTTCAATAATTCATCAAATTACATTAGCATACGCCCTTGAAAGAGAACATCTCAATTACCCCTCATTTATCTCAATATGTGAGGAAAGTGTTAAAGTCAACTGCAGGCTCATGACAACTTACAACTGACTCAGTTCAGAGCAACCACAGTATTATGGAGGTGCTAACTATCGCCACCTGTTAAATGTATGACCTGCTATAATACACAGTTAAACTTAGGCAGTTCATGTGAACGCTAACTGACGCAGTTCCACATCTGCTTGGGATCACGTTATCAGGGGTTGATCATTTTTAACTCCTGTGCTAGTGAGGCGGCTCCTCCTCATTAGTTCCTCTTTCTGTGAAAACGTTTCCTGTGACCACACTGAGGTGTGCCTTTAGGAGTAATGTTTTGCATAACAGGATATTTCACAGCTCAAAAACAAAAGAAATGTGCTGTTTAGAGCAATAAGAGCAATACGCCATTCAAGGCTGGTGTCCTCATGTCTTTATTTATTTTTTAATAAAATTACATTGATTTTTGACATTGTTAAACAAGGGGTGAAAAGTACCCTTTTTGGTCATGTCAAAGCAAATGCATGAATAAATATCAAAGTCCTGTAGCTCAGTATGTAACTGCAGTGTATCTGGGAATCACATTAGTATTGCTAGTGCCATTCCCAGATAAATAAACTGATATGTAAGTCACTTTGGATAAAAGCCTCTGCCAAATAGACCGTTTCGGTGTTTGCAAACAGTGATGATGTGTTTTTTGGGCAGAACAGCATTTCTTTTAAATAAATCATTTGTAACATTATATATGTTATCAGTTTAAAGCATCCTTGCTGAACAAAAGTATTAATTACTTTCAAAAGGAAAAAAATTCTTACTGCCCCCAAAATTTTTGAACAGTTAAAAAATTATTACCTATACTGCCCAGCCCTATTCAAAACTATCTATTTTTAATCGTTTTGTTATAATATAGGCGGAAAGGTTTTGCTAACTTTGAGACACATAGTAAATTACTGCTCCATCTCTAGGCCTGTCTGAGCCTCAGACTCTTTTTATCATCCACTCAACCGTCACCAGGTCATAACCGAGAGCCATCTTCAGCACAGAAGTATTGACCGAGCTCTGACAGCCTTTTACTTACGAGCCGTGAAGACGCAGTGAATCCAAACGCCTTCAGACTATATATCAAGTGTCGGCGACAAGCTGTTAAATGAAATCACTGGATGCTTTCAAACTGGAGAAATAGCAACCCTGACCCGTTTTATCTGGCCCTGTTTATTGATTTTATCATTAGTCAGAAACAGAAAAAGCTCTTGTGCAGTCTTCTGGAGTCTTCTGCAAAAGGCATCCGAAGCTTACAACTACATTCAAATATTAAAGAAATTAAACACTTGAAATATTAACATTTACATTCTTAATGCACGTTCCTGGCGCATTACACATCAATCTATGCATTTTATTTCAGATAATAATGTCAGTTTTCCAGCAAAATGTAATAACTTCACAGTAATAAAAAGGAAAATATAAGTATTAATTTTGCAAAATTCTTCAATTATAACATGAATTCAGCTGTATTCATGCTGCATCAGCTACTGATACTTATAGGCCGATTTTTATAGGCTGGTTTTTGATCAATTTAAATTGTCGGATGTATTGTCGGATGCAGCATGAAAACACTGATATAATAAACGGATAAATCAACTGCGTGAAGAAGGCACTGAGTTGTATAATGTCTGCTGCATCCAGGGTAAAATAATTATATAGTTGCCAAAATAAAAAATGAAATCTGTACAAAATATTGTTTGTCAGCATATATAGTCTGATAGCAAAAATAACCTCTGAAGGTTGTCATGTTTTGTTTTGTTTTCTTACTTTGTGCCTCTCTTATAATGTTGGCCTGTTGAATGTTAAATGGATCCAATCCATGTTTTGATGATACAGCAATAAACTAGTATACCTCAATGCATGTGTTTTTGAACTTTGCTAATCTATTATCTTTCTCTAATCTTTATCTAGTAATCTATTTTACTGATAAAAGTTCAAATAAGTGAGCAAGTGACAATATCGATATTGGCCAATAGTTGTTTGCTAAAATTGGTATCTAAAATCCTGTCTGTGCATCCCTAGTCATTATTCAGCTCAATTTAGTACAATGTTGATTCAGTTTAGGTTCATCAATTATGAAACTAACTCAATTCAACTATAAAGCAGCTCTACAGAAGTGGTAACTTACGCCATGATGCCGGACAGATGGAACACCTCCGCGGACAGGTAAGCCATGTAGCTGTAGAGGAAGACAAACAGAGGCTCGATGACACGAGTGTGCGAGGTGAACCGTGAAGTGAAGGCCGCCAGGATGCCGTAAATGGCGCCCACCACGATACCACCCAATGACACCACCAGGAAACACACGATACCCAGAAACACATCGGTAACAGTGATCGTACCCACACTGGAATACTCCTCAAAGAGATGGTAGAGCACCTACAGAGAAGAACAACAGGAAGTGTGCATCAGAAATTAACACAATACAGAACATCAGAACCATGTGATGTGATATGATGTGATATGATGTGATGAGTCATGTGATGTGATATAGTGCGATATGATGAGTGATGTGATGTTAATTAATAGTAACACTTTACAATAAGGTTCCATTTGTTAACCACATTAGTTAACATGAACTAACAATAAAACAAAAATCTAAAGCATTTATTAATCTTAATAAATGTCAGAAGTTCTGTTAATATCAGCTAGTATCTGTTAATATTATTTAATGGACCTGAGCTAACATGAACTAACAATTCACATATGTATTTTCATTAAATCAAGCGTAGTGTTTGTTCCGGCAGGTCACATCAGTCAAGCTCGCATCAGCTGATTCACGTCTACCTATAGGAATATAATGCATCCCTATATATAAGGTCCATTCAGTATTATCAGCAGCTTTATCGCATTGCTCAGAAGCTAATTACCCTCCCTCATCCCCAGCTCCTCCTCTCATCCAGTCAGGACTTGGCCTTCTGATAGTCCTCTTCTTACTAATTTTTCCTAAATTATGTTGTTGCATTAAATTATTGAACATTAATGATATCTGCAACACATTTATGTTGGTTCAGTTCTGTTTACCCTAGGGGGTTATTACTGCTTTCCCTGCTCTTATTTATCCTAGGCTGCATGGATGGGCATGGACTTCTTGCCCAGAACAGAACCATATGACTAATAATCCAAACTATATGCTAATTGTAATCATCTTTGACGATAGTGGTCCTGACAGAATTAACACTGTAACAGATGTATTGCTCAGTGTTAATGTTAGTTTATACATTTAACTATTCATATAACTATTTATTAACCTTACTGTTAAGTGTTGCCATTTAGTTCATTAGATAGATGTTAGTTACATAGATATTTGCCAGTTAGTTTAGTACTTTTGCTGTGACTTTATGGGCTTCTTGCTTAATATAAGAATATCTGTAAACAAACATCCACATTTAGTATTCCTTGCCTTATGCTGAGCTACACAGCATTAGACTCCTTATAAAAATGAAATGCATTCAATAGTATCAGTAAACATTCATTCAGTAAACTCAATAAACATTAATTTACCGCTTCCCAGCTGAGATGTGCATAACTGGACCACAAATACTGCTTAGATTAGTGGTTGAGGACTTCACCAAATGCCTGAAATCATGTTTGACTTCTTTCATTGATTTGTTTCATAGACCACTTGAGACAGAAGCTCATTCAAAGCATGAGGTCAAACCGTTAAGGAAAAACAGTTAAAGTAATGGAAATGACATGCCTCTTCAATAGGGCTCAATCACCTGATAAATTGAGCTGTGAGAGTGAACAAGTGTGCAGTGAATTCACACAGAGAGAGAAGGACTAGAGCGATCCCATATATCATACAGAGACTAGAGGCTGAACGATGTGAGTTTACAATTGCTGAAAGCGGTGTGCCTAATAGATTGGTGCAGGAAAGGAATGACATATTTTTGTAGGTCAACCCGGATATATATATATATATATATATATATATATATATATATATATATATATATATATATATATATATATTTTATTAGTAGTAGTAGTAGTTTTTTTTGTAAGTTCTGTGTACTCACCACAGTGACGGCGTCATTGAGTAAAGATTCTCCAAACACCAGGATGTGGAGCAGTTCATTAATGTGGATCTCCTCAAACACAGCCAGCACAGCCACAGGGTCTACGGCTGAGATGATGGACCCAAACAGTAGGCACGACAGGAGGTCCACGGTCACCAGGTGATGGCCCTCCAGCTGGCACACCCCGTACAGTAGACCACCAACAAAGAAGGCATTCCAAAGGGTCCCCACCACTGCAAACATGAGAATGGTGCCCAGGTTCTCAGTGAAGGGTCGTATGGGCAGGAAATAGCCGGCATCGAGGATGATGGGAGGCAGCAGGTAGAAGAAGAATATCTTGGATTTCAGCGCCGGAGGAGCCTCGCCTACCAGCTTCATAAGACCACCGACCAGCAGGCCCACCACGATTAGCAGACAGCTTTCTGGTACGATAGAGGACACACGAGGGATCAGGTGGAACCCTAAAAGATGAAGAAGAACAAGGAACAATGACAATTAATATAATTAGCAATGCACTAAAATGAATTTTAACCGAAAACTGAAACCGAAAATAAAGTTTATTTAATAATAAATTGATTAATCTTTTTTTTTTTCTCCAATTCGTTGTTGAAATATAAACATTTAAAAATGGTGGGTATTATAAAAACTAGTTTTCATAAAAGATTTATTCAAAAATACATTAAATAATGAAGACATAATTAACAGGTTAAGCAAAAAATATAATGAATATGTATTTTTTTGCATATATTTATTAAAATGCTCCTCTCTAGAGTTATTTTTTCTTGTTAACATATAACATATAACAACATAACATTTTTCTGTAATTAATCATGATTAATAGCACCTAAGCGTTTTTAATATAATATAATATAATATAATATAATATTATTTTAAACCTGTTGAACATGGCATAAAAATTAGGATCAACCCTATTATGTTATATTATTAAAATAGGATCAACCCTATTATAATACAGTTTAGCAACAATTTTTTGCAATATGTTTTTATGAATCAACAAAGTAAAGAAGTGAACTGGTAGATATGTTATGTTCAGTAAATGTGAAGATTTATGCAGTTTATAGTCTTATAGTTTATAGGTGCGAGGGTCCTGTTCTGTGTACATTAATTAGCATTTGGATACAAATTCCTCCTCTCCTCCTCATGTAATTTAGATTTTATGACAATAAAGTTTGTTATAACTTTCATTAGCTTACTCATGGCCATAATTAAAGGAAATATCCATGTGGCCAAACCCAATAAAATCACTTTATTTTCTGTGTAGAGCTGCAGCTCTGTTGCACAGCAGTATGAAAACTCAATGTGATCCTGCTGTTGCAATCAATGCTTTGCTGACTTGTGAAACAGGTGTGAACCTCAGAGTTGCAGAATAATGTTAAGAGCGTCAAAGCATCATGACAGGGTCATGAAGAATAGCGCGCAGTTGCAAAAAAAATGCCACAATTCGTCCGTAATGCCAGAAAAACTGTTTTCTTGAGAGCCGAAAACACTCAAACAAATGATTGACTTTTAGTCTACACTGTAAAAAAAAAAAAAAAAAATCCTGGTTTTACAGAAAATTACTCAATTTTTTTTACAGTATTTTTCTGTAATTTTAAATTATGTTTAAAACTATGTAAAATTACAAACAATATCTGTAAATTTACAACTTGACTGTTATTTTAAGGATTATATCATTAATGACAAATTACAGCTTTTTATACGTGAAAATTACTGTATTATTTATATGGTATTTTTTATGTATTCTTAAATTACATACAAATTCATGTAAAATTACAAACAATATCTGTAAATTAACAATTTGACCATTATTGTAAGGATTATATCAATGACAAATTACAGTAATTCACATTTTTTTATACGGGAAAATTACTGTATTATTTACAGTATTTTTCTGCTTTCTTAAATTACATACAAATTTATGTTAAATTACAAACAATATCTCTAAATTAACAACTTGACTATTATTTTAAGGATTATTTCATTAATGACAAATTACAGTAATTCTCATTTTTCTGTTTTCTTAAATTACATACAAATTTATGTAAAATTACATGAATAACCATAATCTGTAATTAAACATGTAGCTCATTATATGACCGGGTGATATCCATACTAACAATTTAACATTCTTCTTTGTCATTTTAAAGTAAATCTTATTGTTTTTATATTTAGCTGTATTTTTAAACTCTGTAATTCTGGATACAAAGCAAATATAGCAAACTAAGTATCAAACAATGCAACAATGTTAAAGTGTACAAAGCTGCTCTGCTCTCCAGGTTTAAACTGTCAGGCCTTTGTCCACACACCAGTTGATCCAAATTGTGAACAGAAATGAGAAAAGCATGCATATTCTTTACAAGCTTTACAAACTCCCCAAAAACTTTCACAAACACACTCAGGAGTCATTGTCTACTGTCATTTTAAAGTATTGGTTAATACGTTATCTGATCAGAATATGCATGTGTTATTTGCATATTCTGATTTGCATAGTATGTGAGAGAAACCCTATACTGAGACATCTGAAACTAGAAAAAGCAGAACATGGAGAAAATGGTCAGAAAGAACTGGAAAGCATCCCAGCATGCAATGTGTGGAAAACACACATTCAATGGAAAATTTATAATCTTTGTCAGATGTGCATGTCTGTATTAAGGAAACACTTTGTTGTGAGGTGACAGTATTAAGCGCTATTTCATCATGCTGCTGCAAGCATACAGTGTTGAAATGAATGACAATACGTTCATTATCGAAGTTCTCAATTATTCAACAGTTTACATGGTCCCATACCACAAATACCAGTGGAATAACCCTGGACCAACAGGTTTTGTAGCACTGTGCAATGTAAAGGGGCAAATAGTCTACAGAAAATGTCATAGTTGTGCACAGCTGAATTTAGGCATAAGGTTCTAAAGCAGGGATTTGTTAAAATGCAAAAGGGTCATTACTGGTCATGTGAATGTAACTGTAAGTCACAAGTATAGACAAACATGTAAACATACTCTTTCCCTAACCCTAAATTCATAGGGAAATGATAGGTGAATAGTGAATAGCACAGAGGCACCTAACCCTGGTTGTAAGCATATGTGAAAACACCATTTGACCAATTACTTAAATGTAACAGCCTAAAATAAAAAAATAAATATACACATTTGCAATATACTTGTTCTATATTGCAGCACTATTTGTTGTTACTTAGAGCGTGATTGGTTAATCTCAACAAAATTTCATCAAAAATATCTTAATTTGTGTTCTGAAGATGAACGAAGGTCTGGAACGAAATGAGGGTGAGTAATTAATGACAGAATTTTCATTTTTGGGTGAACTAACCCTTTTAAAGCATAGCTCACCCAAAATGCAAACTCCTTCATTTTCTGACCCTCATGTCTTTTCAAACTTGTACGACTTACTTTCTTCTGTGAAACAAAATATTTTGAAGAATGTTGGTAACCAACAACTGGACCAAAATTTAGACAAAAATCACCAAGACCACAGTGGTCAGTCAAATATTGAGGAAAACAATATAAAACTGTTTTGGAAAACACTAGCTAAAATACAAAGCTAACAGTAAACAGCACAATTTGATCCTTTCACCATCTGTTTCAAATGTAATGATGATCTCATCATGATAGTAACCCTAACTTATAAGACAGAAATGCATTTTTTTATTTTTTTATTCCTCCTGGGGGCTCTAATTTACATCTGAATAATGAAACTGTTTTAGAATCAATAGTGGTGTGAAACAGTGACAATCTCGTAGATATATCAGTTTTGTATTTCTTTAGTTTGAAGTTTATTTGAATATTTAATTTAACGTTTTTTATTCAATTTTATTAAATTGTTCTACTGTTAACTAGTACAGTATTTTAAGTGTTAAATGTATTTCATTTAAAAATTTGTGTACTGTACTGTATTTCTTCAAAAACTGAATTATTAAATTCTGTTTATACAGTATTAGTACAGAAGTTGTATTTTGTCTTCCAAAATAAAACTGTTAATTTAGAATCTTCAGCATGCTGCTTTAACACTTTATTGAAGGTTTTTTTATTGAAGTTTCTCTGCAGAACTTTTAGTACCGTCACTTTTTTGAAGGTGTTTGATCATAATAATATAGGAAAAATCTGTAAAACAACAGTTTTACTCTGTAGAAAAAACCTCGTAAAAAAACGTAAATGATAAAAACCATAAAATTAAAGTGAAATATCTTAATTTAAACAAGGAAAATCCGTAAAATAACATTGTTTTTCACTAAAACTATTAATGGAAATTTCTGTAAAAACTGTGAGGTTATTATCACTAAAGCTTTTCTTAACTAAAGGGTTTTTTGCTGCTGGCTTCAGGTATTTAGAGTGCATTTGTCAGGTACCGCTTTGACAGCTGAAGACAAACACAGAGCTTAACTCATGGAAAGTCACACAGCATACCACAGTGAGAACAAGATACACAAGGTGTTTGATAAAGGACACATACACATACTCTCTGGGAAACCCACACCAACACATCTGCACTCATCCAGTGACTGATACATAAACAGTTCAATCAATTGGACCGGTCCTTTGGTGGTCAAACGTGATAGACTACATCTGTCTATGGAACAGTAATGCATCAGAGGTTTATTTAAAGACTGACGTCATCTTCTTTTCAACTGAGGTCAGTCATTACAGTTTTTTACGTAATCACAGATGCAGCTCTGTGTGACACGACAGCACAGTCAGCAGATAAAAGACCCTGGAGACAAGCTGAATTAAAACCTCCTCAAGCCTGAAAGGCTCTAACAGGAAGTAATGAAAGACCCAAGTCATTATAGGAAGATTCTCCAGCTGAATCCTTGTTTAGCTGGTTAATAAGGTCCAGTAGCTTCATCATAATGGAGGAAATGAGTCTGTTTCTCCACTGACAACCATTCAAACGCAAAAAAACAAAACAGCATCTCATGCAATGAGACTCTATGTCAAGTTAAAAGTAGTTCAAACCCATTTTTGTAACATTGTGTATTAACAAAAAAAAAAAAAAATTCAAATACTACAAATAAAAAAAATATAAAAATGATATATGGATCATCAAAAAAAAATACATAGTAAATAAATAAATTAAGTTTAGTTAAATTGGATTATCAAAAAATAATAAATAAACAAACAAATAAATAAAAATGAAGCTATCAAAAAATAATAAATCAATAACTTTTACTTAGTTTCACTGGATTATCAAATAAATAAATAAAAACAAAAACAAATTCTCTTGGTTTCACTAGATTATCAATTAAAATAAACAAATAAATAAATTTTGCTTTGTTTCACAGGATTATCAAAATGATAAACAAATACTAAAAATCACTACAGTTTAGTTTTGCTGGATAATCAAAGAAATAAATACAAAATTTAATTAATTCAGTTTAGTTTTATGGCATTATTAAAAAATATATATAAACAAATAAATAAATAAAGACTTTGAGGCAAAAATATCTATATTGTGATACTGTTACTGTGATAAGGTTGTATTCATCCAGCCCATCCCTAGATCAGTGTTATATAAAAACACTCAAAATAGCGGAGCCAGAATCCCTCAGCTATTATGAGGTCATTTAACCTTCACGCTGGCATCGTGCCCGTTATAAGGCCCTCAAGCGCCCAACAATGTGCCCCCGGGAGAAGCTGTGAATTATTTAGAGCCCATCGCCTGATGCTAGGGTGGCACGAGTCCTGAGGCATATGGGCATGTAGGCACGTGTCGAGAGACAAGAAAACAACGTGAAGTCCGATAGTGTCAACATGTTACCTGCGTTCAGTGCGCCAACACACACTGAGAACATCCAATTAAAACAAGTCATTAGCACATAACAAATGTCAACATCCCACCGCTACAAACATGAAGCCTTCATACAAGCGGTGATAAATAACTCCTTGACTTCACATGTTCTTGCTTTTTTTGCACATCTTTCCAGTTAGGCTAATAGCTGAAGAGATGAGAAAAACGATAAAAAGATGGATACTGTACACTTTTATAGCAAATTTATCCTTTCCCTGGTTTCTTGCACCAAAAACAGTCAGAATTTACCCTTACAACCTTCAAATGAATGAGAACACTTTGCAATATAATATTTGTTTACATTAGTTTACTACATTAGTTAACATGAACTAACAATGAATAATACTTCTAAAGCATCTCTTAATCTTAGTTATTGTTAATTTCAGCATGTATACTAATAAAATACATTATTAAAATCAAAAAGTTATATCTGTTAATATTATTTAATGGACCTGAGCTAACATGAACAAACAATGAACAAATTGTATTTTTATTAACTAACATTAACAAAGATTCGATCCGGGAGGGCTGCATTACAGTATTGCGCTACAGCGCCCCACTGGTCAAACTGCGTTATTGCAGGCCCTTTTAAATAGGTCATATAAGATTAAAAGACTATTCGACAACAAAAATATTTGTATAAGTATATACATTTTTATTATTTTTAGAAAATGACAGATCGTTTCGCTAGATAAGACCCTTATTCCTCGTCTTGTCCTTTGAAGCTGCACTGAAACGGACATTTGGACCTTCAACCTGTTGGTAACTGTTGAAGTCCACTATATGGAGAAAAATCTTGGAATGTTTTTCTCAAAAACTAAAGAGACAAACATCTTGGATGACATGGGGGTGAGTAAATAATCAGGAAATTTTAATTCTGAAGTGAACTAACCCTTTAAATAAGAAAATGCTTAATTTGTAATGAATTATCACATGGAATGACAGTAAAGCTCAACATAAATGTTCTCCAATCATTATTATTAAACATCATCTGCATTGCTTTATCAAAATGCCTGAGAAGTTCTCAACTGATAGCAGACGTTTATGTTCATCCACCCAAACGGCAGACAAACGGCTCTTGTGTGAATGCATGACAGGACTTGAGAATGTTCCTCAAAGATTTACCGCACTACTAAATCACAGCAGCTGCTTGAAGCACTTCTGGGTTCTGCAGAGGATCAACAATCACACAGGTTGAACAAGGACAGAACAAGTGTGTGTTCTTGGCACAAATTCACACTTAATGGCTGAACATCACACATTCAGGAGCCAAATCTTTCATACCCAAATACAGTGACAAATACTTTAGATGCTATTGGTGATTTAAATTAGTTTCTAAACTGGTTCTAATCTTAATTCAGACTGAACAACCAGGGGCCTGTACCATGAAGCTGGATTAGCTGGCTAGCCAGGTAAGTTTCAGATTAGTTTGCGCCAATCCTGGGTTTTAGGTACCATGAAAGTAACTTGCCTTTTAGCGGTGTTCATCGCCATGGTAACTTACGCACCACGGCTAACCTGCTCCGGGGCAGGTTATGTTCTGTTTCAGAGATCTCAAACTGAAATTGGACCAATCAGATTTGAGCAAAGTGACACTGACACATCCAACGCAATAAAGTCACTCCCCCAGTTTCTCTTCCTCCAAATTAAAGGTCATTATATAGTAAAAAATATTTAACAATGAAATTGTCTGGTTTTAATGATACTTATAAAATAATTCTGATTTATATATGATTTGTATAATTATATGATCTATATTTGTATTAATTCATTACACACACGCAAGTTTAGTTTAACAGTTGTTATTTAGCATTTAGTTTCAATGAATATTAATATATATAGACCATATGTAATATAAATAAGGTGTAAATATACTCTTTAAATATGACTACATGTGACCTTGTATGTCTGAGTCTCTATTGCTATACATTATCAACTATATAAACTAACTTCACAACTTTCACTTGCACTGATAGAGAAAGATCATTTCTTTTATTTGTCCTCTTTCACAGACAAGTATTTTCCATTAGTGTAAATGCGTTTAATTCTTCATTTTCAGCAAAAGAGTTTTGAATGGCGCTGGCTCTCTCGCGAGAAGTGAATCACAGTTTATCTCTGTTGCAAGGAATGTGATTGGCTGTTCACCACTGATGTCACGCATTCATGTGCACGTGCTCCACAAACTCAGGATCAAAGCCTGAGTTGACAGAGAAAGTTGATGATCAGCATCATGGTACCAACAAAGCCGGATTGGAGTGGTTTGGTTTTGTCAACTCGAAACTAATCCTATAACCCTGAGTTTGTTCAACTACCATCATGGTACAGGCCCCAGTTTGACTTTCTTTTGGGTAAAGTTGGACCTTTTTGGCATGCTAATGTTTACAATTACAAGTTACAGGGAAAGAATATGAAACAAACATCAAATGACAGTAAAGGATGTGAAAGTGTTAAAAATAAACAATGTTTGCATTCTCGTACTTGTGTATAATTTTAGACTCAAATACATCTTTTGCATGATAATCTACTGTACTATGCATACTAATGTTACAGTGCACATTTAAATGTGTGATTTTATGAGCATTTTCATGCCACTTACAAAGCCCTTTAGGGAACATTAGACTGCAATAAATTGCCAGCGTTAGAGAGAACGGTTCTGACAACCCATAATTACAAGCAGCAAAGTCATCACGACTGCCTCTGCAAACCACTAGCGATGGACATGTACAGAATGTTAAATCAGCCATGCAATATGACTATATATACCTTGCGGTGGTCAAAAAGTGTCAGCTGGTAAGATTTTGCTGTATCATGCGTCACATATAGACTGCAGTAAACGTTTGCAGCTATCAGTGAGCAGGACTGCTTTACATTATTTATTTGTAAGAGTGACAAAGACACATAGAAGTTTCAAAAGAAAGCCATTCAGAAGTGTCATCTATGGGGTGTGGTTTGTTCAGACCTGTAGAACAGCATCAACAGGCTATTCTTCACCGCCAGACTGATGGAAAAGTGTGGCATGTGGGTTGGTCAGTGGCTAATAGTTTGCATTACACTAAACCCCTTAACCAAGGTAAAAACTTGTGTGTTTAAGCAATTAAAACACCAGTGCTCCATATCTAAATTTAAATATTAATGAGTGAATCTCATGAAAACCAAAAGAAAATGAAAAGAATAAAAATAAGAAATTAAATGATGTATAAAGAAAGTAATACCTATTTTACAGACCATTTTGATTTTTTTTGCATTGTGACATTTGCTTCATAAATTGCTTCAGAACATTTTACTTTATTTGCTTTTACTATCTATGTATGCATGCATGTATGTATCTATGCACTCTCTATTATTCTTAATGGGGATTGTTTTTAACTGTAAGTCAATATTTTTTATTGAAATATGCATAAATAAACAAGACTAACAAATTATTCTTTCATTTAAAAATATTTTTGATTTTTTTTTTTTTCTTTATCACAGTGGTGAATGAGTTTTTTGCATTATTACAGTACATGAAAAATTAGTAAGGTTGGTGACAACTTCCATTCATGCTGACTTTTAAAGCAAATAGATTTTAGGGTAATATGACCTGGACATGTTCTTGACAAGCTTTGTGAGACCCATAATAATAATAATAATAATAATAATATATTCATATATTAATTTGGTGAATAATACACATTTGCCAAATTATATAGTGTATTACTGTTTAATGGTTTGCCGCAACTTGGAGCATTAACAATAATATATCTGCTATTTTAAAGGGGTGGTTGATTATGATATCACTTTTTTAACTTTAGTTAGTGTGTAATGTTGCTGTTTGAGCATAAACAACATCTGCAAAGTTACGACGCTCAAAGTTCAATGCAAAGGGTGATATTTTCTGTTATAGAAATCGCTTTTTAAGGACTACAACAAACGGCTGGTAGGGACTACAACAAGCTTCTTCCTGGGTTAGTGACATCACAAATCCCTAAATTAACATAAACCCCGCCCCCGAGAACATGCAACAAAGGGGGTGAGGCCATGTTGGGCTGCTTTAGAGAAGAGGAAGAGTTGTTGTAGTAGAGTGTTGTTGTCATGCCGTCATTTTACGCCAGACTGTTTCACAAACGAGGGTCAATTCAACGCTGGATTTACACAAAAGATTAACATGACGGCACATGCTAGTCGATGAGTTGAATCAACTCCACAGCAACTACATAAATTTATCCACTAACCATTCAGAAACGTCCAGTTTCATTCTAAAAGTTGTAACTTCTTCCGGAGTCTCTCCATCAGTGTCTCTTCTGGAAAGCGGACCGGGAGCAGCAGCTCATTTGCATTTAAAGGGACACACAAATATGGTGTGTTTTTGCAAATCTGACAAGCTATAATAAATGATCTGTGGGGTATTTTGAGCTGAAACTTCACACACACATTCTGGATACACCAGAGACTTCTTGTGAACATCTTGTCAAAAGGGGCATAATAGGTCCCCTTTAACATCTTCAAATGTGGCATAGCAATAAAAAAAATTATTTATTCAAAGTGAAACTCTAAAGTAGGGGTTCTCAACTCTGGCCCTCAAGGTCCACTGTCCTGCAGAGTTTCACTCTAACATTGATCAAACTCACCTGCCTGAATCCTGAAGACCTTGATTAGCTAGTTTGATTTGGGTTGGATCTTGAGGGCCAGAGTTGTGAACCCCTAAAACTTTTATGATGCCATTTTCACCTACCTAAACTATTCGATTACTTTTTCAATTGAAGAGTTCAGGATTCTATCTACACCACTGTCCTAAGTCAATCTCTGTCTACGGCCTGGTTAGTGGGTATCGCTACTGGAGATTTACACAGAATGCTCTCAAGGGCACAGTGAAGTCTGCAGGCCTGTTCTCGTCGCCAGGCATTCAGCTGCAGTGAAACACATGGTTTCCTGTGGGGAGTGTTATAATGGGAGCAGCCTGGCAGAAGACTAGGCACATCCAGCCCTCAGGGAGCAGGTCAGATCTCTCCTACCTGCACCGGGACTCCTTTAGAGTCTAGGGCTGAGACGATATATGCAATGGTAGAAATGTGCCAACATGACATTTTACTTTATCATTTACTTACATATATGAGTGGCAAAGAACTGCCTGCATCTACATTTAAAACATCAAAACAAACAATATAATTTGGAACCAAACAGGCATATGTTTTTTTCATTGCATTAAGCTTTAGATGTTGGAGGAGTCAGTCAAATTTCTGGCTTGGCAGATGGAACATGCTAAACAAACATCTGGCATGTAAATCGCAGGGGTAAACAGGCAAGAAATGCAAATGAGAAGACTCTGTTACGCGTTACACTCCTCTGATTACAGGGTTACTAAAGGTGCTGCGCCAATGAGTCATACTGATCCTGGTCACAAGTGAACAGCCTGTATAGGGGAAAACCGTGAGAGACTAGGATTGGCTGCCAGGTGACTAATCTACATGTTATTATCGCTGACGAAAACTATTACCAAGACAGAAACAAGCAGTGAAAAAATACGTAATTATTAAACCAAATGAACATAAAGTTTGCCGTCAGCTCACCGAGGCTTTACTTATCTGATCAAAAATGTCAAAAACAGTAACATTGTAAAATATTATTACAATTTAAAATAACTCTTTTCTATTTGAATACATTTTAAAATGTAATTTATTCCTGTGAACAAAGCTGAATTTTCAGCATCATTACTCCAGTCTTCAGTGTCACATGATCCTTCAGAAATCATTCTAATATGCTGATTTACTGCTCAGGAAACATTGTTGAAAACGATTAATATTTTTGTGGAAACAGTGATTTTTTTTTAATATGAACAGAAAGTTCATAAGAACCGCATAAGAAATCTTCATGAAATAGAAATCTTTTGTAAATGTCTTTACTGTCACTTTTGATCAATGAGTCCTTGCTGAATAAAAAGTATTAACTTCTTTAAAAAATATATTTCTGACCCCAAAATTTTATATATTAAGATTTTACTTTAATATAAAAAAAATATTACAGAAAAAATGACCTGAGAATTGCTGTATTTGTGATCTCCCTACAAGCATGCTGTGGGAAGTGCAAAATGTGGAACGGATAAATGACATACTAATGAAAAAGTACCATGGATCAGATAATGTCATAGTATTTTGATAAATACACCATGAAACTGAATGATTGTGATATTCTTATACTATGGGATTTACTAGGCTTGCTGCGGTAGTCTGTGTCACTGGTGTTACATAGTGTTCGGCCGTACACCGATTACATTATAAACTGAAAGCGTCCATTACAGCAGTCACAGCACAGTGCAGCAGGAGTCAGATTTTACTGATCACATGATGAAAGTAAGGATAGATGACTGACAAGACGATGGCGGAGGACTTGGTGCACAAATCCTGAGCGTCATTGACAAATATCTTATCTTATTTTGTATAATGTGTGGTCAGTACCACCGCTCCCTACACAGAGAGTATGCATGATCGCGAATTCGAAACGAGAGCACGCATTTAAAAGCGATTAATAACCGTTGATAATAAACAGTGTTGTTGCAAGTTTATACTGGTGTGAAACTTTCCTAACTGTGACATCCATACAAGGTACATTAAAAAAATACCAAGGCATAAGAGCTGTCAAAGGCAAAGGTAAAAACAAGGTTCACATAATTGGTTGCTTTTAATGCTGATAAGGTCAAACACAGAATACTAATTAATGATTAATAAGGCCCTGCCATAGTCAAACAGTCAGAGGGAACATTCAAACAACAGATGGTTTACAGTTGTTGAGGTCTGAGATTTCTTAGGGTGTGTTCACACTTGTAGTTCGGTTTTCTTGGTTCTTTTGGTCTGGACCAAAAAAAGAAAATAATACATTTAGTTCTGGTTCGGTTAGCGTTCACACAGTCATTTTTAACACCGAACCTAAAGATACAAAACAAAACAAAAAAAAGGCTTTTATGATGTGTATTTTGTGACAGACCTTGTCGAACATTTAAAACAATGCTGTGTTCTGGACTAAATCCACTCACTGTATGTGCGTACATACGGAGCTGACAACTCGTGAAGAGCTTATAAAATGTGTAAAGGAGTCAAAACAGCAACAGAAATCCCTCCGTCACACACACAAACGAAGATCAGCTGCAAGGAGACGTGGTTCTGATGCCTGTACCGAACTGTGATGGGCAACATCGCGACTATCAGGAGAAAAAACAGGTATGCTTGAGCATTCTGTCTTTTTTATGGTCGCATCTTATGATACCATGTCCTGTTTTTGGTTCGTTTACGTCTTTGGTCCGTATTGCGTTCCCATTTCAGTCGAATAACACAAGAGTTCGTTTGGAGGTGGACCGAGACACATCTTTTCAGTGGTCTTGGTGCACACCAGGGTTTGGATGGCAGCGTTCACACTTATTCAGATGAGCCGCACCAACAGAGCAATCGCACCAGGGTTCGTTTTTACCAAACATGCCAAGTGTGAACACACCCTTAAGGAATTTCTTAAGACTCAATGTTAATGACCGAAGCATTTACAGACCAGAGAATTTGGATGTTTGCTTTCCTCTCCCACTGGTCAGGCTAGATCTCTATCCTGTCTGAGCCTTAATCAGCTGATCAAACTAACAAAAGTAAACTGTGAGCGACAGCGGTCTGGTGAAAACCCTAATCTAAGCAGACACTACACCACACAGTCTCACAGCCTGAGGTCACAGTTTACACAGATCACTTTAGAGGAAGCATGTAAGAATCGATGCTACAATGCAAAAGAAAAAACGGAATTAACAATGGACAAATAATCAAATAACCACGAGTTGCAGCAAACTATTTCAACCAAACAGAATGGCAAACAAATTCTGCTGTAATCCGTGGCACATTTTTGGAAGCCTGATTTTAAGTAAATATTTGAATAATTTAACACATTCACACATTGCCCAGTGTTCTCTGATGTTGGTTAATAGTCACATGACATGCATGTAAACAAGTAAAATTCTCATTTTTTTCAGTTTTATTTTAATTTTTAAAATGATTTATTTATTTATTGTAATTAATTATTAGCTTTTCATCAGCTCAACCCTGCAGTTCCCTCACAGACCACAGTTTGGGAAACCCTGCCTTAAGTGAAAGAGGATAAACTCAATTGGGTATAAAAAGCTTTCAATAAACTTAAATTATTAATAAGATTGTGTTTGGTCATTCTACGATGAAATATTTCTGTATAATGACTTAAATGGCTGCTTTTCCAGTCATTATAGATAAAGAATTTGACAGGGTCTCTTGAAAGACTGCAACTTCAATTCTTGCTTTGCTAGACATCGACACAAACAACACCAGAGCAATTACTGTAATCTAATATGGAGTTCATTTAAATTGTTCTGATTAATCTAAACCCCACCTTAGTCCTGAGCGTGAGCTATAAATGAGTCCATATTGTATTAACTACTACTTGCTGTCTTCAGGTCATGAGACTCACTCCCCATGATGAGCATTTATTAATAATGAACAGACTCTGAAACATTAATGTTTAACCCTTGCGCCTGTCAATGCATTTGAACAGATGGACTGCGATGTAAACGCTAGAAATGTCAAAGCTACAGCCGACAAGCAGAGGATCCAGACCAAATGACTGACAAAGTCAAAAAAAAAAAACCAAAGGATTTAGGTCAATTAAGTCTACATAAATACATAATAAATAAATACTTTGCTCTAACAGCCAGAAAAAATGTAGCCAAGCCAGGACAAGTAAATCTTAAATTACTCTAAAGATTAGTTCACTTCAGAATTAATTTCCTGATAATTTACTCACCCCCATGTCATCCAAGATGTTCATGTCTTTCTTTCTTCAGTCGAAAAGATATTAAGGCTTTTGAGGAAAACATTCCAGGATTTTTCTCCATATAGTGGACTTTAATGGGGACCAACAGGTTGAAGGTCCAAATGTCAGTTTCAGTGCAGCTTCAAAGATCCCAGACGAGGAATAAGGGTCTTATCTAGCGAAACGATCTGCCATTTTCTAAAAAAAAATAAAAATTTATATACTCTTTAACCACAAATGCTCGTCTTGCACTGCTCTGCTCTGCGCCACGCATTACGTAATCACGTTGGAAAGGTCACGCGTGCCGTAGGGCGAAAAACTCCATCTCATTTTCTCCTCCAACTTCAAAATCGTCCGACATCGTTGTTTTACCTTTTTTGTAAAGGCCGTTTGACTTTGTAGACATTGGATCGGCTTTGTAGACACTGGATAGGTACTTCTGCCAACATCACGCATGACCTTTCCAACGTGATTATGTAATGCGTGGCGCATCACATAGCTAGTGTTTCTTAAAAATGACCAATCGTTTCTCTAGATAAGACTCTTATTCCTAATCTGGGATCACGTGGAGCTCTTTGAAACTGAAACTGCAATTTGGACCTTCAACCCGTTAGTAACTGTTGAAGTCCACTATATGGAGAAAAATTCTGGAATGTTTTCCTAAAAAAACATAATTTCTTTTCGACGGAACAAAGAAAGACATAAACATCTTGGATAACATGGGGGTGAGTAAATTATCAGGAAATTTTAATTCTGAAGTGAACCAATCCCTTAAATTTCTCTTCCTCACATAAACCAATATTTTTTACTTCATAAGACTAACATTATACTATATAATATAGTGCATGAGTCTTCTGGACTAATTTATGATTGACAGATGTGCTTGATATGAACGGCTATAAAGAAAAGATTTGGGGCCAGTTATATAAACATAGCGATTATGTTAAGACTGTGTCTTATGAACTAGTATGACCAACTAGCAGTTATTTAGGGGTAATCAGTCTTACAATCTATGTTTTTATGACTGATTTCATAAAAACATAGAGTCATGAGCGGTATTAAAGAAACAAATGTGATGACAAACTTGTAAGACTAGTCTTTAAAGTTTATGCAACCGGCCCCAGGGTGAAGATTCTTGCAAAAAAAAAAAAAAAAAAAAAACTCCTGCGAGGAGAGTCGTACATCAGGAAGCTAGAAACTGTCATGCCAAATAATCTGTTGCTCACACACACTCTTCTAAAACAGGAAGAAGCCTGAAAGTCAGCAATTGCACATACCTGACCTCATCTTCCCTCTTCGCCATGTTCCTCTCCTCTTGCATCATACGACTGCTGTATTTCCCCAAAACATCATGCACAATGCCACATTCATTTCCTCACCAATGATAATTCACTCGGTAGGTTAAACAGTATTTAATAATCCATATTATGTCCAGCCCTAATCAAACAGGCCCAGTGCAGTACGTACACTAGGGTCAGTATGTACTGTAATTATCAGTATGTCAGGCGTCTAATTGACACTGTCCACTAAGGTATCGTTCAATGGCAAGCATGTAAGAATCTCACATTACCACTGTTATAGTCTCGACGGCACGCCAACAGGCAGTCTGATGCAGGCATATATGCACACAAAAACAGGCTGGCTGATGTTGCAAAACTGTCCAGGAGCCCACGGTGTACCATTGGTTACTTTACATATCAGTCTTACTGTCCAAGTGGACAGTTGTTATCAGGATAAACTGCAATCTGGACCAGACTTTATGCTGACAGCAAGAGAGAAACACTGTTCTGATGACTGTGCACAAAAAGTGGAATGTGCACAGAGATTTGAGCAACTTGGTCACAGCGTGAAAACTGCCTGACGGCCGACCATCGGCTTGGTGTGTTCCTTCCTTAAGACTTTTGTTCATCTTCAGCACATAAATATGATCTTTTTGATGAAATCTCAGATCTTTCTGTCCCTCCATTGACAGTCTACACAACTACCTCTTTTAAGCCCCAGAAAGGTAGTAAAGACATCATTAAAGTAATCCATGTGACTCCAGTGGTTTAACTTCAATTTTATGAAGCGATGCGAGTGGTTTGTTTGCGCAAAAAAACATAATTTAGCATTTATTTACAAAATATTAATCTCCAACACGTGTTCATGTAATAACGTCTGCACTAGCATCAACACAACAGGCATGGTAAATGATGTTTTTTTGTGCAAACAAAGCACTCGCATCGTTTCATAAAATTGAGGTTAAACACTGGAGTCACACGGATTGCTTTAATGATATCTTTACTACTTTTCTGGGCATTAAAAGTGGTAGTTGCGTAGGCTGTCAATGGAGGGACAGAAAACTCAGATTTCATCAAAAAGATCTTCATTTTTATGTCTTATGGTTTTGGGACGACATGAGGGTGACAGAATTTTCATTTTTTGGTAAACTTCACCTTTAAGGGGTCTCTCTAGGCTGATTGATGAGGTCATCACTGCATGTATATAACAGACACACACACACACACACAAATCCAAACCAGTGAATATAAAAATATAAACATACTCACCCAATTTCATCAAGGAAGCCAGCAGCACCCATAATGAAATCTCAAAGGGCAGACGAACATTGTCATAATCAAGTGACAGAACCGGGAAGGGTTTCTTGGAGTAACTGTTGTTGTGTCCCCTGTCTCCTTGTTCGTGATTATTCTGGGATATCCCGGTGTTCATGTCTGGAGAGCTGGCGGCCCCTCCAAGGAGCATCAAACTGCCCACCAGGATCCCCAAGACAATGATGAACATCTTGAACTCCATGATAGTTGTGCGTTTCAGAAGATGAGAGGAATCAAGCTTCTCCAAAAACACGAATGACACTATATTATCTGACCAAGTCTGTCGATGCTTTAACTAGCTCTATAGTGAAGTTTCTTTTTAACCTACTAGATAATTCCTGGATCATTTTCTGACTTCGTATTGACTGAAATCTAAAAGGTTTCCTACTTCCTGGCTTCTGTAAAACACTTAAACACCCTCTCCAGGTGAAGACAGAGAAAACCAGGAAATATAGACAGGTGTGTGTGTGTGTATATACCTGCACCTGCATATAAACCAGGAAATATATGCGGGAATGTATGTTTTTTTTGTGTGTGGGTGCCCTCAAGGCACTACACTAAAAGGTAGAACTGATGTTCATTTTCTTCCTCCTCTAACATCACCATCATCAGCCCCTCAGAAACACAGCACGGAAAAAGGACAATCAATGACAACTCCAAAACACTCTTCATCGATACAGTCCAAAGGCACCAGTCACGTTTTCTTCATGTTGCTCGTTTGCTCTTCTGATAACATCACAATCTGCTGTCCTGTCCCGATACAGACGACAGGAAAAGTCGCTTCAACTACGAATGACGTTGCTGTATTCGTGGTAGCGTCACGCGGGCTTCTCAGCGCTCCTTAAAGAACTTATTCGATGTCCTTTAGCGATACGACTGATCATTTCACACACACCGTCTCCTTTTCCCATGTCTGCAGTGCGTGATGCAGAACAAATATATGTAGAGCTTTAAAAACACACCCTTTGGGCAGGTTTTGAAAAGTCAATGGGAGGGGTCTCTTTCTTGAACTGCAGCGGCATCCAGTGGAGAGGAGGGTCGCTGGATTCGTGCCGTTAGGGTTGCCATGAAACGTGTTCGAATCCTTAAAGTGACAGTTCACCTAAAAATGAAAATCATGTCATCGTTTATTTACCCTCAAATTGTTCCAAACCTGAATAAATTTCTTTCTTCTGCTGAACACAAAAGAAGATATTTTGAAGAATGTCAGTAACCAAACAGTTGTGGGGCACCATAGTATTTTTTCCATACTATGGAAGTCAATGGGATCTATCAACTGTTTGGTTACCCGTATTCTTCAAAATATCTTCTTCTTAGTCATGTGATATCTTTATATGATGAATAAACAGAAATGTAAGGCTGTATACAGGAAATCTTGCCTTCTGCCATTGCTGTCAAATTAAAATATGGCATTGTTAACTGGTTAGACATTAATGATAGTTGTGAAACATGATTCCTTGTATGTATATTATTTGAATGGATTTGGACAGAGGGAAAGATTTGCAGGAAATTACAATTTTGCTCATCACACATAGCTTTCAGAAGCTTATGCTGTATTTAAGGTACTATTTTTCCTATTCAGTTTCATTATATGGCAAAGAGTTGGCATTCTGTTTAAAGTTAAAGGGTTAGTTCACCCAAAAATGAAAATAATGTCATTTATTACTCACCCTCATGCCGTTCCACACCTGTAAGACCTTCGTTAATCTTCGGAATGCAAATTAAGATATTTTTGTTGAAATCCGATGGCTCAGTGAGGCCTGCATAGACAGCAATGACATTTCCTCTCTCAAGATCCATTAATGTACTAAAAACATATTTAAATCAGTTCATGTGAGTACAGTGGTTCAATGTTAATATTATAAAGCGACGAGAATATTTTTGGTGCGCTAAAAAAACCAAAATAACGACTTATATAGTGATGGCCGATTTCAAAACACTGCTTCATGAAGCTTCGGAGTGTTATGAATCTTTTGTGTCAAATCAGTGGTTCGGAGCGCCAAAGTCATGTGATTTCAGCAGTTTGGTGGTTTGACACGCGATCCGAATCATGATTCGACACAAAGGTTTATAACGCTCCGAAGCTTAATGAAGCAGTGTTTTGAAATCGCCCATCACTATATAAGTCTTTATTTTGTTTTGTTTTTTTGGTGCACCAAAAATATTCTCGTCGCTTTATAATATTAATATTGAACCACTGTACTCACATGAAATGTTTTAAATATGTTTTTAGTACATTAATGGATCTTGAGAGAGGAAATGTCATTGCTGGCTATACAGGCCTCACTGAGCCATCGGATTTCAACAAAAATATCTTAATTTGCGTTCCGAAGATCAACGAAGGTCTTACGGGTGTGGAACGGCATGGGGGTGAGTAATTAATGACATATTTTCATTTTTGGGTGAACTAACCCTTTAATAAATTTAGTAAATTCTTATAACCCATGCAGTTACGTAATTTATGTTTAAGGTAAGTAGAAGTTATACTTGTCTATTATATTATTCAAGCAACCCCAAAAATGTATCTCAGTTGAAATGAATTGAAGTAGTATAGGCCTTCTTTGTAAATCAAGAGATAACCAGACTCGATTTTTGTGTATTTTCTTATGCTGATACTTTATATAGTAAGTGAAAGAAAAATCTAAGTATGTATAATGTGAAAAAATCTGTTTTTAATTTCGAAGTGATATATAATGAGTTTTAGTATTGGGGTATTATTGTCAAGCAGACCTGGCAACCCTGTGCTTGCCGTGACAGGATGATTCAGTCAGTTCAACAAACTCATGGTTTATTGTTCACTCCTAATCCATTGTTAGTCATACAACACTAATTGTCCAGCTTTCCAAGAATCAGTGTGGTTCCCTCCCTCGAATCTCCTGTTTGATCATCATGGACTGCAGTTTCACTGCACAGAACTGGTTGTCCTTCATTCTCAGCGGAAGAACACTCAATAGATTAAAAAAACTGCAATGCAGCTCGGCACACAGCCAGAAAAATGCATTTTGTGTCTAAATTACTGTTATTGAACCTAAGACATATGACATAAGAGTTTGTAAATGAAAACAAAATAGCCAAACGAGGCCAACTAGTAGTTTCATAATCCTCTTGCTGACTTGTGACCCAACTGTCTACAAGTGGAAACAAGTAAACAACTCTGATAACTATAATCATGAGGAAAGAGAACTTCAAATGACTCATTGGTGTACAAAAGCTCTAATGATTGTATCATGCATTTTACCTGCATTGTTTGGCCACATTTGTATTATAATTAGACACAATTGGCCACGTGTTTATTCACCCAGATAGCATGTTAAAGAAAATCTGTTATTATAAGCTGACTGTTTATTATCCCTTACATATGTGAATATAAAGCAACATAGTCTGTGCTTTACTTACTGCAGTGGTTTTCTCTCTCAGCGGAATAAAGAAAACCAGTTTCGCTAAAAAAGTTTTGATGGATGACGATTGTAATGTAAGTAAAGACGATTACAGTTACATACTGGAGTTGTACATTAGGTATGCATGAGTCCGTTTTTATTGATGCGCAAACAAACCATGTACAACTGGAAATGTTGGGACGTTTTTTAAATTTGAATAAAATGAAAACTAAAAGACTTTCAAATCATGAGCCAATATTTTATTAACAATAGAACATAGATAACATAACAAATGTTTAAACTGAGAAATTTTACAATTTTATGCACAAAATGAGCTCATTTCAAATTTGATGCCTGCTACAGGTCTCAAAATAGTTGGGACGGGGGCATGTTTACCATGGTGTAGCATCTCCTCTTCTTTTCAAAACAGTGTGAAGATGTCTTGGCATCGAGGTTATGAGTTTCTGGAGTTTTGGTGTTGGAATTTGGTCCCATTCTTGCCTGATATAGGTTTCCAGCTGCTGAAGAGTTTGTGGTCGTCTTTGACATATTTTTCTCTATAGGTGAAAGATCTGGACTGCAGGCAGGCCAATTCAGCACCCGGACTCTTCTATGATGAAGCCATGCTGTTGTAATAGCTGCAGTATGTGGTTTTGCATTGTCCTGCTGAAATACAGAAGGCCTTCCCTGAAATAGACGTTGTCTGGAGGGGAGCATATGTTGCTCTAAAACCTTTATATACCTTTCAGCATTCATAGTGCCTTCCAAAACATGCAAGCTGCCCATACCATATGCACTTATGCACCCCCCATACCATCAGAGATGCTGGCTTTTGAACTGAACGCTGATAACACGCTGGAAGGTCTCCCTCCTTTTTAGCCCGGAGGACACGGCGTCCGTGATTTCCAACAAGAATGTCAAATTTGGACTCGTCTGTCCATAGAACACTTTTCCACTTTGAAACAGTCCATTTTAAATGAGCCTTGGCCCACAGGACACAACAGCGCTTCTGGACCATGTTTACATATGGCTTCGTTTTTGCATGATAGAGCTTTAGTTGGCATCTGCAGATGGCACGGCGGATTGTGTTTACCAACAGTGGTTTCTGGAAGTATTCCTGGGCCCATTTAGTAATGTCATTGACACAATCATGCCGATGAGTGATGCAGTGTCGTCTGAGGGCCCGAAGACCACGGGAATCCAATAAAGGTCTTCGGCCTTCTCCCTTACGCACAGAGATTTCTCCAGTTTCTCTGAAACTTTTGATGATGTTATGCACTGTAGATGATGAGATTTGCAAAGCCTTTGCAATTTGACGTTGAGGAACATTGTTTTTATAGTTTCCACAATCTTTTTATGCACTCTTTCACAGCTCTGCCCATCTTTACTTCTGAGAGACTCTTCCTCTCTAAGACATCCCTTTTATAGCTAATCATGTTACAGACCTGATATCAATTAACTTAATTAGTTGCTAGATGTTCTCCCAGCTGAATCTTTTCAAAATTTCTTGCTTTTTCAGCCATTTGTTGCCCCTGTGCCAACTTTTTCGAGACCTGTAGAAGGCATCAAATTTGAAATGAGCTCATTTAGTGGATAAAAGTGTAAAATTTCTCTGTTTAAACATTTGTTATGTTATCTATGTTCTATTGTGAATAAAATATTGGCTCATGTGATTTGAAAGTCTTTTATTTATTTTTTTTTCAAATTTAAAAAACGTCCCAACATCTCTGGAATTGGGGTTGTATGTGCTCTCTCGACTCACCGCTATAACATCGTATTTCTGCATGAACAAAGTGCGTAGTTGTCAAAATTAATGTACTACTGTGAGTGTTTTATGACAGATGCTCGCTGAGGAAGTGTGTTTTGGACTTTGTGAGGATCAGTGGTGTTAGTGGGCATCAGATGCTCCAAACAGAGACACGATCGCTTGTTCTGACTGAGGAACTGTTCACTGATGACATCGACCCGCCTTCAGATCGCTGAGTTTCCATGCATTCAGAATGTTTTTATTTTTCAGTTGTATTTTGGTGTGTTTAATAATTCTGAATGGATCCATATAGTAGCTATATGCAGTCCTTTGGCGTCTCCCTGTGGTCTTGTTTGGTATGGCAGGTTGATTTGTGCTTATTTAAATTACTGTACAACTGAGCAGAGTAATTTTACGTTGTAAAGAATGTCTGCAAAGTTTGATTCGGAGAGGAGGAGGGCCTTGGAATAAAAAAGTATTGTACTGTATTCTAAACATGACATCCTCGTGTTCAGACAAAGCCAGTCACATCTTCCCTGATGTGATTTGCTTGAGGGTAGATGTAAAACACAGTTGAATGAATAAACAATAGAATTAATATCTGCACATACTGATGGGAACAGAAACCTGAAGAGGAAAGATGCAAAAGGTCACAAACATCATCGAAAGGTCAGAGACTTCAGGAGACCAAGAATAGAGATCAGAATGGAGTAATTCTTACTAAAACAAGTCCAGGTCACATTTAACAGCAGAACGAATAAAAAATAGCCTTCATTTTCTTTGAGCAGAATATTTCTCTCTCTATCTGTGTGTGTGTGTGTGCGCATGTTCAGGTAGATGTTTTTACTTACTTTTTGTCTTTTGTATTTTGGAATGAAATCACCTCAATATTGCATGATTCACTCAATGTCAGCCGTTTATAATTCATTCATTTTCAATCGATGTGTTTTAAATGTCATACTTTGCATGTACTTTTTAAATTTGACCTTGTGTTCAAAGCCAGGAAAAAATAGCTGACCTCATATTCAACCAGTAGATCTTTAGACCTTGACTTTAACATTTAAGAGGTTTCTCTGTATCCTGCAATTGTCTGTTTTCTGTTGTGGCTGCTTGAACTTTTCATGTGCTAAAATAGTTTCACAGTGATTTCAAGCTGCAACAAACACACACATAATAAATAGACACAAGCTGGAGTGGTCAGAGGAAAAAATGGCAGGTTTTATTGAGCAGAAGTCTTAAACGCATGCCGGGTTTATTCTTGTGACTTGATTATTATATTGAATTCAAAGACTAAGAAGTCTTACATTGCGACCCAGAATGTCAAAGGAATGACAAAACAAGCCTAACCTTACATTACAGCAAAACTGGAACATAGTTAAAGGGTTAGTTACCCTAAAAATGAAATTTGTCATTACTCACCCTCATGTCGTTCCAAACCTGTAAGACCTTCGTTCATCTTCGGAACACAAATTAAGATATTTTTGATGAAATCCAAGGTTTTTTTTTAATCTCCCATAGAAAGCAACATAATTACCATCATTCAAGGTCCAGAAAGCTAAAGACATCGTTATAATAGTCAACATGACTACAGCGGTTCAGTGTTATGAAGCGATGAGAATACTTTTTGTGTGCAAAAATGAAACAAAAATAATGACACGTGAGTACCACGATGCATTTGTGTGATTGGATTTCATCAAAAATATCTTAATTTGTGTTCAAAAGATGAACGAAGGTCTTACGGATGTGGAACGACATGAAGGTGAGTAATTAATGACAGAAATTTCATTTTTGGGTAAACTATACCTTTAAGGACTTTCCGTCAGGGTTAAATATTGCTAAATAAAACAAAAACCATAAAAACACTTTAATTATTTGAAATAAAATAAACATTAACAAAAATAAAATATATTAAAAAATTAACTTATTTTATTTCAGCTAGTTGTCAAGGCACCATTTTTCATTTTCGTTTAGTTCAAGCATTAAAATGTCATAACTAAATAAAATAAAAATAAAACTTAAAAAACAGACAAAAAAAAAAAAAAAAAAAAACAGAATCGAATTCCTAAATTTTGAAAGTTAAAATGACAGTTTAAAAATGAAAATGAAAACGGACAATAGAAAAATAAAACATAATTCAAAATATTAACAAAAACTAATGTAAAAAATAAAATTGGAAAATGTACTGGTCAGGACATTATCTTGTAATTTTACAAAAATTTACATTAACCCTAAAACACAACACAATGCAATGCATAATTCAAAATACAGGTAAAACACCTGTTCAAAAAAATACGGAAAATTCCTTTTATACAGTACATTATGAATTATTATTATTATTTATTTTTTTTTTTTTTTACAGTGTATAATAGTATATCAGTGTTATTAAAATAACACTGGTTTGAGTTTGGTAAATAACCAGAGTATAAGAGAAGGTAAAAATCAAACAAACATGCAAAAAAATAAGCAACATTCACTTCATCATCTATTCCACCCTCAAAGACCTGTAATCAATACTTTCATAATGTATTTGAATTATTATTATTATTACATAAATAACATGTTTTTAGAGAGACTCTAAAATGAAATAAAAATGATGCTTATACATATTTTGTATTGTTGTGAAGTTTGAAAAAATATTTTGAATAACATTAAAAGCATGAAATGGTTGAGCACTAAGACCCACATTGCATTTTTGTAATATTCAGGAAAAAAGTCTTCTATTTACAGGATAATGTCGGGACCCTCGGGAACGTGGAGAATGCATGCTTTTTGTCTTTAAAAGGCCGTCCGTGAGCTACAGGAAATGAAGAAACATCCATGTGACATTAGCTATGAGAAACTTCAGAACACTGTTACAGATCATCTCGAGATGAATACTGAGTGAACGAGATTTGCTGCCAACTCATTTCAAAATATATAGTGCAATCTATCTTTGCTTTTGCACTTGTGGTTAAAAAGGGTGGTTGAACAATGTTATCTTACTGAGAACAAATACTGTGCACTTGCAAGTAGCATTTAGATTCTGAAAACAAACAAGTGACAATTTAAACTAAAAGACTTGTGTAAAAGGGAACAGTGTGTGTAAAACCTTCTCCTTGTGACCCATGGTCAAATGGTTGTTTTGAAGTGCCTATTTTTTACCGCAGTGATCTTGCAATAAACACTGAATGGTTTGACTTTCTTCACCACTGTGCAGGAACAAGAAGAACATGACTAAAAACATGCACAAATTAAAGGCATGTGTTCAACACACAAACACTGTCAGCCTTTATCAGCATCTTAAAATACTAACTTCATCCTGGATCAAAGTAAAGTGTTTTGATGACGTCATGGACAATTATGACAAATGTCTCTGACAATAACAGACAACATGATTATATTCATGCTGTAATGTCTGAAAGAACATAACTCATAACTGCATATGTGAATTGAGGCAATATTTGATGATATTTAGACAATTACAAACTGGATGTGTTCACTTAATACTGTAGCTTTAAGTATGCTGAAACAGCATGCAACATGCCATGATAAATGTTTCAATAGATAGATAGATTTTCTGGTCCCCATTGAGTTCCATATTAAATTGTCCATACTATGGAAGTCAATGGGGACCATCACTGTTTGGTAACTAAGATTCTTCAAAATATCTTCTTTTGTGTTTTCATTCATACAGGTTTGGTACAACTTGAGGGTGAGTAAATGATGACAGAATATTCATTTTTAGGTGAACTATCCCTTTAAACGTTATTTGTATGTTTTTCCAGCAGATGGCGCTGTCTACCTTTGGGAGTTAGTCAAATGATGGGAAGCTGTCCTGCATTTTTATAGTAAATCAAGCTGCTTTACTAATTCAAATGAGCCAAACTGAAGCACTTTGCTTTCTCTGATTGCTCCACAACCACATTTGCTCCAAATCACCTTATATTCCTGTTACTAACTACTTTAAAGGAGTTTTACTAATAAATACACGTCTGAATCAGCAATAAAAATGTCATGCTCTGAGTAGCCAAAAAGAAAGACAGCAGACCTCCATCTGAATATTTGTGATTCAGAGGAGTTTGGAAGGCGAGGCTTTGGTAGACTATAATGCTTAATTGTCTTTTTCTGGGTAGTAGTTGGCAGAAAGTGTTTCTTTGTTCCAGGCAGTCGGACCTCCAGGGTGACCCGTAATACTCACCTTATAATGATGAAAGGTGCCTGAAACACATCTGGTTCTTGTGGAAAGCTGCAGAAAATCCTTTGAAGTCTGAAAAACATGCTGAAGGTGGGTGGTACTGTACCTGCTTCACTCTAATGTGTGTCACTATATTGTTCAAAGATCTGCAGTTTTATGTATAAACAGCAGTAAAGCTTTAGATAAGGCCGTGAGGGGCTTATTGCTTTTATGAAATTGCAGAGACAAAATGTGATTAAAATATATAATTCTAATTATTATCAATGTGTGAAAACATTTTTTAGGATCCTTTGATGAATAGAAAGTTCAAAAGAACAACATTTATTGGAAACAGAAATATTTTGTGACATTATAAATGTTAATTTTGATCAATTTAATGCTTCCTTGCTGAATAATTTAAAAAATCTTACTGAACTCATATGAATGGTACGTATATACATACAAAAATATATAAATAATATGTAAAAAAAGTAAATAGTTTTTATCATTTTATTTTCTAAAATTTTAATAATTAATTATTAATAATAATTGGAGTAAACAATTCATCCTGTATAAGTATTATTTATATAGCTGACAAGCAATCTAGCAATTTGGTGTATTAATATAGTTTTTATAGTCACAGGTGTGTGTTCATAAGCATTTTACAACAGCTTTGAATCTGTTTTATAATGCTGAAAATGAACTTATTGCAAAAATATTTGTTTGTTTTAATGAAAACAAATACTCATTTGCAGTTTTAAAGATGTCCACTAGTGGACCTTCCTGTTAAAGTCAGCAGATGATCTTAAAATCATCTTTAGGTGAATTTTAAAGGAAAAGTTCACCCAAAAATGAAAATTATTTCTATTTACTTGTTGTTTATGTCATTTCAAACCCATATACATTTTTTTCTATACAACATTAATTTAGTGGCCATGTCACATAAAAAATACTATAAATCTAGTCTATATAAGTCATGCATTACATTCCAAGTCTTTGATGTACATCTTTTTTATATATCCGTTTACACTTATATCAGCACACTGAACACTTCAGACAGTAAAGTTTACAGGCTTCTTACATGTCTGGCCTGTACAGTGTGAAGCGATGTACCAACATGCACCTCCACATGCTGGAGCTCTGAGTCACTGCTGAGGTGCACATATATAATTCACAGGGGCAAAAGTGGCTCCTCCATATATTATTAAATGAAATAACCTCTCATTTAGAGCAGCAGCGAGGAAAGCGTGTAAAACAGAAGGACGTTGTGCTGCCACTCCGTCAGCGATCTAAAAAGGAAAGTGCAAACGCAGCATGAGAACAGCTCATATTGGAACTTATTGGTGCTCTTTCATTGTCTGGAACAATGATAACAATTAACTTACTATCCGCTTATATGCTGGCAAGACGTTTTGCCACCACAAAATATAGTAATGTACTGTATTATTTTTAAAACAGCTAAATTAGACACTAGGGCTCTGTTCCAAAACCTAGTGTGACGCCTTGCTTTGGGATACCCTAATAAGTATTTACATAAACATTATATTTTATAAAATGACAGGAATGTATATATATATATATATATATATAGAGAGAGAGAGAGAGAGAGATAGATATGTGTTTGTGTCTATATATATATATATATATATATATATATAGACATAGACACAAACACACATACATACATAAATACATATATGTCTGTGTGTGTGTATTTATAAATTTATGTCTATATATTATATATACATATATGTATGTATATGTTACGGTGCTTGCTGTAGAGATGAGGCGAATATGGAAATCCACAAACAGAAGGGCTTTATTGAATCCAGGGGAGAACGAAACAGCATAACATACTAGGATAAACATAAGAACAGACAAGGAGTGCCGGGAAAGTGTCCATTATAAAGGTAGTGCTGATGAAGAGGTCCAGGTGCAGGTGATCGGTGATGATGGGGAGAGGCCGTGGGCGGCCATGGCGGGTCAGAGGCCGTGGGCGGCCATGGCGGGTCAGAGGCCGTGGGCGGCCATGGCGGGTCAGAGGCCGTGGGCGGCCATGGCGGGTCAGGGGAGGCCGGGGCGCCATGGCGGGGTCAGAGGCCGGGCGCCATGGCGGTCAGAGGCCGTGGGCGGCCATGGCGGTGGTCAGAGGCCGGGCGGCTGGGCGGCGGTCAGAGGCCGTGGGCGCCATGGCGGGTCAGGAGGCCGTGGCGGCGCGGCGGGTCAGGAGACTTGGCAGGCGGCCATGGGCGGGTCAGGAGACTTGGCAGGCGGCCATGGCGGGTCAGGAGACTTGGCAGGCGGCCATGGCGGGTCAGGAGACTTGGCAGGCGGCCATGGCGGGTCAGGAGACTTGCAGGCGCCATGGCGGGTCAGGAGACTTGGCAGGCGGCCCAGGAGACTTGGCAGGCGGCCATGGCGGGTCTGGAGACTTGGCAGGCGGCCCAGGAGACTTGGCAGGCGGCCATGGTGGGTCTGGAGACTTGGCAGGCGGCCCAGGAGACTTGGCAGGCGGCCATGGAGGGTCTGGAGACTTATCAGGCTCTGAAGAACCTGGAAGCCCACCCAGGAGTTCCCCACCCACGGGTACCAGGCCCCCCCCCAAAATTTTCTTAGGGGGTTTCCCCGTGGATGGTAAGGCGGGCTCAGCGGGCTCGGGCGGCGGCAGGCGGCGGCAGGAGCAGCGGGCTCGGGCGGCGGCAGGAGCAGCGGGCTCGGGCGGCGGCAGGAGCAGCGGGCTCGGCGCGGCGGCAGGAGCAGCGGCTCGGCGGGGCGCGGCAGGAGCAGCGGCTCGGGCGGCGGCAGGAGCAGCGGGCTCGGGCGGCGGCAGGAGCAGCTGGCTCGGGCGGGCGGCAGGAGCAGCGGCTCGGGCGGGCGCAGGAGCAGCGGGCTCGGGCGGGCGGCAGGAGCAGCGGGCTCGGCGGGCGGCAGGAGCAGCGGCTCGGGCGCGGCAGGAGCAGCGGGCTCGGCGGCGCAGGAGCAGCGGGCTCGGGCGCGGCAGGAGCAGCGGGCTCGGGCGCGGCAGGAGCAGCGGCTCGGGCGGCGGCAGGAGCAGCGGGCTCGGGCGGCGGCAGGAGCAGCGGCTCGGGCGCGGGGCAGGAGCAGCGGCTCGGCGGCGCAGGAGCAGCGGCTCGGGCGGGCGGCAGGAGCAGCGGCTCGGGCGCGGCAGGAGCAGCGGGCTCGGGCGGCGGCAGGAGCAGCGGGCTCGGGCGGCGGCAGGAGCAGCGGGCTCGGGCGGCGCAGGAGCAGCTGGCTCGGGCGGCGGCAGGAGCAGCGGCTCGGGCGGCGGCAGGAGCAGCGGCTCGGCGGCGGCAGGAGCAGCGGGCTCGGCGGCGGCAGGAGCAGCGGCTCGGCGCGCGGCAGGAGCAGCGGGCTCGGCGCGGCAGGAGCAGCGGCTCGGCGGCGGCAGGAGCAGCGGCTGCTCGATGCGGCAGGAGCAGCGGCTGCTCGGATGCAGAAAACTCAGGAGACTGGGGCTGCACGGAGGCAGAAAACTCAGGAGACTGGGGCTGCACGGAGGCAGAAAAACTCAGGAGACTGGGGCTGCAATGGAGGCAGAAACTCAGGAGACTGGGGCTGCACGGAGGCAGAAAACTCAGGAGACTGGGGCTGCACGGAGGCAGAAAACTCAGGAGACTGGGGCTGCAATGGAGGCAGGAGCAGGCTGGGTGGAGTGGTCACGGGAAAGGTGGCGGACTTCAGTGCTGACCTCACTGATTTCATCATCGGGTCCGCCACCTTGGCTCCCAGGTCAACGCTGTTGGAGACCCACTTCCTACCCCGGGAAATACTGGCAGCCAGGGATGGACAGGACCGTTGAAGCGTATGTGCAGGGCTCTGGAGTGAGGTGAGCTGGTGAGGCCTGGTTAGCTTCTGATGGGGCTGGACAAAGGGGACGCTATTCTCTTTTACTTCAAAATTAGAACCATTTAAAAAGAGAATCAGATTTATAGACTCCGACTAGAGGGAAATTACAGGCAGGTTCGCTTATAGCTTAACAATGTTCCTGTCCAGTCCCATCAGAAAAACAGCATTGAGGGAGGCATCAGACCAACCCACCAAATAGGAAACTTCCAGAAACTCCTCCACATACCTCTCCAACGGCCTGCCCCTCTGCCGCAGTCGGCATAGCCGGTCCTCAGCTGAGACGTGGGGCTTCTGGGAAGCAGGAGGATCTGGAATCAGGTAAATACCCATTTTTAAAAACTTGTGGATGTCCAGTCGGTATTGGTCTGTTCTTCTGTTACGGTGCTTGCTGTAGAGATGAGGCGAATATGGAAATCCACAAACAGAAGGGCTTTATTGAATCCAGGGGAGAACGAAACAGCATAACATACTAGGATAAACATAAGAACAGACAAGGAGTGCCGGGAAAGTGTCCATTATAAAGGTAGTGCTGATGAAGAGGTCCAGGTGCAGGTGATCGGTGATGATGGGGAGAAGACGAGGAAGTGAGTGCAGGTGTGGAAACAGGAGGATCATGGGAAATGGAGTCCGGGGAACACGGGAACTGTGACAGTATATGTATGTATATACATTTATACATATATTTGTCTATATATATTTATATATACATATATGTATATATATATATGCATACACATATATATGTCTATATATATATTTATATATATACATATATGTATGTACTGTATATATATAAATATATATATATATAGAACCTACCTACCAATGGCTTACTGTACATATAGCTGTCTTTGAAAAAAAAAAGGAAACTTCAATTTAATATAAATAATATAATTATATATATACACTACCAGTCAAAAGTTTGGACACGGTAAGATTTTTAAAAGAAGTTTCGTCTGCTCACCAAGGCTGCATTTATTTAATTAAAAATACAGTAAAAACAGTAATATTGTGAAATATTATTACAATTTAAAATAACTGTTTTCTGTTTGAATATGTTTTATAAAGTAATTTATTCCTGTGATCAAAGCTGAATTTTCAGCATCATTACTCCAGTCTTCAGTGTCACATGATCCTTCAGAAATCATTCTAATATGCTGATTTGCTGCTCAAGAAACATTTATGATTATTATCAATGTTGAAAACAGTTGTGTACTTTTTTTTTTCAGGATTCCTTGATGAATAGAAAGTTCAAAAGAACAGCATTTATCTGAAATACAAAGCTTTTGTAACATTATACACTACCGTTCAAAAGTTTGGGGTCAGTAAGAATTTTTATTTTTTTGAAAATAAATTAAAGAAATTAATACTTTTATTCAGCAAGGATGCATTAAATCGATCAAAAGTGACAGTAAAGACATTTATAATGTTACAAAAGATTATATTTCAAATAAATGCTGTTCTTTTGAAAGACTCCTGAAAAAAAAATATTGTACACAAATATTTTGTATAATTGTACACAATAAATGTTTCTTGAGCAGATCAGCATATTAGAAACTATATATATATATATATAGTTTTATTTAATTGTTATTTATATTAAGTTTAATATATATATTAAAAATAATACATTTTTAAGTAGATACAGTATATCTTTTTTTTGATACTTATTGAATTGTATTATATGAATTAAAGAACATGCATAATTCAGATGCCAACCATTTGGAACTGCCATATGATGTCTTAAAATGTTGCCTATGTAGGCAGCTCACTGTTTTGGAGCCAAGCCTGGAAGTCGTTAAGTCCTGCTGAACATCACAAGAGTTTTTGGCTTTGCAGCCTATCAGTCGTGAGCACGGATGTTTTCGATCAAACCGCTGCTGAGTTCCGCCCGTGAAAGTGGCACCATGATGGCCGCAGAGATCCCAAACGTCTGCCGTTGCTGCCTTACCATGACAGCCCACATAAGAGACGCACTGCAGGCCGAGAGCTATAAACGGTGCGCTCTTCATCATGAGATGACCACAATTTAAACAGAGGCATCCTCTAAACATAGAAAGGTAAAATAAAGAGGCGGATTTCTATTTCTGGAGGACAGTTTCAGAACGTGTCCTGAAGGGTGAGGCCGAGATTTATAGACGTGTTTTATATAGTTAAACATGAACAACAGGATTACTGAGAGCTGTTTGTAAGAGACGAGACCGTGACGGGCCTATCAGTTCTCACCAAGGCTGAAAGATTGACAGACATGTTACCTACGAGTTGAGCGAACAGTCTGCTGTTTATGGGTAACCTAAATACTAATAAAACACAGTTTTAAAGTCCTACCTCTGTGCTTTACACACTCAACCGGACCAAGAGGCTAATGCTGTGCGGGACAACATTAACATTAACTGAGTATCCGTTACCAGTGTATTAATTAAATGTGGATTAGTGTGCAATGTGAGCAGAGAACAGACATCAGGTAAATGGTGGCTCCATTTAAAGGATGAAGGTTTGTGTTTACCATTTATTCTATATGTTATGCTATATGTTATGAACCCAGTATAGGTCATACTTGTAGGTTGCTTCCTCCGTTTGTTTTGCAGGATGGAGTTAGGGTGAATGACGTCATGATGACTGAGGAGTTACACCTGTGTTGGAGCTGATGCCGGCAAATTTAAGCAGTTCCCTTCAGTTGTGATGACGCGCGCTCTCCCCTCCTTGTGTCGTTTTCGTTCTCTTTTCAGTTGTTTGTTTTGTTTTCATTTAGTCTTTTTTTCTTATTTTATTCTTACTTTAATAAATGTTATTCCTTTTTGATCGTGATCCAATGTGTTGTCTCCTTCTTTGTCGTGGCTTGTGAGCCGGCCGTGACAAATGGGGGCTCGTCCGGGATTAAATTTGTTTAATCAACATGCCGAATTTCCTTACAAAATAACCGAACACAAACAAAAACAAAGCACTTCCAAATCATGTTGAAAAACATGGAATTTTCAAAAGTTAAAGGACGAGCCCCCATTTGTCTTTCAAATGATTTTTTTGTATATGGTAATGTTGTCAATTCGGTATTGAAATTATGCCTCTTTTACAAGATGTAATATAAGCCTCTGGTGTCCCCAGAATGTGTCTGTGAAGTTTCAGCTCAAAATACCCCACAGATCATTTATTATAGCTTGTCAAATTTGCCCCTATTTGGGTGTGAGCAAAAACATGCCGTTTTTGTTTATGTCCCTTTAAATGCAAATGAGCTGCTGCTCCCGGCCCCCTTTACAGAAGAGGGCGGAGCTTTAACAGCTCACACTTCTGTTGCTCAACAACAACAAAGCTGGAGAATCTCACGCAGCCAAAATGAGGATTGTCAGTAATGGTGTTCAGCCTTACATTGTTCAAACCGGAGTCGGACACTGACGGAGAGATTCAGGAAGAAGTTACAACTTTTAGAATGCAGCTGGACGTTTCTGAATGGTTAGTGGATAACCAACTCCCCCCAGCTGCCATTGGTTGAACAAACAGCAAGTCCCGCCCCAAACTCCCACCATTGGCCCAACAAACAAAACATTGACTGAAAATATCCCAAGAGTCATAGTGTTTAATATAACTGAAATTGGCAAATGAACCTACCAATGACTTATCGTTGTCTCTTTGAAAAACAATGGCACACTTCAGCTTTAAGCAAATGTATGTTTACTGAGAAACAATAAAGATACAGATAACGACTGATGTTTTTCAGTGTGCACTTCTGCACATCAGCGGGGATGAGTACACGTATGTGGCACATGCATCAGAACGAACAGATATGAGAAAAGACATGACTTGCGGGAGCAGGCAACACTGCGTCAGACAAACATGCCATTTAAATATTGCATTAGAAGCACAAACCCTTCCTAAGCCCCCTGTAGACGTCTCTCTCTTCCAGCACACTCAATGGTCTCCTGCATTGCCAAATCAGTGCAGGGTTTAATGTCCAGCTGCCTCACTGCATTTATTACGCCTCTGATGCATTAAACACGCGTCTGGATGCGCTGTTGCTCCAGGTTACGTCTGATTACTGACTGAGTTCAGTATTACAATAACAATACAGTACAACACTGCTAGAAATCCTGTTCCCTTTATCTATCTATCTATCTATCTATCTAACAAAATAGTTATTGATTTTAGATACATTAAGATTTCCTAGATTTATATATATATATACACACACAGCAGTATATACAAAAGATTATATTTCAAATAAATGCTGTTCTTTTGAACTTTCTATTCATCAAAGACTCCTGAAAAAAAAAATATTGTACACAAATATTTTGCACAATTGTACACAATAAATGTTTCTTGAGCATCAAATCAGCATATTAGAATGATTTCTGAAGTATCATGTGACACTGAAGACTGGAGTAATGATGCTGAAAATTCAGCTTTGATCACAGGAATAAATTACTTTATAAAATATATTCAAACAGAAAACAGTTATTTTAAATTGTAATAATATTTCACAATATTACTATTTTTACTGTATTTTTAATTAAATAAATGCAGCCTTGGTGAGCAGACCAAACTTCTTTTAAAAACATTAAAAATCTTACCATGTCCAAACTTTTGACTGGTAGTGTGTGTATATATATATATATATATATATATATAGCATCTTACAGTACTTTTCCCAGCATTCAGCAATATCATTAAACTAAACTAATTATAGTTTTCTAAATGCTGGTACAAATTATCTCTCTCATTGGTTATACAGGGGAAAAGACAACTCACTGATGCACTTATCACAAGCTGAACTTCAGATGTTTCTCCTGTGGTTTACCACAAGCTCTTCTTCAGGCCAACAATTCTGTTCTGACATGATAAGGAGCCTCTGGAGAGAAGACAGCAGTGGAGGATCTGGAACAGACCTGGATGCTCTCCAAAACCACAGGCCAGAGAATCTGTCCTCCACTGCCAGGAGCTGGACTCGGAAGCAGACGTGCACCGAGAGATGAAGTCATTATAGCAAAGATGATCATTATAGCACAATTATTCATTAAAATTAACAAATCTTTTATGGATATCCCCATAATTTATTACATCCCTATATATGGTCTCTAAACGTATATATATATATATATATATATATATATATATATATATATATATATATATATATATATAATTGGTCTCTGATAAATATAACAATAAATGAATATTATAAATACAAAATAATAAATAGTATAATATAAAAATATATAAATATATTTTATTTATTACACTTGTAATTTACACATACACACACCACATGCATGTAACTATAAAACTTTGTCTCTTAAAAATAAATATAAAAATGATATTTATTATGTGAGCATTTATAAATATATGAAATATTATAATACAAAATAATAAATTAAATATTATACAAAATACAGTCAAACCAAAAATTATTCAGACATTTTTGATATATTTTTACTAGTGGGTGCAGGACACTATAGTTCATTTATGTAAGTGAGGATAGTAAAATAAAGTAAACTGTGACATATTATACCCAAAAATTCTTCATACAGTGGACTACCAGTAAAATTGATAAAAATTTGGAACCAAAAATTATTCAGACACTTTGACCTGACCATATTCAAGGTGTCTGAATAAATTTTGGTTTGACTGTATATATATATATATATATATATATATATATATATATATATATATAAATTATAAATACAAAATAATAAATAGTATAAAATAAAAATATATAAATATAATTTATTTATTACACTTGTAATTTACACACCACACACTTGTAACTATAAAACTTTGTATCTTAAAAATAAATATAAATATGATATTAAATATGTGAAAATTTCTAAATATATGAAATATTATAATATAAAACAATAAATTAAATATTATGCAAAATAATTTCTTTAAGATCTGAGCTGTGTAACATCACAAATATTTTAGTTAATTTAATTGAAGTCCCCCTGTAGTCAATTTTATCCTTTAAAACTCATCTTTGATCACCAAAATGATATTTAAACGTTTTTTCCTGTGAAAAAGAATTCTTAATGCCTTAAATAGATTAAATGTAACTCTACACCCTTGCTTCATTTATTATACGTGGATCTATGAATATGATAATTAGCCCCGCCTCCACTCGCTCACACAAGCTCAGAGATCCACTCGGTCAACTTACTTAGTAAGTTAAACGCTGCACAATGATATTGCTTTTTACAATGTCGGACACCTAATGGTAATTAATGTTAAAAATAAAAAATATATTTGTTTTAATAAAAACTAAAAAATATATTGTCACTCTTTATCTTTGCTACTTATTTTGTAGTTTATTATCTTCTCTAGCAAACTATGACGGCAGCATTGGCACTAATAGGTTAAAGCCTGTATGTCATTTATATCAAGGGAAATCCCTGGTACATCCAGTGATGACCAATGATGGCATAATGAGAGATGGCCGGAGTTTATGGAAATGAAAACGCTGAGGGCACATTTGGCAGAAATGAGACACATCGCAGAGGACGTTTCAGTTTTGAGTCAAGCTGCTGCTTTTAGCGGTCAGACCGAACACATATGAGTAAGAACCAGAGTACTGAGACAGATACAAAGAGAACAGCTGTGCGTCTGACGCCCATGAACTGCCACGAGAGTAAGACGCATTCTTCCGTCTGTCTGTCATTACAAAGCAGGAGTGGATCTACCTCAAATCTCCCCCTCGTATTTATATTCCAGCCCAAAACATCATATTCTCAGGTCCACTTGAACCGCTCACAATGCACACATTGTCACAGCCGGTTCTCCTAGACGTGCTTCACCGCGCCAAATTGCACGACCTCAAAGAAGATTAAAGGAACGTCTCTCTAGCTGACTGTCATTACTCAAATGATGTGAGAAGCCAAACCTGGCAAAATTATTTAGCTATATGTGGCTGAGAGCACAGCAACGACATGTACAATTGGCCACCGTCATGCTTTTGTGTGGTTATAAAACCAACAGCCAGAAAAAAGTGAACAGATCTGTATTGTTCAGTAGGAAAATGTGAAGTATTGTGCGGTGACGTCAACTCCTGAAGAGTGGGAGACAGAGCCTTTTGTCATCGTGTTTGTTTGTGTCTATGTTTTCGTGAGCTAGAAGACAAAGACAAACAAGTACTTGTGCAATATCACAGTTTGACAGCATTTAAAGAAATCAGTCCCCAGCCACAGTTTCAAGACAATCTTAGAAACATATAGCTGCTTCCTGAATAAAAGCTGGTTTAAAGGGTTAGTTCACCCAAAAATGAAATTTCCGTCGTTAATTACTCACCCTCATGTCATTCCACACCCGTAAGACCTTCGTTCATCTTTGGAACACAAATTAAAATATTTTGGATAAAATCCGATGGCTCAGTGAGGCCTTCATTGCCAGCAAGATAATTAACACTTTCAGATGCCCAGAAAGCTTCTAAAGATGTATTTAAAACAGTTCATGTGATTACAGTGGCTCAACCTTAATGTTATGAAGCAACGAGAATACTTTTTGTGTGCCAAAAAAACAAAATAACGATTTTATTCAACAATATCTAGTGATGGCTGATCTCAAAACACTGCTTCATGAAGCTTCGAAGCTTTACGAATGTTTTGTTTCGAATCATTGTTTCGGAGCGTGTATCAAACTGACAAAGTCACGCCCCCCAGTGGTGAATCATTGAAATTTCAAAACACTTGATGTAACGAAGCCTGCTTTACTGAAATCACGTGACTTTGGCAGTTTGATACACGCCCCGAACCACTGATCACTAGATATTGTTGAATAAAGTTGTTATTTTGTTTTTTGTATTCTCGTCACTTCATAACATTACAGTTGAACCACTGTAATCACATGAACTGTTTTAAATACGTCTTTAGAAGCTTTCTGGGCATCTGAAAGTGTTAATTATCTTGCTTTTAATAGAGGCCTCACTGAGCCATCGGATTTCATCAAAAATATCTTAATTTGTGTTCTGAAGATGAATGAAGGTCTTACGGGTGTGGAACGACATGAGGGTGAGCAATTAATGACAGAATTTTCATTTTTGGGTGAACTAACCCTTTAATGGCACAGACATTTGAAGGAAACTCTATCACCCCTTTGAGTGTTCAAATGATTCTCGAAAAAAATTACGTCGCACATATTTCTAACTGATTTTTTGGAGTGCTCATGCAACAAAATGAAGTGCAAAAGATGAGCATTAGGTGTGGAGGTTTATTCTGTCTAAGAGCATGATGGCAAATGTGTTTTGTTTGTCACAAAAGTTCTCACTGACCAATAAGTGATGTTTTCTGCCAAGTTTTATTGTCATTCTTCATCAATAGCACACAAAATGCATGTATGGTCAACACTCACAAATGCAATTTATTCCCATCATGATTTTAACATGATTTTGACACTCCTGAGCAACACTTTGGTGTCATTCATGTGCATTTATCTCACAAATACAATCATTGCAATGTGAAATGAAACCTGCATTAGAGCAAGAACTAAAATAGCTAATATAATGTCATTAAATTACACTAGAATACCATAAAAAATAACTAATGCCAATTTGTCATGATTAACGTAGGGCTGGGCAATTAATCGAATGTTATTTTCAATTACAAGTTTAGCCATAACAATTACGAAAACAAGAAAATTGAGAAGTTATATATATATATATATATATATATACACTACCAGTCAAAAGTTTGGACACGGTAAGATTTTTAATGTTTTTAAAAGAAGTTTCGTCTGCTCACCAAGGCTGCATTTATTTAATTAAAAATACATTATTATTATTATTACAATATTATATATATTATGTAATATTATAATATTACAATAAATATTATTATAATTTAAAATAACTGTTTTCTGTTTGAATATATTTTATAAAGTAATTTATTCCTGTGATCAAAGCTGAATTTTCAGCATCATTACTCCAGTCTTCAGTGTCACATGATCCTTCAGAAATCATTCTAATATGATGATCTGCTGCTCAAGAAACATTTATTGTGTACAATTGTATAAAATATTTGTGTACAATATTTTTTTTCAGGATTCTTTGATGAATAGAAAGTTCAAAAGAACAGCATTTATTTGAAATATAATTAAAATAAAAATTCTTACTGACCCCAAACTTTTGAATGGTAGTGTATAATGTTACAAAAGCTTTGTATTTCAGATAAATGCTGTTCTTTTGAACTTTCTATTCATCAAGGAATCCTGGAAAAAAAAAAAGTACACAACTGTTTTCAACATTGATAATAATCATAAATGTTTCTTGAGCAGCAAATCAGCATATTAGAATGATTTCTAAAGGATCACCAATTCCAAACTTTTGACTGGTAGTGTATATATATATATATATATATATATATATATATATACATACAGACAGACACACACACACATTTTTTTATTTTATTTTACATTTTCATTTGAGTATATTTTTTGTTTTATTAATATATATATATATATATATATATATATATAATTATTATTATTAAGTTCAATAAATAATATAGGTTTACAAAGTCAATGAATAATCAAGTTCAACATGGACCAAAATAATCATGATTATGATTTTTGAGGCTTATGTTGAATAAGTCAGCACCTGGTTTGTTTGAACTCGTCAACCGATGGCAACTGCAACATGAATGACTCCAAACAATCACACTTTATACGTCTCTCCTTGTCATTGTATCTTAAATGTGTCAATTCAAATGGGTTTTCATGACTAGCAGGGCAGCAGATTGCAAGCATGTTCATGGGTCGTCACTGCTGGGATAAAAATACTTCCCAAAATAATTTATTCAAGGATTCCTTTTCTAGGTCAGATTTCCACGAGAGCCACAGCACTATATTTACAGAGGCTGTTTCAGTGCACAGACCTTCAGACATCATGAGAGCAGCGCTGGAGGAGTGTCCAATGATTCTGCGTGCTGCCAATGACACGTGTGAACAGCTGGAGAACATGTGTCTTATCTCAACTCAAAAAAATAAAATAAAAATGAAATGAATATATATATATATATATATATATATATACTGTATATATAATAAATGAACATTGGTCATGAGACAACCAATCTGGCATACTTTATTTCAAAGCTATGGCAGAGTTTTCAGTCTTCAGAACACTTATAGGCAAAAAGTGCACGAGTCACAGATTAATTTGATGGTGTTTCTTGTCCTTTTTGGAGCAAGGACCTCAAAATACAAGATCAGAGGCTGCAGTGGAGTCTGTGCCTCAGTGGGAGTCGTCGCTCCAGACCCATAAAACCTAATAGGAGGTAAAACTCCTCACTCAGCAGCCCGCAGCTCTGTGTCTGACGCTGTGACTCCTTCCTGCTTCAAGAGGAACCACCGGAGACCCTCACGCCAGCGCGTACAGACACTCACATTAGAGGAAAAGCCCTCAGGGACTACAACAGAGAGGAGAGGAAGGGACAGTCCAACACAAACAAACCCTTGCATTTCCTTTTCCCTCCACCTTATCTTCCCTTCATCCCTCGTTTATTGTTCCTCCCCTATTATTCTCCTTGTGCTGATGCAGCTGTGAATGCAGGCCTGAACTCTAACAGACTCCATGTGTGAGGTGAGAGGCTGAATCTGCTCAGCCAAGCAGGTTTCATGGAGCTATTCTGGAATTTTTGTCAAGAACATGAAAACTACATGGTGGTGGGTTTATCATGTCATTGTTCTTAAAGGAACAGTACAGCCCAAATAAAACAAACATTTTTGCTGCATCCGAAATCAAATACTTCCGTACTATATAGCATGCGAAAAACAGTACACCAAAAGAGGCGAAAGGTCCCCGGATGACTTACTACTTTCGCAGAGATTCTGAAGTGTGCATTCGATGGACATTTTACTATCCCATGAGGCCACTGGAGAGGATTTGTGAATGTCAGTGAAGTGACGCAACTGACGCTGGTAGGTCACATGACAGTAACAACATGGCGGATGTAGTACATCTGAATTTACGAATTACCCATATTCATACTATATAGAGCACACTTTTTTAATGTCGCAAAGTTATTAATTACCATATTTTCTGACTGTCACCTGACTGTCACACAGGTCGAAATTGCATTGCTGAGAGAAAATAAAAGCACAGCAAAGTTGCATTGCTGCATAAGTCACATTTTACCATTACATTCAAAAATAATGTAAAACATCAGTAAATAATACATTACAAACATAAACACTATAAACGTATTTTAGTTCCCCTCACTCAACAACAACTCTTTTAAATTCAATGGTATTCAAAAATATAAGTATAAAACAAACAATAATGGCAATCATTATAAACAACATTATAAATTAGCCTAATCAAATAGATTTAAAGCAGAAACTACCAACGTGTGACAAATGCACTACACAAATAAACATACCTCTCTCATTCAGCACAAATTCTTTGTGCACTTATATTCTGGATCATCACAGGACCAAACGAACCAGCAAACTTTCGTCTACTGTCTACAAAAGAAGAATGAATAGAAACAGGTGATGCCGAGCTTCAAAAATGATACATTAAAAGATCGAGCAATTGCTCATTTTCTAAAAAAACAAACAAAACAAATTTATATACTTTTTAACCACAAATGCTCGTCTTGCACTCCTCTGCGATGTGCCACACATTACGTAATCACGTTGGAAAGGTCACGCGTGACGTAGGCGGAAGTACTGTGGAAAGAGGAAAAACTCCATCTCATTTTCTCCTCCAACTTCAAAATTGTCCGACATCGTTGTTTTACCTTTTTTTTTTTACTTAGTCTTTGCACGTTCACTTTGTAGACACTGGATTGGTACTTCCGCCTATGTCACGCGTAACCTTTCCAACATGATTACGTAATGCGTGGCACATCACAGAGCAGTACAAGATGAGCATTTGTGGTTATAAAGTATATAATCGTTATTTTTTTTTTAGAAAATGACCGATTGTTTAGTTAGATAAGACCCTTATTCCTCGTCTGGGATCATGTAGAGCTCTTTGAAGCTGCACTGAAACTGACATTTGGACCTTCAACCCATTGGTAACTGTTGAAGTCCACTATATGGAGAAAAATCCTGGAATGTTTTCCTCAAAAACCTTAAAGGGTGATTCGGATCGTGTGTCAAAATGCCAAACTGCTGAAATCACGTGACTTTGGCGCTCCGAATCACTGATTTGAAACAAAAGATTCTAAGCAGTGTTTTGAAATTGGCCATCTCTTGATATCGTTGAAAAGTCGTTATTTTGTTTTTTTGGCATACAAAAAGTTCCCGTTGCTTTATAATATTAAGATTGAACCACTGTAGTCACATGAACTGTTTTAAATATGTTTTGAGTACCTTTCTGGATCTTGAGAAGTTCAATGACATTGCTGTCTACAGAGGCCTCACTGAGCCGTTGGATTTTATCAAAAATATCTTAATTTGTGTTCCAAAGATGAACGAAGACCTTACGGGTGTAGAACGACATGAGGGTGAGCAATAAATGACATTATTTTCATTTTTGGGTGAACTAACCCTTTAATTTCTTTTCGACTGAAGAAAGAAAGACAAACATGTTGGATGACATGGGGGTAAGTAAATTATCAGGAAATTTTAATTCTGCAGTGATCTAATCCTTTAACACTACAAAAGTATCATAAAAACAATTCATATGACTTGTGAGCTTTTGAATTCATATGAGAGCTTTGTGCAAGAAAACAATCAAAAATCATCCCCTTTTGTGTTCCGCAGAACAAAATAACAGCATATGGGTTTGACATAACATGGGGGTGAGTAAATAATGAAAAATATTTTTGTTCCTTTATGGAATTCACTGAGATGTCATGTTTTGTTCAATTCTGCTTTAAATAAATGAATCAGTGTTATTGTTCTGTGTGGTGACAGATTCAGGGAACTGAATAAAAGTGCAATACCAGTAAATTCTCATCTTACTTGGGCCTAACAGGAAGTGAGCTCATAAAGGACAGGATGTGTGCCGTTATTTCCCCTCATGAGTTGGTTCCAGAACCGGACGCGGCCTATTTATTCAACCCTATGCTGTCCTGTACACTCAGGGTCAGATTCAAATGCAGAACTGCAGATGGTGATTGGACGAGAGGATTATACCAATCACCAATCACACCGCGACTGAAAGTTTCAAATATGAGATGTTTGAGTGTTCCTGTTATTGACTAGTTTGGTGGTACCATGCATGCTTGATGTAGTCATTCTGCTCTCCTTCTCACAATTATCCAGTTTTCCTGACAATTATCCTGTCCCCCCACCCCCAAATGTCAATACCTATTGTATGTGTTTACATATGTGTAGTATATTTAGATGTCAAACAAAAAAGGCAAAAAGTAGACAGACAGACACCATATTGCCAAAAGTATTGGGACACCCCTCCAAATCATTGAATTCAGGTGTTCCAATCACTTCCATGGCCACAGGTGTATAAAATCAAGCACCTGGGCATGCAGACTGCTTCTACAAACATTTGTGAAAGAATCTGTCGCTCTCAGGAGCTCAGTGAATTCAAGCGTGGTACCGTGATAGGTTGCCACCTGTGCAATAAGTCCATTTGTGAAATTTCCTCACTACTAAATATTCCACGGTCAACTGTTAGTGGTATCATAACAAAGTGGAAGCAATTGGGAACAACAGCAACTCAGCCACAAAGTGGTAGGCCACGTAAAATCACAGAGCGGGGTCAGCGCATGCTGAGGCACACAGTGTGCAGAAGTCGCCAACTTTCTGCAGAGTCAATAGCTACAGACCTCCAAACTTCATGTGGCCTTCAGATTAGCTCAAGAACAGTGCGTAGAGAGCTTCATGGAATGGGTTTCCATGGCCGAGCAGCTGCATCCAAGCCTTACATCACCAAGTGCAATGCAAAGCGGATGCAGTGGTGTAAAGCACGCCGCCACTGGACTCTAGAGCAGTGGAGACGTGTTCTCTGGAGTGACGAATCACGCTTCTCTGTCTGGCAATCCGATGGATGAGTCTGGGTTTGGCGGTTGCCATGAGAACGGTACTTGCCTGACTGCATTGTGCCAAGTGTAAAGTTTGGTGGAGGGGGGATTATGGTGTGGGGTTGTTTTTCAGGGGTTGGGCTTGGCCCCTTAGTTCCAGTGAAAGGAACACTTAATGCTTCAGCATACCAAGACATTTTGGACAATTTCATGCTCCCAACTTTGTGGGAATAGTTTGGGGATGGCCCCTTCCTGTTCCAACATGACTGCGCACCAGTGCACAAAGCAAGGTCCATAAAGACATGAATGAGCGAGTTTGGTGTGGAGGAACTTGACTGGCCTGCACAGAGTCCTGACCTCAACCTGATAGAACACCTTTGGGATGAATTAGAGTGGAGACTGTGAGCCAGGCCTTCTCGCCAACATCACTGCCTGACCTCACAAATGAGCTTCTAGAAGAATGGTCAAAAATTCCCATAAACACACACCTAAACCTTGTAGAAAGCCTTCCCAGAAGAGTAGAGGCTGCTATAGCTGCAAAAGGTGGGCCAACTCCATATTAAACCCTACGGATTAAGAATGGGCTGTCATCACACTTCATGTGGACATAAAGGCAGGCGTCCCAAAACTTTTGTCAATATAGTGTAGATAGATAGATAGATAGAATGAATGAAAGACGAACGGACCTGACAGACAGACATTCTGGTCATCTACAAGGGGCACTGTGTTATTCCCTTCAGCGTGTCGCAGGCCAATAGAGTTAATCCTGTCACGCACCATTACCCCCTCAGGCTGGTCAATCCCTGTGACCTGTTGGCTTAATACAGCCCTAAAGGTCCATCAAAGAATCCCATTATGTCAAATGTCCAACACAGACATTGACCAACAGGCCTTGTAATGAACACATAAAGGGCACCAGTGTGGTGGGCTGTGGTGTCAAAATTGACCCCTCCTGCAGGGTAATAGCGGTCGCAAAGACTAACCAGCGTGTCACAGCGAACCCTGGGGTTATGCAAGAATGGTGCCAGAGTGACGGCCCACTTCAGACGACAACTTCACCCCCGGACGCAGGTCAGCCTGTGCCACGAAACCTAGACCACACTCACATGACTGAGAACATTAAAACCTCTGACGGGAGCAACTACACTTCAAAGTCAGCTGCGGCTTTCTGACCCCAGTGACGGTTGTAATACTGCATGGTTTCAATCAGAGACCCTTCAGGGCAAAAATAAAAGAGATGTTTCATATGATTATAATTAAGACTTAAAAAGGTCTTGGAATGGAATAAATATGTTTGTGAAAAGCAAAACAAAAGAATTAAGAGTGTTACGACACTTTGACGTGAGTATGAAGAACAGGTCATGAGGTCCATGCAACTTGAAAACCCGTCATTCACAAACTGAACCTTGAATGTTGTTTGGATGGATGGATGGAATGATAGATAGATAGATATACAGTCAAATAGATAGATAGATAGACAGACAGACAGATGGAATGAATGACAGAGAGAAGGACGGACCAGACGGAATGAAAGACAGACAGACAGACCAGACGGAATGAAAGTCTGATGGACGGATAGAATGAAAGACAGACTGAATGAATGACAGACAGACAGAAGGACGGATGGACGGGCCAGACGGAATGAAAGACATACTGAATGAATGACAGACGGACGAACCAGACAGAATGAAAGACAGACGGACAGGCCAGACGGAATGAAAGACAGACAGAAGAACAGACGGACCAGACGGAATGACAGACAGACGGAATGAATGACAGACAGACAGACAGAGAGACGGATCAGACGGAATGAAAGACAGACTGAATGAATGACAGACGGACGAACCAGACAGAATGAAAGACAGACGGACAGGCCAGACGGAATGAAAGACAGACAGAAGAACAGACGGACCAGACGGAATGACAGACAGACGGAATGAATGACAGACAGACAGACAGAGAGACGGATCAGACGGAATGAAAGACAGACTGAATGAATGACAGACGACGGACGAACCAGACGAAATGAAAGACAGACAGACAGAGACGGAATGAAAGACAGACAAACTGAATGAATGACAGACAGATAGACCAGGGAGACAGACAGACAGACAGATATAGATAGATAGATAGATATACTGACAGACTGAATTAAAGACAGACAGACGGAATGAAAACAGACTGAATATATGACAGATGGATGGACCAGATAGACAGACGGAATAAAAACAGACAGACTGAATGAATGGCAGACAGACAGACAGACAGACAGACAGATAGATAGATAGATTTCACCCCAAAAAAATTGTTCATGACTAAAGAGGTCACATGGTAAGTCAAACACTGAGGAATTCCTCTTGAAATGACACACAATATACTTTTAGTGTGGTTAGGGAAAGAATAGAAGAATGTTAAAGGTTATGAATGCTTGACAAAACCTTATGCAAGTTTCCTTTTTCTTCTTGTTTATATTCAGTCAAGGCAAATCTGACTAAGCAAACAGGAAACATTTTGACAGGCTGGAAAAAACAAGCATCTGGATTCACAATTCTTATTTTTAAAGAAATTCGTTTGAGAAGCCGTTTCACTCAGATATACGTCAGAATAGGGAAGAAAAGATGATCACAATTAACATTTTATGCCGACTTTAAATTCATCTTGAACAATTTACGGTATTAAAAAAAATCTCAAAAAACATGCATGAGAGCATTTGAGATATGCAACCCCAAAATAACACTCAGCATTCATGTTTTTTGTGGCCACGTCCTTGTCATTCAGAACCAAACGTTGATGAAGGCGGGAGCTTGTCACACACCAGTGAAAGAAAAGGAGAAACTGGATACAAATTCACAAGAACAAGTGGCAATCTCCTGATCTCTTGTCCTTACAAGCCCAGTCCACTTAGCAACATGTTTTGGAAATGCAACAGGTGGTGAAGTTTCTCCGAGGGGTTTCACCTGACCACAGCGACATCTAAACATCACGCTGAATGGAAGAAAGGAAGCCGAGGATATGTTTCCTGACCGGCACAAAGACCACGAGAGGCCACCGGAGAAAGACAAGACAATGGGACATGTCAGACAGACCACCAAAGTCTAAACATATTGGGGGAATTTACTAAAAACAATACATTTAATGCTGCAAACGACAATTTATGCTACAATAATGACAAGTGCATTAAATAAACTAGTGTATTTAACACTTAATTAAACCTTGTTTTGCTCTGAAATACTAAAGCATCAGAACTGTGCAACTGACATTTAGCAGGTTACTAGTTTCTCTGGACTGCAGGAAAACAGAGTGCAAATGAATGCTACCTAAAGGGTAAAAGAGTTCCCTTTAATGGCCATTATTGTGACAAATTTAGGCATGACACAGTGAAACCACATTCATGCATGCACATAACTTTAGCACATTAGTTACAGTATATGTGAAGATTCACAGACATCTACAAATAGATTTCATAAAAAGCTTTTTGTTCAACTGTTTGAGATTGTGCTCCTGTGGAAGTAATATGTTAGAATATTCTCATAAAAACAGAGAAAGAATTCTAAATCTCTGATAAAGACACTTTTGATGTCTGTTTTATGCGTTGCCAAGCTTGCTCGGTTTATCAAACTTTACAGCTTAGATGTAGACCTTTATTTGGCAAAGTTCCAGCAATCCTTTTAGAAAACATTCAATCATATGTGCCCTATAAGAAGAGTAGAGAACAGTGATGATAATGCGACATACTGTAAAAAAAATGTGGTTATAATAAAACATATATACTGTATATAATATATATTTGTAGTCAATGATACATTGAGAAGTAAAAGTGTGACCAATAGCCCTGCTCTACCCTATTTTTAAAGAAATTGATACTTTTATTCAGCAAGGACACATTAAAGACATTTATAATGTTACAAAAGATTTCTATTTGAAATAAGTGCTGTTCTGAATGGTCTATTCATCAAATCAGTCACGCTTATATCATTAAATAAATCAAGAAGATTTCAGAGGTCGTCTGTCATAGTGCTTTTAACAGAGTTAAGGGATATTTTTAAACACGATGTGAATCTGAATTGCTAAAAAACCTCTTAACTGTGAAAAAAATAACCGCTTCCATAAATTGGCAGAAAAAACAATATGATATATAAGACTCCATTGTCCAATTTAGATGATTGATAGAATGACAGACAGAAGAAGTTAACAATCCAAGACAGACATGGAAGAAGGATTTTCTTCTGGTTGTTTGTCTCATCTGAGAGATTACGAAAGCTAAACAAAACAACGTGAGGGCACGGAGCTCCAGACCAGATGTAGACTCTAAACAAAAGAGTCATGATGAGGTCGGTAGGGAGTGTGGAGGGTCAAAGGTCAGGGCAAAGGGAAAGGTAAAAGAGACCAGAGTCCAAGATCTACAGAAAACCACATTTTAAACTATGTATGCACATACAGAAAGACCCAAAATTGAAACCAAGCTGTAAAGATTACAGATGTTGTCTGGTTAAGTCCCATACAACCTCTACAAAACCAAAAGAACAAAATGAGAATAAGTGGAGAAAATATGTTGAATGGACATGAAAATGTCAATGCAAAGAATGCTTAATTTTCTTTATGCAACATAATTTATGAAATGTGATCTGGTTTTCACAAAACAATGCTGTATCTGACAGAATGCATGTTTTCCTCTGTTCTGTTGGGCAACTTTGCTGTTAGAAAGAAAAAAGTCATTAATCTTTCAAGTTAACTAGCACATTTCCAAACCAAATCTATAAAGTCACAGATGGCGTATATATGCACAGATCCGGAGCAACGGGCACATGCTCAGGTAAGACCGTCTCTTTCACTAATTAAAAGGCTGTTTAGCAAAAGTAAATGAACCCCATCCGGACATCATCAATCGGTCTATGTGATTACGTGCTTGATCCTCTAATAGCCAGCGTATGCTTCAAACGTATGGGGCCTCAAATGCAAAGACGCAAATGGTCCCAGCATTCAGACAGGAAGCTGGGTTTACACTGACTTCCTACCCTGAAGGTGTGTCATTAATCTTGACCTGAACGGAGTGTGTGTATGCGTGCATGTTCACAGCAGTAATACACAAAAGTGTCAAATATTTATATAATTTTCTTGTCTTATGGAGTGACAGAATGATGTATTACTCAGGTAGATTAATCAGACAGTGTTTTGCCATTTTGAGATCATTCTCAACCACGTCCAAATGGCCAATCAGATCTAGCAAAATCTACCAACAACCTTGTCATTAGATTATAAACCATTTAATAAATTGGAAATTAGGCTTTCTATTCAGCAAATTATATTTTAAATATGTACAGTAGGGTCGAAAAGTCTGACACCTCCACTGAAGCTCTTTGAATGATCTCAAATCATGCTGAAGAACATGATCATCAGGTTTTGTTCATTGCTGCTGCCAAAACAGACTCAAACTAGATACAAAGACATTCTCAAATTCATGTTCATTTCATTGTCACCTTAAATTATTTTGTCAGCAAACTTTTTTTGCGATGCAGAAGTAAGTTATTTTCTTTGAATGAACTACAAGAATAACAAAGTGCACTAAACAGTAAAACTATTTGTATTTACTATTTGTAAATTAAATTGCCTAAATTATTACATTAGCTAACTGCATTCTCTAAATTGTAATGTTGATATGCATTCTCTGTAAAGCTGCTTTGAAACGATATGTATCGTGAAAAGCGCTATACATATAAATGTGAATTGAATTGAATATTTGCACTACAAACCAATTTATCATTATGATAATGAATCAAGATAATATAGGGGTGTAACGGTACATGTATTCGTCCTGAACAGTCACCGTACGGACGTCACATTTTGGTTCATACAGTCAAACGATGAATGCAGTCAGTCACAGGCGATCCACACTCCAATCCAGAAGGGGCGCGCGCTGTAACTAAATGCTGTTTGCTAACCGCCACAAGAGGAAAAAGTGCAGAAGAAGAAGAAGAACAGATGATCAATGCACATATATGTTTACATGTAATCTCTCACACAGTGTTTCAACCGTGGAAAGACATCAGCTTGAGAATAATATGTCACATAGCATTACATTTACCTCAGGCAAGTCATTTAGTGTCCACAGCATGTTAGTAATGAACTCTAGAGGGGAATATATGCACTATATTAGCTTATAAATTCATTATATTTACTTTACCTGTTAGTAATGTCTTATTTAATATATGTTTAAATAAATTTGTCATGAAAGCAAGTTATGACAGTAACTGTGTAAATGATTATATTTCAAAAATGAATTGGAGTAGAAAAATAAGCTACAAATGGCTGCATATGCTCTTATGTTAAAATAAAATGTATAATAAAAAGTGCATTAAAATGCAAAATAGAGGCTATACTATATATACTGCATATAAAGACCATCAGGCACCTTGCTCTCTAGATATCAGTATCACTCATTCAGCCATTGAAAATCTCATATTGGTTGACTACTAATCTTATCACAAACTGCCTATTGGGACATAACAAGAGAACTACCACTTTATCAGCCATTGTGGCCCCTCAGGCCATGTCAAACATTATTCTGAAAGACTCTCTTACTGAGACTTTGGAACCGGCCCGTCCTCCCTACGTGATCACCACAGAGTCTCAGAGATTAACACTGCTCGATAATAAGATACCAAACAGCTGTCTGGCACCGCAAATTACGCGAGGATTTCATCACCTGCTGTGTATGACTGACGTTAAAAAGATTATTCAATCCCTTGGGGAGGCGACGCCAGTGATGGCGTCAAACAGGTCAGGGCCCTTGGCACCCCACACACATGGTGGCCTACAGGAAGTCTGCTTTCCAGAGTCCCTTGGGTTTAGGCCAAGGGTCAGCGGTATCAGGACCAGGGTTAAATGGTGTTGGGTTTCTCCTTCAGATGTACTGAGATGCTGCAGAGAAACTGGACCTCTGAACAATGAGAGGTGTTGTAAAAATGGCATATGTGCTTTGACCATCACTACAGTCTGTGCTGTTATGAGGTAATTGCACATAGTGCATGTGTGCGTGGAGCAATGTTATTTCAGGCTACGGATACATTTGAAAACGCATCATTTTCTCTATATTTTGGCCTTTAGCCCACACTGAGATGGAGTTTTTGTCCTTGCGAAAACCGAGCTGTTGAAGACGCTCTCCCAAGTGGATAAATTTGAAAAAACTGTTTTCATACTGTAGTGTGGACTATATAAAAATGGATGTATTTGAAAATGTTTTTTCTATGTTTATACCGGCATTGTTGTGCTTGCTATTCATTTTCATATTACATTCCTGCAGAGATGACAGAAAATGGATGTCATGCTGCAGCAAAACATGAGGGCATTTGTGTTTTAGACCATACATAGAATAGCATCATGGATGCACTAGTAAGTGGTGGGACATATTTTGCTAATAAATTGATTGTGCCAGAAGAATGGCATTACTCTTCATTAGATCTGGACTCTCGGAATCATCTTAATTCGCTTTTTTTAAGTTGCATGCATGCATAGTAAGGGTCGGTTCACATAGAACACGTTTTTTGCTGTTAAAAACACGAGAAGCGGGTCAGTGTAACAGAAAAAGTATTTTTTAAAAGTTCTGTCATGAAACTCTAGATGGCACAGGCTGATAGGTCCTTAACTCAATCTGTTAGCAATTACATCATTCTCTATAGGGTACAGCTGATTGGTTCCTGCTGTATCAGTAGCCAATGAGCTCGCTGCTCAACCTTTTAAATACTTGGTCAGCATTTGCTGTAGCATTTGCAGCTCACTTTCAGAAACTCTCCACCTTCCCCAGCTCCACCTGTATAGATCTGCTACAGGTAATTCATGTATGTTACATGTGCAGCAGCAGCAGCATGTCTTACTTGTTCACAGCAGCATGTCGTGAATGTATTGGCAGTAGCATGTCTCGTACTTGTTTTTGCAGCAGCAGCAGGGTAGCAGATCTATTCAGCCCAGACCAAACATTTCAACATTGTCATATCCACTTCCATGCCAAACACTCAGAGAGTTGTCATGACCGAAATACTTTAAACTAGAGCTGTTTTTAGACAGAGACCCTGCAAAACACTCGAGCACAATGGTTAAAGGATTAGTTCACCCAAAAATTATATTTCTTATTATTAATTACTCACCCTTTATGTCGTTCCAAACCAGTAAGACCTTCGTTCATCTTCGAAACACAAAATTAAGATATTTTTGATGAAACCCGAGGGTTTCTAAACCAAACACAGGCAGCAATGTCATTGTACCTTTTGAGGTCCAGAAAAGTATTAAAGATAATAAAAATAGTCCATGTGACTACATTGGTTCAAACTTAATGTTTTGAAGCGACAAGAATACTTTTTGTGTGCCAAAAACAAAACAAAAATAATGACTTTATTCAACGTCTTCTCTGCCCTGTCAGCCTCGTACGCAGTCTAAACACGCCGCTTCCATGTTTACATCCAAACGCCGGCTCAGTATTGGCCGACGCTGTTCACGTAAGCAGCATGACGCATGCGTGTGATGCTGACGCAGGAGCTGGCCAATAATGAGTCTGACGTAGAACACGGAAGCGCTGCACTGCGTTCACTTAATGACAGAAATTTTATTTTTGGGTGAGCTAACCCTTTAAAGATGTCCATCTAGCGAGTTTACATTGAAAAAGAATGGAAAAGTAGAGCAGCGGAATGAAAAAGTGTGTTCTGTGTGAATGGCACCTAAGATGATTTAAGAGTTTTCCAATGTGTCAGTGTGGACGAGCAACTTTTGGAAAATGTTTAAAAACACTAGTGTGGACAAAAACGCTGTTTTCAAATGTATCCAAATTAATGTACATAGACTTAGTATCATTAAGGGGTTATTTATATTTTGAATTAGTTTATATTTTTGTATTTTCCTTTTGTTATATATATTTTATTTTATTTCAAGTAACAAAAATGGTTGTATTGTTTTATTAACTATAACCCGGGTATCCTCCATTAGGAATGAATAATGGAATTAGAAATTAGTAAAAGCATCTCCTGCACTATTTACACTCTCTGTACTCTCCCACATTGACGCGTCTCCCACCGCTGATTTCCTGACGATCCTGCAGGGTACCTTTATGCAATTCCAACAACAATATGGAGCCAAGGTTCACCAAACATTGAACACTAATCTAATCTTAACGTTCTCTTCATTACTGCATGAACAACATGCTCAGACGTAGACGGTCACTCAATGCTGAGCTCGTGAGGGTTTCTGAGTAATGTTTTCTGGAGGAGGAGCCATTGCTGATAGCTTATCTTGGTTATCCATTTATATGCAGTTATCTATTCACCATCCAGGCTTGTGCAAAACAAAAAATAGTAGTCTATATTTAGATCACTATTATTGCTGAATGTAACTGATATTCTTATTAAATTTGCATGTTGACAAAAAGCCAAAAGCAACCCTGTTCTCCAATCAATTTTAATATTCAAGATGTTTTGCAAATGTATGCACATACATTTCCTGTAGCTCAGTGGTTAGAGCATGGCACTAGCAATGCCAAGGTCATGGGTTCGATCCCAGGGATTGCACATACTCAGATACAAATGTATAGTATAATGCAATATAAGTCGCTTTGGATAAAAGCCTCTGCCAAAATGCATAAATGTAAATGTAAATATTGACATCATGTACAGTGATGTTAAAAAGTACTTCAAATGTCCACAAACACTAAATCAAAACACCACAAACACAAAATGGCTGAATAAATTGTCATAATTTTCAACTCTAGATCTTTTGTTTTATCATTTCAAAACTGCTTTTGAGAAATGTGTGCTGTTTTCACTGAAAGTTTTCTGCCCTCAAACTAGGCTAATCATTTAATTTACATTTTGCTAAAAAGCCAATAATAGGCTATTTATTGGCAGGGAAACCATAGGGGGTGTGTGACAACAACTAGATTTGGTGTATGTAGTCAAAAAACAAAACAAACAAAAAAACAAACAAACAAACAAAAAACATTAGCTTGCATCTTTTTAACTCTATCTTTTTTTTCCAGGACAATAACACTGGAAAGGTTCAGAAACACATTTGTAGTCGATACTTTTAAGGTTTGTGAAACCCATCCTGAAAAATATAAAGTGTGACTGTGAAAACTTGATATTGAGGCTTGATTAATGCATTTATACTAATGCAATGACGCCAGTATATAGAAATCTACCTGTTTAAACACTGATGTCTCAAGGATTTTGTGTGTAGTAGTGCAGGTCAAACCCCCAAACAATCTCCCTCTGCTGTCGTGTTTGTGGTGGGGTCAGTTTACACTCATACCTGCCCGCCCACCGTAGTGGGATGATCCCGGTACATCCACGAGACACAGACGCTCCTCCGGCATTCAGTTCAGAAACCAATGAGCCGCAATCGACACAGCTCCTGTTGGACAGTAAACGGAGATTACCAGAGCTTTCACATGTGGATACGGATCACGACACACGGTAAGAGCAAATCTAGCACTTAGTATACGACTAGTGACTAATATCCGATCAGATAATGTTCATTCAGCATTTATAGCGACTTCATTAAGCATTTATAGCGAATTTACAGAGTCCTGTCGAATCTGAAGTCGCGTCGTTTTTGAATAAATTCGTGTCATGCGTGTGTGTAAACAAACAGCTGAGTTTGTGTTCATTCAATATAAACGGTCATTGATCTTAAAATTAGTTTTAAGTTCAGTTTAAGGACTACAGTAGCCTATGTATGTATGAATCGGATATATATATATATATATATATATATATATATATATATATATATATATATATATATTCTGTAAATAATTGATGTCACTGCAGCTTTCTTTAAGGTTTATTTGGATACTTTTGGAGATATGAGGCAAAAGTTCAAATTATGAGTATGTTTAAATAAAAAAGATAAATACATTTATAGTTTTTTTTCCATATAGCCTAAATGAGAAATGGCCATAAAGAAACTATTTTGTATATGCATGAATGGAATAATATTGATAGTTTTGAAAACAAAATGTTTTGGTGATTTAATGTAATTTGCGTATATGTGTATGTTTTACATTACATTATAATGATTGACTTTTATATATTCCTTAAATGAGTGAATATTAATGTCTGTAATAACTTAATTAGTCTGGTTGATCATTTAGGCTACTCAATTTAATTTTATTTATTTAAAAATGTGTTTAAGATTTATTTTTTTCTTAAAGGTAGTATGTAATTCCTGCGCCTCTAGCGGCACCAAACGGAATTGCAATAATAAAGACTATCTGAGACTAAATCCTCATACCTTCATCTTCTAATCTACTGCATTGAATGAAGAACGTATTTCATGACTGTAGGTTGGTGTCCCAAATCACTCATACAGTCAGTTAGGGTGCTGCCTTTAAAGGCAGCGTAGACAGCAAGAATCCTCATTAGGTTTTGGAACAGAGCCACAGTTGTGTCTGCTCATTGAACAGAGATAGAAGAAAGTATTAATTGAGAAAGTACTATGACAAAAGGCAAGATATTGACCTAAATACAACATTTTTAGAGAGGGAATTGTTTGTGCATTATGGAGTATGACCTCTGCTCTCATTTAGACTTACTAGGAAATTATGTAAGTTTATTACCTGAAGTTTACACAGTAGGAGAAGCTTTAAACAAAAGAATAGACGCCAGGTGGAGGAAAGTGAGGTGACCACATGTGTTTTTTGAAAACGCTAGAATTTCCACCAAGCCAAACAGACAGTTTTCCAACTAATTAAGAGTCTTTTCTCAACTTGCATGGCTTTATTGCATTATGTTATGTGTAAATGGGTAGGATAATGCTCGTAACCCTCCCCCACCAAAGAGTTTTACTTAGGTTAGGTGCACAGACCATGCACTAACTTTCCGCAAGGTCAGCAGTATTAACCACTCAGAACCAGTCTAAACACTTGGAAAAAGTAGACCAAACGCAGAGATTTCACCTGCTCTTGAACCATAAGTGAGGTCTCTTCATACTGGTGTATTGTCTTCCAAGCCCCAAAACAAACACGTGTCTATGGCAGTGTCATCTCTCTGATGCGTCAATGCATGTAAAATGTAAACATCAGCATGATGCTGAGGGCTACTATGCTCCTCTGCAGACTTTCCTGTCATTGTGTAGATGTTTTAAGATGTTGTATTGTACATTGAGGTCCAGTATCTACTGGCAAACTACAATAAACTCTTTGCAGTGTTGCTGAATGCATTAAATCCATTCGATATATGCCCAGAAGTTCACTGCAAAAGTTACGACCCTGCTTTAATGCATGATTTTTATTATTAGTGAAGGGCCTCAGGCATCACTGTGCTATCACCGAACTATAACCTTTTTCCCAGTACTTCTGTGATCATTTGAATTAATTATAACACAGAAATAATGATCCTATGTGGTTGGAAAGACTGTTTGTGAAGCTGTTTCATGACAACGGCTCTCTCTGGCTCAGCGCCAGCGCAAATGCTGATCTGAATGTTCGCTGTGATCGTACTTTTCAAAGCTTTAATAGACATAGCCGAATCATTGTCATTTAGGAAGAAGATTGCATGGGTGTTTGAATTGAGATTGCAGTCTTTCAACGATTAATATATACATATATTATCTTTCTTTGTCATTTATTAAAAGAGAAAAAAAAATGTATATCATTTATAGTTGTTTTTTTTTACTATATATAGTAGCAGATCTGAGCTGGCTGCATCTCTCATCTGAGGTGCTGACAACCACTTTGAGATGAATAAATGCGAAAGGACTTGGATCACCACTGGGGCGGACGCTCAAAACACAGAAGAGAAGCCCACGGGCCACGTCCAATGACCTTTGTCTGATCGTGTGCGAGTGCTGAGCCACTCCGGCTGACGGGTTGCCCACACTGCTGTGGTAACCCCCTACTGACTGGAAGTGAACTCTGTGTAGGGAACATGCTTCTGACCAGTTGTTTTGCAAGCCTTTTCCTTCTTCTCAGAGATTCCACAAACACATAATCATCCCGGTGTGACTACATCAGTCTCAACTGCTGTGATACTGTATCCCGCAAATGTCTTTTATGGGTCCGGGACAGAAAGGCAACAGCTGTTTTGTTTTGTCGCACAAACTCCATAAAGCCAAATGTTGCTCTTCTTTCAGCCGTTCGAGGGCAATCACGTAAACAGTCATTTCCCCCAAAAGAAAACTTCACATTTGTAGCGCTAATGTGTGGCTGCGTGTAAACAGTATGAAGCTCAGGTTACTAATTAGAGGATGAAAGATCCTGCAGATTCTTTAAAGTGACATCACCTTATTTGTATATGGAAGTGGTCTCACTTTAGATTAGGGTCCAGTTCTTACTATTAACTAACTATTAACTATGATTTAGCCTCGATAAACTCCTAAATACTGCTTATTAATAGTTAGTAAGGTAGGTGTTAAGTTAGTAGTTGTTAAGTGTAGGTATTGGGTAGGATTAAGGGATGCAGAATAAGATTTGGAAGCTTGTTTCCGCCATGAAATAAAAAAAAAGGTAATTATGTCTTTTTATCTCACATTTCTGACTTTTTTTCTCAGAATTGCAAGATATAAAGTCAGAATTGTGGGATATAAAGTCAGAATTGTTATAAAGTCAGAATTGCGAGTTATAAAGTCAAAATTGTGTGATATAAAGTCAGAATGGTCAGTTATAAAGTCAGAATTGCGAGTTATAAAGTCAGAATTGCAAGTTATAAAGTCAGAATTGCGAGTTATAAAGTCAAAATTGTTATAAAGTCAGAATTGCGTGATATAAAGTCAAAATTGCGAGTTATAAAGTCAGAATTGTATGATATAAAGTCCGAATTGCGAGTTATAAAGTCAATATTGTGTGATATAAAGTTAGAATGGTCAGTTATAAAGTCAGAATTGCGAGTTATAAAGTCAGAATTGCGAGTTATAAAGTCAAAATTGTTATAAAGTCAGAATTGCGTGATATAAAGTCAAAATTGCAAAATATAAAGCCAGAATTGTCAGTTATACAGTCAGAATTGCCAGATATAAAGTCAGAATTGCAAGTTATAAAGTCAGAATTGCGAGTTATAAAGTCAGAATTGCAAGATATAAAGTAAAAAATGCATGATGTAAAGTCAAAATTGCGTGATAAAAACAATTGCAAGAAAATTTGCAATTCTGACTTTATAATTCGAAATTGTGAGTTTTAATCTCGCATTTGTGAGAAATAAAGTCAGAATTGTGAGATGCAAATTCGCAATTGTGAGAAAAAAAGTCGCAATTACCTTTTTAATTTTTTTTATTTAGCGGCGGAAACAAGCTTCCATAATTAATATCTGCTTTATAAGTACTAATAAACAGCCAATATCCTAGTAATATGCATGCTAATAAGCAACTAGTTAATAGTGAGAATTGGACCCTAAACTAAAGTGTGACCATGAAAGCTTATTTGCTCCAAAAAATGAAAAGAACAACAACAAAAAATGCAAGTTATAAACTTATAATTGCAAGTTTACATCTCGTAAAAAATACTTTTTTCCTCAGAATTCTGTTTACAATTCACAATTTTTACTTTTTTCTCCCAATTCTGTTTTTTTGTTTCCGTCACTGAATTAAAAAAAGGTAATTGCAACTCTTTATCTTGTTTATCTCTCACATACCTGATTTTTTTTTTTTTTTTCTCAGAAATGCACATTGTGAGATAAAGTCAAAATTACTTTTATAATTTTTTTTATTACATGGCAGAAATAAGCTTCTGTGTGTGTTTTATGGGCTGACTGATGCATTTCACTCCTTGTGTAATGTAGTCATCTAGTCTTTTTTTTTTCCCCCCTTCATGATTTATTTACTCACTTTAGTATTAATATTAAATGTTCAAATCCCGATGCTCACGGGACGTCCCCGCCGGTCTGACTGACAGCTGTGGGAGCGGGTCGCTCATAGTCACACATCTCGTTAATTGTCCTCGGCTCGGCTAGGTACCACTGCCGTCCTGCCAGGTCCAATCAGACCTAGCGCCGCCGGCAGGATCCTTCATCGCACATGAAGGGGCTTGTCTCCTTTGTCACGCTCACAAGACATTGTTCTGACAGGGCCGGTAACCAATGATCTTTCCCTCAACTCAACGCTGGCTTTGCTGATGTGGTGGGGGGGCTTGAGGGGAGATTAGGGGCTATTTTTGTGGCACTTTGGGCCTGTTTGCGACCAACGAGCCAGACTAGCGGTTAATGAGAGAGGACAGCTGACAGGTTCAGCGGAGGTTATGGAGCAAGAGAAAATGGTAGTGAATCACATGGCGTTTGAGAGTGATTGAGACCCTAGCTGGCTTTCATTTTATTTTTAGTAGAGGAAAAATTTATCCCAAATTTAAAACTCAGTCATTATTTACTCACCTTCAAACTCCGTTAAGTCTTCTGAGGTATGAAAGAGCAAACTCTGATAAGTATAAGTTTCCTCTAAGTTGAGAAAAGGCTGACAGAATAGATCATTATTGCTTTTATTTGAATATGAACTCTCCCATACATATTTGTACTGCCAACTTATGTTGATTTGTTAAGTGTTTTGATGGGTCAGTTGTTAGATTCAGGTCACCCTCATAAACACAATGGGTAATCAATGCAAAATCACTGGTGGTGTTTTGTGTTTGCTGTCAACGATCGAGAATAGGGTTCAGGATTGTTGTTGTGTCCCATTTGATGGTTTGATGTTAGTCAGGAGGACTGGATCCCTCCCCCATCAGCCCATCGCCCATTTGACCCCATCACAAGTCACGTTTGTTTGAACCTTTGCTGTTAACACTTGGGTCTGCAGTGACTTTAACATGTGTCTGGCATACAGTCAGCAAGCGCTGTGAAAACATGCTTAAAACATATACAGCCACTTTATTTGAGAAAACAAGACTCTGGAGGAATAAACTGAACAGCTTTTATCCCACGAGAGCAGTTTTTTTCTTTTCTGGATCATGGCAATCAAGTTAAGACTTAACCTTCTAAATGATCAGTAATGTAATCTGATCAGCTGAAATACTGCGTTTATAGCTCTTTTTGCCCTTTGCTTCACTGACAGTCTGTAAAGTTCAGTTTTGTTGATTCTTAAAAGGCTGCATGTAGATCAGATTACTTCTCCTTTACATGCCTAGAATATATTAAATTAGTATTTCACGTCAGACGCTTTTTATTAGAGAACTTTTCCATACGGCAAACCTTTGTTATGGGCACAGTAACTCCCTGTGTAAACTTTATATGCATAGTAAAATTAGGCAGATTTACTATTCTGCAGTGTGAACATTTGGATTGGCTTCAGAAATTAATAATTTAGTCAATCTTTCAGCAGCAGTCCTGTGCAGAGACTCTCTAGTTCTAGTTAGGACAAAGTTAGTCTCTTGCAGCACAATGTCTAGCTTATTCTAGCCACAAACCGCTCACTTAGACAGAAAGACGAGTATGCATAAGCTATATATATATATATATATATATATATATATATATATATATATACATACATATACAGTCAAACCAAAATTTATTCAGACACCTTAAACATTTCATTCATTAATACAGTTTATTCACTATAGTTTAAAAAAATGGTGATAAAATATGACAAGATCTCAGAATTAAACTGTGTCAGAAAAAATTAATCTTAATTATGTCAGATAACACTTAAGCAAAACATGGTCAGGTCAAAGTGTCTGAATAATTTTTGGTTCCAAATTTGTATTATATTTTATTAAATTATATACTTTATAATCACAAATGCTCGTCTTGCACCGCTCTGCGATGCGCCACGCATTACGTTGAAAGGTCATGTGTGACATAGGCGAAAGTACCGCGGTAGGGCGAAAAACTAATTTTCTCCTCCAACTTCAAAATCGTCCGACAATGTTGTTTTACCTTTTTTTGTAAAGGCCGTTTGACTTAGTCTTTGCACGTTTGCTTTGTAAACACTTCAATCAATCAATCAAAATTTTATTTATATAGCACAATAAGAACAACAGTAGTTGGCCATTGTGCTGCACAAGAGGATAAATATCTAAAAAAAAAGAAAGACCGCAAAGCAATAATAAAGGGAGTTTGCATCAGAAAGAAATTCAACGTTAAAAATCAAACACAGTTGTAGGCCTGAGAGAAAAAGTAAGCTTTCAACTTAGATTTAAATTCAGACTCTGTGGATACTAGTCTTAAGGATAGAGGAAGACTATTCCACAATTTTGGACCAATAATAGAGAAAGCACGGTCACCCCTCGTCTTAAGTCTAGATCTCTGAACCATCAGCAATCTTTGATTAGATGACCTTAATGATCTAGCAGAGTTATTTAATTTCAAAAGTTCAGAGAGATATTTTGGAGCTGATCCATTCAGGGCTTTAAAAACAAATAGCAGAATTGTAAAATCAATTCTATAACAAACCGGCAGCCAGTGCAACGCTTGTAATATTGGGGAAATATGATTCAATTTCCGTGAATCAGTCAACAGCCTGGCTGCTGCATTTTGAACCATCTGAAGACGACTAATATTAGAATGGCTCATTCCAATACAGAGAGAATTACAATAGTCAAGTCTCGATGAAATGAACGAATGGATCACTCTCTCAAACTCTGCAAATGTTAGAAAACTCTTAGCCTTAGATAATAGTCTTAATTGGAAAAAAATAGATTTAATTACAGCATTAATCTGTTTGTCAAATTTAAGGGCAGGATCAAAAATAACACCCAAGTTTTTCACATTGTGTTTTACATAAGGGACCAAATCTCCCAGGTCACCATCAGAATTTGCTAACAAAAAAAACAATAACCTCAGTTTTGCTTTCGTTTAGATGCAAAAAACTTAAAAGAAAACCAAGACTTAATATCAGAAAAGCATGCTGATAATGAGCTTAAAGCTTTTTGTTTAGAAAGAATAGTCCCCAAAGGAAGCATATACAACGAGAACAAAGCAGGAGCCAGAATGGAGCCCTGAGGGACTCCATAATCAAAAAAAGATACAGAAGAAGAGAACCCATCAAGACAAACAGAAAATGTTCTAGCATTCAAATAGGACTTAAACCAATTTAGAGTGCAACCTTCAACTCCCACACATTGTTCAAGTCGTGAGATCAAAATTTTGTGGTCCACAGTGTCGAAGGCAGCACTTAGATCTAAAAGTATCACAGAATCCCCTGAGTCAACAGACAACAAAATATCATTAAAGACTTTTAGTAAAGCTGACTCAGTACTGTGATGTTTTCTAAACCCAGATTGGAATTCTTCAAAAACACTATTTAACTCCAAATGACTCTGCAGTTGTTCCAGAACAACTTTCTCTAAGATTTTAGAAATAAAAGATAAATAGTACTTGCTCGGTACTTCCGCCTACGTCATACGTGACCTTTCCAACGTGATTACGTAATGCGTGGTGCAGAGCAGAGCAAGATGAGCATTTGTGGTTAAAAAGTATATAAACTTTTTTTTTTTAGAAAAGGACAGATGGTTTCTCTAGATAAGACCCTTATTCCTCATCTGGGATCATGTAGAGCTCTTTGAAGCTGCACTGAAACTGACATTTGGACCTTCAACCCGTTGGTAACTGTTGAAGTCCACTATATGGAGAAAAATCCTGGAATGTTTTCCTCAAAAACCTTCATTTCTTTTCGACTGAAGAAAGAAAGACATAAACATCTTGGATGAGATCATGGGGGTGAGTAAATTATCAGGACATTTTAATTCTGAAGTGAACTAATCCTTTAATCATAAATCGTTTCCGTTTCAGTCGCTTTGAGACTCTGTCAGCGGCACGCATAAATGAACATACAACAAACCAGCAGCACATTTATTTATTTGCTGGCAAAATAAAAGTGTATAAGTTTAAAAATGAAGAAATTAAGATGTAAATATTAGTATTGTAATTTTACAGTAAAATAAACATTTCATTACTCCATTTTTTTTATTTGACAGTACAATAGTATTATTACAATATATTTCTTATTTAATATATTTAATAAAATCATAATAATTATTATTATTTCAGTCATATTGAATTGGTCAAATACAGTGTAAATGTGGCCTATGAAAACTCAAAAGAAACTCACATTATGGTTTGATTTGGTTCTTGTAAAGTATTTCGCACTTTAAAAAAAAGTCTTCTTTTTATTAAAATAGTTTTTATGTTCTATGAAGATTCACTTCCCAACAAAATCATTCTAGGAAGTTCAGTTATTTCCAAATAGAGCTATTCAAGTCATCTGGTGAAACTGTATTTTCACATATCGCAATGTATATCTCATATCGCAGTATCTTAATTTCAATATCGTCCAGACCTATTCAGAACCTGATTCCGGGCACCTCGCCTTTCCTGTCATTGCACGCACAAAACTTGTGCTTTTCTCTCAGGAAATGCAAGACGTTTCTTTCCATGCCTCTTTGTGTTTTTCCTCGGCTATAATAGACATGCAGAACCGTTAGCACCTCACTCATGACTCAAGGCAACTCCTTCACTTCCTGCCTTAACTTTCCGGCACAGAGCCATGGATGGAGTCCAGGTCTCATGCATCTATTGAAGATTCAGAGGAGTTTTTTGTTTTATGCTGGGAAAATTTATAGCTCCTTTATCAGGGCTCTGTGGCATTAAAAACAGCCCGAAAGCGGTTTATGACGTAACTAATGGAAAAGTAGGGTAAAGTCTACTGATGTAATGCATCATATTAACCCTGTAAAGCCTGATATATCAAATAAAAGACTGAATGGATTGAAACTTTTAGACTAAATATTTAAATGTTTTGTATCATATTTGATATTGATCAGGCTTTATGGCTCATATAGTATGCTATAGTGAGAATATGGAGGGGAAACAGATCATCCAATGTGACTTAAATTGCATTCATGATATGGCATTCGTTCCTGACCGGGTATTTTGCATAAAGCAGCCTTAAATTTGCAGTAGCAAAACATTGTTTAAATCTAAGAGTCAAAGAGAGCGGTAAATCATGAGAACCTACATTCTGCTTGTTATGGTTGTTGAATGAGATTCACATTTTGAGAAAGTCACAAGTATGAGGAGAGACTCTGTGTTTGGAAAAGTGCTGCATAAACAGACGATTAATTAACACAAATAAATGTGATCAGAGAGAGCGGAAACGTCTGCTGAGCAAGTGTGCCACAGATAACAGGAGCATGTATTTTTACAGTAATGTTTATCTTAAATTGATTTTCCCCAGGTGTGAGGCTCTAAATAGATAAGCCTGAGAACTACACACCTTTAATTCATTCACATGTTTGACATCTGGTGATTCACAGGTAGACATTTTGAGTTAAAAGACCAAAGAAACAGTTCATAGGTGGAAATGTATATGTATACACTTCTCCAAATGTATCAATCAGTTCTTTTAAAACTGTGTTGTAGCTCGATGGTTAATTTATAGGTCAATAAACCACCTTTTGCGATTGTTTAGAACACATTTGCATTTTAACTATGAATTTACATTTAATGGGAATTGTTTTTTTTTACAATAATGAAAACTTTGGAGGAGAATTGTTAGATTTTTTAAAGTTAAAGTAGGTGCTCAAGTTTAATTTATGATAATTTTATCAATTGACATGAAATTGAAGCATTTTTTTTTAGGACCGAAAATTATTATTATTATTATTATTTTTTTATGGCTTTTGAGATGAAATATATTCCTGATCCCTTTATGAGATTCACCTGGCAAATGTTTTTGTCAACCTCCGAAACAGTTATTATAGTTAACTAAAACGAACTAAAACCATAAAAAAAACGTTTTTGTTACTTGAAATAAAATAAACTTTAACTGAAATAAAATAATAAAAAATATTTTATTTTTATTTTATTTTTTATTTTATTAAAAATTTAGTTTTAGTTATTTTGTTACTAAAATAACAAACTGAAATAAAAATTAGTAAAAAAAAAAAACTATATAGACATAAAAAACAATAATAAAAATGAAAAAATAAAACAAAATAAAATTAATGACAAAAATAATAGTTTTTATTAATAATAGTATTTTTATTAATAATATTTTATTAATATAATCTTATTTATTTATATATATATATATATATATATTTATATATATGTTCCAAAGAAATTAATGGATTATGGATTATGTATAATAATAAAACAAACTAAAACCATTAAAAAAAAACATTTTTTTGTTACTTGAAATAAAATAAATGTTAACTGAAATAAAATAATATATATATTTTTTAATTATTCCTTATTTTATTTCGGCTAATTACCAAAAGCAGCATTTTGTGTTTTCATTTAGTTTAACTTGATGTACTAAAATAACTAAAACTAAAATAAAAATGAGTAAAAGCTATATAGACATATAAAAAAATAATAATAAAAATGAAAAATAAAAATAAAAAAGTATTATTATTATTAATTTTTATTAATAATATTTTTATAAATATAATTTTATTTTATTTATTTATTTAATTAACTTTTTTCTTTGAAAAATAAATAAATATGGGAAAAAAAGATTATGTATAATAAAAAAAAACTAAAACCATAAAAAAAAACATTTTTGTTACTTGAAATAATAATAAACGTTAACTGAAATAAGAAAACTATAATATTATCTCAATGATACTACAATATTTTATTCTGAAATAGATAAGATTACGGAAGGATAGTAGCTCATAATCTAGGGCTGTGCAATTAATCGTTTTTTATTTTCAATTATTGGTGATTGGATCACAGAACGTTCCAGACCCCATTTACACCTGTATTCATCGCTGAGCATTTGTGATGATCAACCGAGACGGGCGTTAATACCAGGTGTAAACTGTGATCATTTGAAAGAACGTCTGTCCATCACATGTCTCCGGCAATCCACCGACTCACATTTGTGACATTTGAATGACAATAGGGTCAGTTAAGTGTCCACCACATAATTTGGAGAGGGTTTAGGGGGGTCTGTTGTGCTTTAAAGAGCTGCCTTGTGACCCTCCTGTGGCCCGTATGCCAGTCCATCACCCCACCCATCATACATCAACCACATAATGACACTCAAGAGCTCTCTATGGTGAGGAGATATATGCTTCTTCTGCCTTTGTGTTGTTAAGAGTGTTTGTGTCTGTTGAGTTTTATTGTCATGTGTTTTCTTTCTCCCTGTTTTTCTTACTAATGAGCCGCGGCATTCAGTCCAGCCTCTTATCTCCAGAGCCAGAGGGGTCTATTGTCAACGACGATAAATAATGCAGGATTTGGTCTGTGATGGACGTCCTGAACCTTTTGTAGTTTTATATCAACAGTTCAACACGGGACATTTGTGTGTAATTGGGCTGCTCAGACTGGGTGGGACAGACACGTTTGCAGATGCTTTTGATTATAAGCTTTAAAGTTTTATCAACTGGATGCAGTAACTTTCAATTTAATTTAATTTTATAGCAGAGGCTTGTTTTATTATTATTACATTATTCCCAAAACATTAAAATGTAATTCATACAGACAGTGACGTGAATATTTACCAACACAAACAAGAGAAAAGTCTTATTAAAGCAAGTAGTTTTGCATATTATTATTCATAATATTTATTTTATTAATAATAATATTTTTATTAATAATAATTAATGCTTTTTTCCCCTTTGGAAAAAATATTTTAATATTTGTTCCAAAGGAAATAATGACAAAAAAGATTATGCCTTCATAATTATAATCTAATAATGTTACAATCTATTATTATATTATTTATTAAAATGTGTATATTGATATTATATGTATTTTATTGTTTATTTGATTTTATTGTTTATTTTATTTTTATTTTTTTTAGTTGAGTTATATTCATTTGTAGGAAATCCACTGTTAAAAAGAAGTTAAGACAATTAAGATTAAATAAAATTATTGTTGATCTAATTTATTTTTACTTTATATTATTTATTTAAATGTGTATATTGATATTTTATTTTTTTATTATATATCTGATTAATGATTTTTAGTCCTATTAAAAAGCAAGTATTTTGCATATTATTAGTAGTATTAATGATTAATTATTATTTATTAATAACAATAATTTTATTAATAATACTATTGTTATTAATAATACAATTAATATTATGTTTTTTTTCCTTTGGAATATTTTTATATATATATTTGTTTTAAAGAAAATAATGGGAAAAAATATTATGCCTTCATAATTATAATCTAATAATACACACTTTTCATTATCCAGTCATTTTCAGACTACATTTTTTTAAAAAATCCTTGCCTACATTTTTCACACTGAAACTTATGTTTGATAAGATTATGGAAGGATAATGGTTCATAATCTAGGGCTATGCGATTAATTTTTATTTTCAATTAAGCTTTTGGTTTCCAACTATTATGAAAACGAGACAATCAAGATTAAACAAAGTTATTGTTGATCTAATTTATTTTTGTTTTATATTATTTATTTAAATGTGTATATTGATATTATATATATTTTATTTCTTATTACAAATTTGATTTATGATAGGGATTCACCAATATGAAAATTTTGGCTGATACCGATAACCGATAATTCTTTATATTTGAAAGCCGATAACCGATATATTGGCTGATAAATCTAAATCAAAGTTTTTATATAATTTTTAAGAGCCCGATTACAAAAACAATATGTTCTTATCTGGCCGATAACGATAACATTAAAAATGAACATATATCGACCGATACCGATATGGTGGCCGATATATTGTTTATCCCTAATTTATGATTTTTTTCTTTTTTTTTTTTTTTTAGTTGAGTTATATTAATTTGAAGGAAATCCACTGTTAAAAAGACGAAGTTCAGTAAATGCATGTTGTTTCCAAAGTCAGTGAGCAATCGTGTTAAACAGTCATGATTTAAATATTAACCAAAATAAACGTGATTATGTTTTTTACCATAATCAAGCAGCCCTATTATGAGCAGCATTTAAGATTTGGTTTACGCCAAACAACACATGCAACTTTAAACATTAAACACAGTTTGTGAATCACCTCCCTTCTATAATCTAACATATTTCAGGATATTCAACCAGAAATGAGGCCTTTTAAGGTTGTGTTCCTACTTTGCGTGAAGTTTTCAGTAGATCATAGCTTAGATGCAGCGTGACAGAAAACATCTGGTTTCTCTTTGACCTTGTTGGACGGTTGTTTTGGCCACCCCTGCAGGCAGACGACCTGCCCACCAGCTTCACTGAGACGCAATGAAAGCATTGAGATGAGAGGAGGCTGGATTAGCAGGGGTTAATTACAAGCCATCGCGAGCCGCTGCTATTACCAGCGCAGTTCAGCCCTCAAAAGAGAGAGGAGCACAGACAAAGTTTCATGTCACTAATTTGCCTCTTTAGAGAGTAATAGAGGTCACTGTAAAGGAGCAGACACTAGAGGTGATGGTGTGAACATGTGAAGCATCTGTAATGTGATCAGAGCTAAATTGAAACTTTACATTTTTTTTAAACATTCAGTTAGTCTCACACTTTGTTTTAGGTGAGTTATGAGCTTGAGAGTCATCTGTATGAGTCATTTCTTCATTGAATCAGCTCAGATGACTCGCTAAACCTATTACATATCAGCAAAAGAGTTTTGTTATAATCAAATGCCATATTAATTAACATAATAATACATATGTAATTGTTTAGAAAGCCTGTTTTGGGGATGTTTGGTGCCTGAAGGAGAATTTCACAGAAATGTGAGCCTTTGCTTAGCTATTATTAGCCCTGTTTCTGTCCTAAACACAGTGATCCAGCACTCAAATAGCTGTCACGCTGGTTTGGAAAGATCTATATTACTGATGTAATGCATCTACAAGCCAATAATGGCCTTAAGTGCAGAGTGATGTAGACACGGCTAATAATAGTGTGTGATAATTATGAAACACTACTACTGTGCACCATGTTTTAATTACATTAACCTGATGGGTTATCCATGAATTGGATAAAAATTATATCTTTTAATTAATCAATTCAAACTTTGTTTCAGTGATTCATTTGAATCAACACTCAAACATGATCATGGTTGTCACTCCCTGTGACTTTTTTAATGTATTAGAATGATTTAGTAAAGATATAGGATGGTAAATATTGCTAATTATTATTATGCATTGCATATAAATAAAAATAATTTAAGATTAGTTTTTTTTTTTTTTTTTGCATTAAACATTTTGAGTGTATTTGGCTGATGGTACATCTATTAAAATCCATTTTAAGCCATTTCAGAGCAAATATATATTTTGAACATCATAAAATCAAAAGGGCGAAAAATATCGAGGCTGTTTTAGCTGTATTGCTCAGCCCAACTGATTAAACAAGTTGCATTTTTCTGAGTTTGGACCCCCTGTTGCTCACCACTTTCTGAAAGTCCCTAAATCCAGATCCATCTCATGCTCAACACCTGTTAAGAATTCTTTCCCGGAACTTTCCCAAACAATGGCTGCTGCTTTTCCCGGACTGTCTGACATCTGGAAAATGTTGCAATTCCCCTTTTGACTGGATTTATAGCGAAGGGTGTTAGAGAGAAGGGGTCGAGGTACATGAGAGGTGCTATATTTGTATGGTAGAAAGTCATCTTATAAGTGCATGAGGTCTCTTTTGATTTTTGTCTTTGTAGTGGATTTGCTTTTTTTCCCACCAAGTCTGAATATTGGAAAAAAGTAGAGTTCGCAATTTAGCAGCGCACACCTGTTTTTAGTTGCGGTAAATGACTGCTCTTCATAGTGAAACTGGCAAACAAAAAGAGAGTTCTGCAGTTATTCCCATTTACTAGGTCACAGGGACATATTCACTTGAAAATGCTGTGTATTGTTTTTTTTTCCTGCAAGGGAATACAAAAATAGCGCTTTGATGCATCATGTTTTGAATGTCTTCCCTTTCAGAACCAACCATGCAGTCAAAATGGTTCAAGCTAGAATTCTTGCTTTGCAATCATATTCTGGTGTTCTATTAGTAAGCAGTAAAACCATGCAGAGTTGTAAAAAGCACTGCAGTGTGTTCAAAATTAAATGCAGCAAATGGTCCTACAACGTCTTTAAAAGAAATGTTATTAAGCTGATTTTGGGGTCTCTAAAATATGGACACAGTCATGCATTATTTAGCAAAGCCCTCAAGGAATGCAAATGTGGCATGTGGGTTAAGCTAATGCTGATGGTGAAGGCCATTACCTCTGCAGTCTACGGTTTCCTTTAATAGACTTTCTAAATGCATCTGAGGTTAAATTGGTAAAGTTCCACTTGCAAAATTATAATGTCAATCCAGACTTCACAGTGTATTATGCATATTGGTTCAGAGTTAAATGTGCTAAATTTGTGCAGTACAACACATTTGTACGATTGAACGGTTATTTAGGACTAGTTCGATGGGCAAGCACTGGGAAGTCAACTCAGTCCATGCATGAGCTAATGGCACTGCCTGTGGCCCCAGACATGCATTTCTGCCAACTGCATCGGATCACAAAAAGCTACAGGGACTTCTATCCACGCTGCCATATGGCCTACGCCTTGGGAGATCGGATCTCCCTTGAGAAATGCTAAAAAAGTCTGAACTGTGTCTCTATCATTTTTGTTTTCACAGGGCTCCAGGTATAGAGGGAGAAGCACAGGACCTCTGTCTATCAAACTCTGAAGTGCCCCGGTGCCAGCTGTATAGGTCAACCCAACCGTAACATCGCAGGACAATAGGAGCCAAACCCGAAGACCTTTGACGGCTATCAAAAAGCAAATAATCAAGCTCATTAGCTCTCTTTCCCCAAGACGCCCTTCTCTGAAAAGATCAACAGAAGAGAGGAAGTTAAAGAGGACGAAACAAAGGGGGGAAAAAGACGGAGAAAAAAACGAACACTGGCAGCTATTTCTGATACTCTGTGGTGAAGGGAACATCTCATTTGGGATTTGAGATTTTGGATTGCAGAAAAAGGATTTCCATGCCCTGCCCATTTATTGCAATGCCTGTGTGAATACTGCATGGAGATTTGTCCCTTTTCCAAAAGCGCCTAGTAAAGAGACTAATTACAGTGAAGCACAACAGCCAACTCTGTCGCTTAAAGATTCTCAGATTCTCGAAATGCCTAAAAATCTACATTCATAGGGGTCCTATAAATGGATCAAAATCATTCTGAGACACGTCAGATCTTGAAGAGGCATTGAAACGGTACTTTCCCAGAGGGTTTTCTTCTCTTTGTAGGGCAAAGCAACTGCTTTGTCCTTTTTGTTTGGATGCATTTTTCCAGAACTCCAAAATGAAGCCCTTAACTCCCATTGGTTCACCTTCTCCGCTGCGGCTCCTAAACAAGGGGCCTGATTACCTTCGCAGGCAAATGGATGCCGGAAGCAGGGGTCGTTCAATTAGTGCTGTAGAGCGTCTGGAAGCAGACAAGGCAAAGTACGTCAAGAGTCAACAGGTCATAAACACCAAGCAGGAGCCCGTCTTAGTGCCCTGTGCAACCCCTCCACCGGTGCCCCGTCGAAACTTCACTGTGTCCACTCCTTCAACACCTGTTCTTCCACCTCGAAATCAAATGGCACCTTTCTCCGCACCGCAGTTCTTGAGGGATGAAAATGAGGATGACTCCAGGAAAGAGAACTGTCAGAACGAAACTGATGTGGAAACCAACAATCGCAACAATGCAGATAAACCTCCCGTACCTTCCCCAAGAACTCCAACCATTGCCCCATTAGTTGCCCCACATAGTGCTCCAATAATGCGCAGGAGCAACGGCAAGCGCATGCTGCGTCCGGACTCCCTAGTCATTTACAGACAGAAGAAAGAGTGCAAGAGTCCCAGCAGTGGTGGCGAAAATGGCAACACCAACATGGAGGTCAAGGGCTACAGCTTTGTACGACGGCTCTTCCAGGGATCCATGCGCGAAAAGAGCAGCGGTACCGAGGCTCATAAAATGGTGATAAATGAGGAGAAGGCATCTTCCTCTCGAGACGGGGATTCGCGAATGTCCTGGTCCAATGATAAAGACACTGTCGACGGTGGAAACGAGACCAGACGATCGAGCAAATCTGAGCGAGAGCACTCAATGCCAGAGACTCAAAACAACAACACTGGTGTTCAGAAGCAATTTAAGGACGGCATGATCAACAGTTTACGAAACAGCATTGGGAACTCCAACAATAACGACATGGATCCATGGAAGCCCGTCGCTCCAAGGATGCGGGCCGATTTGAAACGCTCCAAGTCAGAATTGCGACTACGCTGCTCGCTAGCCATGTCCGAGCAGGAGCGCTTCTTCGACTACTGCGGATTGGACTTTGATATGGTGGAGAGGCTTGGACCGGAGAACTTTCTAAAAGGGGCCAGTTCAGTCGACACACTCTCGCTGCTACTGAGGAGCGTCGGAGGCGGCGGCTCAGAGCCCAGTGAGTTTTCCCGACACTCTGGGGAAGGGATTTTCCAGGAGGAACTGGCCGAGCAGATCCCCACAGGTGTCTCGATTATCGAGAGAAATGCACGTGTCATAAAGTGGCTCTACGGTTGCAGGAATGCAGCTCAGGAGGGTCCTAAAGAGTCTACTGTTTGATTATCACGGTGACTAAACTGAAGACTTTTCAGAGCCGTGTTCCAAAACGGAAAACTATGCTGTATTTATTTCATGTGGGACGTTTGTATTTAAGAGATTTGTTTGGCTTTTCACAGCCAGAATGAGAACATTCATGTTACACATAAAGCTGCAAACCGACACTTCCTGTCATGACCTACACTGTGGTTGTGTCTGAAATCTTTCCCTTATACCCTCATTCACTATTCCATACATTAGTATACTAATATAGTATATTGAATGAAAACAAGCGAGCAAATCTTCCTGTGGATGCCAACTTTTGGGAGACTCTCACGCTCACATTGCATGACTAGAGAATAGTTTGGTTGTACACTTATTATTGCAGTGCATTGTGGGATTGAATGAGTGCACTCAATAATGTCCACTATGGTTTCTGATATTTTAGTGCACTGTATAAGGGTATAGGGGCGATAGTGATGCCATCTCTTGTTCTCTGTATATAGAAAGACATGAGTCCATCCTGTTACTTCTGTTCAGAAACAATTATTTGTTGAGTGTAACTTAAAGAACGTGTCATCTGATGAATAATTTAACATTGAAAACCACTAAGCTTTTCTCTGGGGCTGGAAAACCCAATGCATGAGTGTTAAATGAACCATGCGTACCTCATTTCCCAACTGTCCCAGTTTAGTTTCTGTGTTGCCTTTTTTCCTTAAACGCAGGCGTTGGAACAAACACACAGAGCACCCCTGTGGGGATATTAATGCACTGATTTGGAGAAAGAGAGATGGAGAGAGAGCTATATATACTGATATGAAACGTATTTTTAACACTGAGTGTATGCAAATAAATATGCAGGGCCTTAAAAACAACCTGATTTTGAGTTTCATTAACTTGTGCCAAAGAAATGTGCTGCGTACTGATGTACAATATGTTCCAAACCCTATTGCGCTGCTTAGAGTATCATGCTTAGTAAATACTGGCTGAAATGGAATTTTTTAATCGATATTTTCAAGCACAGAACACAATATATTTAGATTAGATTTGATTTTTCCCTGTTCTCATCCCAATGCAATTGCCTTATTTGGGAAGGATGCATGATGTGCTATTAGATTTTTGCCAAAAGCATTGTCATTTTGCTCTAAACAGCAAGGTATCTCCAAATATTCATTATTAAGGGGGACCAAAGGTAAAATTTTAACAATCAGACATTAAAAAACCAGCAATCTCTAGGGAAGCAGCACACTAGGGTTTGGAACGGCCATTATTTTGCCCCTTATGGTCTTTCACTGAGAACTAAATCATGTAAATTGCTCAATTTCATTCCCATGTTTGGTAAATATTGGTGTTACTTTGATTACTGTGATGATAAATCATGGTCGGCTGCACGTTTGACTCAAGGAAAAGCATATTTTCAATGCAAGTGAAATGTGGCGGAGCATTCTTCTGTATGCACTTGGTCATACAGCTTTGGTGTTTAACTCACAAATGTTCAGTGTTTAGCAAAGCAGAGGAAGACATAAAAGCAAGAGATCTGATGGACGGACTCTCACTCCCAGTGTGGGAGATGCTGATGTGTTTTCATATTGACGGAGACCTTTGAACACGCTAACATCAATCAGACACTGATTCTCCTTTGTGGTAATGAATCAGTCTCTATGATACCACTGATAAATGAAGCAAAGGTCCACTGCGGCATGCACAGGTCAGACTGCGGCCTGCAAAGAAAGAATGGTGATCTTTCCTTTCAGAATTCCTAAACTTTTTCATCCCCAACGTCCAAGATGCATTCAGTCTTCCTGAGCACCCGAAATCTCTCTCTTGCATGTTTACACTCCATGTAAGTTTGTATATGTTTATATAAAGAAGAATTTAGATTTCAACCCAAAGAGATATTACAGATTAAATCCAAATAAAGTCCTATTTCTGAATGACTGTAGCTGTTTGTGTTTTGTGTGAGATAATTATGTTGTGTTGGATGCAGAGGGTAAACCTGGAAATATCTGGGAATTTTAAAGGGGTGGTTAATTATGATTTCACATTTTTAATTTTAGTTAGTGTGTAATGTTGCTGTTTGAGCATAAACAACATCTGCAAAGTTATGATGCTCAAAGTTCAATGCAAATGGAGATATTTTCTTTTAAAAAATCTCTCTTTAAGGACTACAACAAATGGCTGGTATACAACGAGTTTCTTCCCAGGTTGGTGACATCACTAACCCTAAAATTTACATAAACCCTGCCCCCGAGAACACACAACAAAGGGGGTGAGGCCATGTTGGGCTGAATCAACTCCACAGCAACTACATAAATTTATCCACTAACCATTCAGAAACGTCTAAAAGTTCTAACTTCTTCCTGAGTCTCTCCATCAGTGTCCGACTTTGAATAATGTAAGGCTGAACACCGTTACTGACAATCCTCATTTTGGCTGCGTGAGATTCTCCAGCTTTGTTGTTGTTGAGCAACATTTAAAGGGACACACAGAAAAACGGCGTGTTTTTGTTCACACCCAAATAGGGGCAAATTTGACAAGCTATAATAAATGATCTGTGGGGTATTTTGAGCTCAAGAGACATATTACATCTTGAGAAAAGGGGCATTATATGTCCTCTTTAAGGTAGATTTCCAAGTCTAAAAGTCTACATAAAATATGAATGTTTGGAGTTGGTAAGATTTTTAAAATATGTCTTAAAAGTAGTCTCTTATGCTTACCAAGGCTGCATTTATTTGATCAAAAATACAGTAATATTGTAAAATATTATTATGATTTAAAACGTATTATGTTTTAAAATGTATTTTATTCCTGTGATCAAAGCTGAATTTTCAGCATCATTACTCCAGTCTTCAGTGTCACATGATCCTTCAGAAATCATTCTAATATGCTGATCTGCTGCTTAAGAAACATTTCTTATTATCATCAATATATTGTGTTTTTTGCGGCTTAATATTTGTGAATACCGTGATACATTTTTTTTTCAGGATTCTCTGATGAATAGAAAGTTCAAAACAGCATTTATTTGAAACAGAATTTTTGTAACATGACCTTTGTTTTATTGTCGCTTTTCGATCAATTAAAAATAAAAGTAATAATTTCTTTAAAAAGTCTTATTGACCTCAAACTTTTGAATGGTAGTGTATATAGAAATTGCTTTTGGTGAGTGCAGTCTGTAAGATTAATATTTCTAATCATTATCCAGTCATCACAGACAAATGCCTGGGATGTGTCATACTTCCCAAACTAGATAAGTGTGGAAGGTGTGGAAACCCTATAGATGATGTCAGTGGAAATAAAAATGATTGCACAGTCCAACTGTGTAACGCTATAAATCAAAATACTGTGAAGTGAGAGCTGCAGTATAGAGCTGATGATTACACACTTGTCAGTCTTACATTTCTTTCTAGTCTTCAGTGTTGTTAAAAACACTGTTGCTAATCAACTTTTGCGCAAAATGGGAAGCAACAATACTGCATCATTTTGAACAGCTCCTCATTTTAGTCTCACCTCAGTGAAATCCTGCCATTTCCTTGTCACACAGCTCATTTCTCGCTGAAGCTCAAGTGGCCTGTTATTCTAAAAGCATTTGCGCAACATGTTAAGCACTGCAGTGAAATGTACCTCATCAACATGGGGGAAAAAACAGTTTGCAAGCCATTTTACTTACATAATGTGACATTTCCAAGTGAAACAGCATATTCATTGTGAAAAATGTTGGGTGGGGCTTGACTTTTATCCAACAGGATTTGATTGGAAGGTCAAAAGTGGTCGTTATAAGAATGGACTCAGGTGAGAGCTTGATGACTACATCCAAAAAGAAAAGTCATCAAGATTTACATATCTTGTTGCAAGATAATGCATAAATGTAATGTGATGTACTTGAATGGTTTTTAACCATTAGCTTCTTAAAAACACTTTTAAGGGCACTGTATCAACATCATCCATGTTGGGATTTCTGAGGGTTAAAACCTACAAAAAAAACAAAAAAAAAACCCACTCCTCTCTTTTGCCGGGCTGATCAGGTTACCCTCTTCCTCCCCACCTCACTCTTTCCTCTCTTGCTTCAGATACATATGTGAATGAAACAGCAGTCGTCTTCCTGGCTTCCAAATGTAGCCTGCTGTGACATCCTGTTTTTGGTCCTGTCCATAGTGTTTTTACACGTTTGGTTATCAAACAGCTCCTCTCCTCCCTCGTATTCAGACATCACCCTCGGTCAGCTGCTGCGGGGGTGGACGGGTGGAGAGATCATGTTTGCAATCCTTGTCTCGGTCCTACCCAACTTATCTGTAAGTGTGTGATGTCAGCGGTGCATTCACAAATTTAGCCACAGCAGATTGACTCAACGCTTCTTTTTATGTACTGAAATGTGCATATATAAAAGTAGATATTATAATAAAAATTCGTTCTGAGAGATTTTTCCATCCATTTTCATTAAAACAGCCTTAACTATCTATCTATGTATCAATCATATAAAATGTAATATCATTGTGTAAAAATAATATATTTGGTGTTTATTGCAAAATATTAAATATATACAAATTGAAAACACGCTGACTTGTGGCTTTAACAAAAGCATATATCACTGCTTCATTTTAAAGGCATCATGAATTGAGAAATCAACTTTTCCTTGAGCTTTTGATATATAAGAGGTCATCGTACTTTAAGAATATCCTGTAAGTTTCCTTGTTAAAACTTGCTTGTTAGTCCAATAAAAGCTTTTATTGACACCAGGCCCAGCGAATGACTTATCACGAAATGTGCCTATAGATAGGTGAAACGCCGCATCCGCAGAAGAAATCAATGCCTACTTCATCATTGTAACGTTAGCCCCGCCCACTGATGTGTTAGTGATAAGGGCGATACATGACAAAAATAACATTACCTTTCAAAGAATCCTAATGCTAGGAATATGGTTATTTATTTTCAACAATGTGAATGTCTCAGTTGAGCTTTATTTATTTGTATTGGGTACATTTCACTGTGGATTCTTTGGTAAATCAATCGCATTTCGCACAGGCTTTGCAAACAGACTTTTACGATATGGACTCGACAGTAATGCAACAACATGTCAGTAACGGTGTTAATTCTAATGCCTGATCTGATATTAATGATTCATGTACAGTCAGATGTTCTTTGTCTATTTGTCAGTAAATCAAACCAGTGACTAAACGCTCAACTTCACGTTGTTTCTCTTAGTAGGATGAAAATAATGTTATTCAAATGGTGATTAAATTATATAGCCTATAGAAAGCGATCAAAGAACGCTCCCTTTACAATCACTGGAGCTGTCAATCAAACAGCGTGAGTTTATCAGTGACTGAGTTCTGGACTCGCGCCAAAACTCCCGTTTTATTCAACAAATCTCTTAGTTACATCGAGGTTGTACTGTTAGTTATGATGAAAGCATTCGTTAGTGTGCAGAAATTGAGTTGCAATGACAAGATCACTGCTTTCATGCGCTCAACAACATGTCTGTGATCGATTACAATGTTCATCACTGCAACCTTTCATGCCACAATATAATATAATGCCATAGATTTAAGTTTAATGCTATAATCAACACTTTTCACGATTAGTTAACCTTGAGAGCTATAATAGTAAAAACATACTAAAAGTTTTCGAGAGAGTAATACTATTTCATATGGAGAGATGTTAGCCAATCACAGCAGTGGGCGTTTACACTGAAGTCTCAAAGCAGACACGCCCATTCAAACAGAGTGTTCAAATCAGAGAGCTAAAATTACATTATAAAACAATAAAACAATGCAGTTCATGACCCCTTTAATGTGTTAACATGCAAATGCAAAAATCTAGAAAAAGATGGAGAAAAAGAATCTGATTTGCACTTATATATTAAACAATAAAATGAAATAATTACAATACAAAGTACAAAAATGCCCCAAGTTTATCTTGCAATTTCACACAGTTAGTTTTGCTCAAATATGCCTGTAGGAAACTTCCTGATGAAAAACTAATGCTTATACTGTAGTACACGCAGCTATTTAAAAGCAGAAGAAAGCAAAGGCAGAAGAAACGTGTTTCCCTCAAAAAACTAAAGCAGAGGAAAATATAGATTTGCATACAGCACTTGTGTTCAATGCATGCAGCAGAAGAATAGTGATCAGGTTTTGTGTAAGTTTAGGTTTGAGTCGTGATGCTGTGATGTCGTGGGTGGTCTCGTAAGCACTGTAAAAGCACAATTATACAGTCTGAGAAGCCTACAAAGCATTCATCAGACAAAGAGCACTACACATATCTGAACTCTGTCTGAAAAAGCTTTTGGGTTTGTAAAGAAGAAGCGTGCCAAGATTTCCACTCTCATTGTGCCACAGTGGTATAATGAGACTCTGTTCACAATCGCCCTCGTGCATTTTGAGGGAATGTGCATCAGGCCCGGCTGGGGTTGTGAAGTGTGGCAAATCTGGCCTAATTCTTCTGGGCCAGCAGCTCCAATATGCCAGTGCCGTGCATGAGTCAGGACGGATAACAGGCCGGAATGATCTGTCCCCTCCTTCGGCATAAACATGACGAGGACTGCAGTCGGAACGGAGGAGAACTTGAATGGAAGTGAACTAAGATAATCCAAATGAAAATAATGCATGATAATGGTGTTGTGGAGGAAGGCTGGAGGAGTAAAATAACAGCGCTAAATAGAGCACAGAATTACAACAGGAAGAAATACAGACATGCACCTGCAAAAGAAACTAGTTTGAACTTAAAAATAGGTGTTTTATAGAGAAAACATCCTGACATTTATCTTTTAATATTGTATTAGACACAATATAATATTGACTTTCATGAGAACTGAATAAATGATACTGCTGTCTATTCTTATATACACTAAAAACGTGGGTTTACAGATTTTTAAATGTTTTTGAAAGAAGTCTCTTCTGCTTACCAAGGTTGCATTTATTTAATCAAACATATAGTAAAAAACAATACAATTTTGAAATATTTTTACCATTTAAATAGCTTGTTTTCTATTTGAATATATAGTACAATGTAATTTATTCCTGTGATCAAAGCTGAATTTTCAGCATTATTACTCCAGTCTTCAGTGTCACATGATCCTTCAGAAATCATTCTAATATGATGATTTGATGCTCAAGAAACATTTATGATTATTATCAATGTTGAAAACAGTGCTTCATTTTTTTGTGGAAGCCGTGATACATTTTTTTTCAGGATTCTTTGACGAATGAAAAAGCATTTATTTGAAATCTTTTGTAACAGTAGTGTATTTTAACCTAAAATCTTGTTATTAAAAATGCCCACAGTGTAAAATTAAGTTCATGAAATCATGGCTGTCGTTGCACGTGTGCGAAAGCTTCACAACTTACTTCGATGGGCTTTGGAAACCTTAAACTCTTGGGGGGTTTCTGGGAGGGTCTGTTTCGGTGCTTCACAAAAAACCATCCCGGTGCAAGAGAAGATCCAATGGCAGCAGAAGGTCATAAATCAGAGGACAGACCTTTTCACTTCAGTCTCTCAGGCGTAACCTCCTTCTGTGGGGTCAGAGAGAGAGAGGCTCTGTGGGAACATGGCATGTGAATTACGGCTCTTTTTATGACCTCCTGACATCAGGACAGACCTGAGAATGAAGGTCAGTGGAAGTGTTTGGTGGAAAATCACAGGTAAACCTGACAGAAGTTGGGTTTGGGTCTGTCTAAATCTGACATTGAGCACTATAATAATAAAACTTAGTTAGTTTGGGTTATGTCAAAGGACATTTCTACAAATGTTACTTATCAAACAGACACATTTACAACATGCTGCAGAGACACAAACACCAAAAGGACCAACAAAAGCAATAAAGGTATTAGCATAAGGTTAGAGAGTTTAGATCTGTGTGAATTTGGACGAGAGGAAGGAGTCTACAGTCAGTAAGACACACTTTGATGTTATGGAGGGTAAAAGTTCTCGAGAGTAACGTGATGCTTAACGTCTCTGTACAAGCGACCCATTGCCATCTTGTTAAAGTTTGTGTATAAGCTCTCCATGCAAATTAACAAGGGAATTTCATTACAAATAAATCCATCACATTACTGTGTTCCATGTTTTGTGTAAATCAATATGATCCCTGATTGTAAAAAACAATAAGTGATCTCTGTAACCAGGCAGATGAATGTGCAGGTCTGCGATCGGGCGCTGCCGTCGGTGCAGATTTAGAGACTCCAGTGAAGTGATCGAATTACACTGTGGCAAACCAGGAGGAACATCAGGCCAACAGCTGTGCCATGTTTATTCCGTGTTCAACGCACTATACGTTTTCAACTGTACTGAACCATGAACACATTATTTCAAGTTTCATGTCAGATTTGCCTTTTTTCTCAAAACATATGTGCAAATGTTGCATGTATAATGATGGTGATTCAACAGGCATCTTGGTAAAAGAGCATTCAGACACTGACCTCGAGAGACGGATGGATCATACTTGAAATATTGATACAATAATGTCCGGTTTCACAGACGAGGCTTAAGCTTGTCCCAGACTAAAATGAGCTGTTTTAACTGAAAGCAACTTGCTCTGACATATCTTAAAATATGTCAGTGCCATTGTTTTGTCTCAAGATTCACACCAGTAATGTTTTTTTGATAAGGCACAGTTATAAAAGCTACTTAAATGTCCTAATTGAACTAAGGCCTAATCCTGGCTTAGTCTAAGCCCTGTCTGTGAAACCAGTCTCATATGCCATTACTCCAGTCTACAGTGTCACATGATCCTTCAGAAATGATTTGCTGCTCATTTCTTATCATGATCAATTTTTAAAACAGTTGTGCTGCTTTATATTTTTGTGGAAACAGAGACATTTGTTTCAGAATTCTTTGATGAATAGAAAGATCAAAACAACAGCATTTATTTGAGATAGAAATATTTTGCAACATTATAAATGTCACTTTTGATCAATTTAATGTGTAAAAAGTACTCATTTCTTTCACAGAAAACAGATAGTGTACTTATTTAGCACGACAATTTGTTCATATCATAAACTTCAAAGTTGAATAATAATTGTGTAAGATAGGACTATACAAGTTAAAGGACTGATCATGTTCTATAGTTATTGTTAAAAAATGATTCGATTATAATATTACACTAATTAATTTAAATTCTCAATGGCTTTTTAATGTTAAAGGATTAGTTCACTTCAGAATTAAAATTTCCTGATAATTTACTCACCCCCATGATCTCATCCAAGTTGTTTGTCTTTCTTTCTTCAGTCGAAAAGAAATTAAGGTTTTTGAGGAAAACATTCCAGGGGGAAATTTTTCTCCAGATAGTGGGGTTCAACGGGTTGAAGTTCCAAATGTCAGTTTCAGTGCAGCTTCAAAGAGCTCTACATGATCCCAGACGAGGAATAAGGGTCTTATCTAGAGAAACAATCTGTCATTTTCTAAAAAAAAAATAAAATAAAAATGATATACTTCTTAACCACAAATGCAATAACGCACCACGCATTACATAATCATGTTGGAAAGGTCATACGTGACGTAGGCAGAAGTACTGCAGTAGGGCAAAATTTGTTCAACATCATTATTTTACCTTTTTTTTTTTTTTTTTTTGTAAAGGGCATTTGACTTAGTCTTTGCACGTTCGCTTTTTAGACACTGGATCGGTACTTTCGCCTACGTCATGCGCTACCTTTCCAGCGTGATTACATAATGCGTGACGCATCACAGAGCAATGCAAGACGAGCATTTGTGGTTAAAAAGTATATAATTTTTATATGAAAATAGAAAATGGCCGATCATTTCTCTAGATAAGACCCTTATTCCTCGTCTGGGATCATATAGAGCTCTTTGAAGCTGCACTGAAACTGACATTTGGACCTTCAACCCATTGGCAACTGCTGAAGTCCACTATATGGAGAAAAATCCTGGAATGTTTTCCTCAAAAACCTTCATTTCTTTTTGACTGAAGAAAGAAATACATGAACATCTTGGATGACATGGGGGTGAGCAAATTATCAGGAAATTTTCATTCTAAATTGAACTAATCCTTTAAATGGATTTCATTTCTAGTTTTCAAAATCATAAAAAATTAAAATGTAAACATCTATGGAATCTTTCCATTCCACAAAAGATTCTTTATAGGTTTTTAAATGTTCTGTTCATTGAAAGGTTCTTTGGAGAACCAAAAGTGGTTCTTCTATGGCTTTACTGCGAAAACCCCTTTTTGAAACCTTTATGTTTAAGAGTTTAGGTATCAATACTTTATCAATATATTATATAAAGTGATACTGGTCTTCATAGTACATGGTATGGGATCAAAAAGAAAATACTGTAGGTGGTATCGCCCATTCCTACTGACCTCAAAGTCTGATGTGCTTGATTATAAAGCACTGTGCAGTGATGGGCAGCTAGATTTCTGTCTAATTTACAGCTGGTTGTCCTTCTCTCTGTAATTGCAAGCAGTTTTTTGGAGCAAGAGTCAACAGTGCAGTTCCCACAGTCTACAGGCCGGTCACGCTGGGCTTTAAGGGTATTTCTCTAGGGATCAGGTACTTCTGGAAAGGTTAAATCAGATGGACAGGAGATAAGGGGAATTAGCCAGTTTAGCTCCAAGACCTGGAAAAAGTCCATATGTTTTCCAAGGGAAAAGACCATCTGTGTTTGTTTGTGTGCACATGTGTGTCCCTGCTTGCACTCCCAGCGTCTGTAGCGCTCAATGAGAAAAGAGACGCATCAAAGACTCGTTAGGGGTGTGACCTCGCCCACAGTTTCTGGGGTGAGCAGTTCTGTATTTAACCCTGGTCAGTGTGACACAGGAGTGCGTCCCTCCGCCACAGCGCAGAGCTTCAAACACACCCCCTGATGGCAGACAGCTAGAGCAACACGCTTAATCACAATCAGAATATGTTTATGATTGTATTATGGAGTCGTGGTGCCATCTCGGCCATGATGAATGAGATTTTATTGGCAGCTACAGGGCAAAACAGGTGACTTGCTCTTCCAATTGGTTTTCAAATGGTGGTCTATTTGCCCAATATAATGAGATAGACATCAGCTCTATTCTAAAACCTAGTGAGCTGCCTACGTAGGGAGTATTTTAAGACATCACATGCATAATGAAGGTGCATACCAAAAGATATGCATGATAATTGCACTTACTTTTAAGACACATCATTTTGAAAAATCACACTAGGTCAGTGCATGCTTACATTTAAATATAGAGTTAAAGTCCCCCTGTGGTAAAAAATCAAGTTTTTAATGTTGTTTATATGTCTATGTGGTGTTTTTAATAAGACAAACCATGTGCAAATTCATAAGTCAACACCATTGCTGAGTGTTTTTTCCCTTAAAACTGCAGTGAACCAAAGACAGTCTCAAAAACTTGAATCGCTGGTGTTTCTGACGTCATAAACTACCTTGTAACCAATCATGTCAAAGTGTGATTGTCAACGAGTGGATCTCTGAGCTGGTGAGTGAGTGGAGGCGGGGCTAATTTGCATATTCATAGCACCAGGTATACTAAATGAGGCAAGGGTGTAGAGTTACATTCAAGCTATTTTAAGGCATCAAGGAAAAAACATTTAAATATGTAATTGTGGTGATCAAAGATGAGTTTTAAGGGATAAAAATATAAATATTAAATATAAACCAGCCTATATGTAGGCACTAGACAACAAGCTTTTGGAAATTCATTAGCAGTCTGAGTAAGAATTCATTACTTGTAAACAATATCCTGTACAGAAATAAGGCTTTGCTTTTTTCATAATTCCAAAATTAGTTTCACAAAGACTCATCGTTCGCATGACACACCCTAGACTATATGGAAATATGTACATGATTGTGTATGTCTGAGAACCAGCAGTCTTTAACCATCACAGGCCTACTGTAGCAAAGTCGTTTAAAAACAAATAGCTAAATATAATTATTAATAACAATAATATTAATTATAATAATGTTTAACTTATTGTGGGTTTAAAACTACAAACAAAAGCAGGTCAAAATCTGAAATGTATCAGCCAGTTTGGCAAGAAAATACATGCCAGTGGTAACTACATATCCAAAGAATTATGGTAAAGTCATACTCTTTTAGTTGTAAAATGTCTTTAACTGCATTAAAGTCATTCACAGACATTTGCAGGTTTGGTTTCAATGAATTAAAGTAAATATTCACTTCATCCAGCACTCTGTTCTCGAGTATCCTCTTATCGTTATTCTTTACAGAGTGAGAAAATAGTTCAACCAATTCAGTGAACTATCCAAACTATTCAAATTGAATTGTGAATCGCTCAATAGCGAACCGAACCGATTCAGACTAAATCACGAAAGTTTCAGACTGAGTTGCTAAACAGGTTTGACCAATTCATTGGAAAAGAACCGACTCACTTGAGTAATTCATATGCGTTTCACAAATTCTCAATATCGGGAACAATAAACCGGACACACAAACTCAGGCTCAGTTCACGGAGTAATATAGTGATAATAGAGTTGATTTATAATCATGACATCAGGCTATTTCTGAGGTTAACACTACTTGAAGATGGTGTTATCAAAAGTACCGACTTTGATACCAAGTCGGTACTGAAATATTAAAAATGTGATGCTTTGAGTGCTGTTGAGCGGATTCGTAAACACCTCTGATTGGCCATTGTGTTCACGTGCTCAACAGATATGTCTGTGATTGGCTACAATCATCAATGCACAGAAGTGTTTAAGTTTGAAAGCGTTTTGAAAGCAGGCCTCTATCAGAGGACAGCCCGCCAATAAACGCCTGCTTTCAAACGCTCCCGTGTGTATCTGTGTAAGCGCTCGGTGAAGAGCATCACTGATGTCTATTTACAACATGTTTTTGAAGCGCTGATCATTGTAGCCAATCACAGACATATCTGATGAGTGTGTGAACACAATGGCCAATCAGAGGTGTTTACAAATCCGTTCAACAGCGCTCAAAGCGTCACATTTTTAATATTTCATTACTGACTGGTATTGAAGTCTGTATTTTTGACAACACTACTTGAAGACACTTTCATGTTTTGTTTATAATCTACACAACATAAGTTACACACCGTCATACCTCAAATGTGAATTTCTAAGCCACTGTTTTTTTTAATTGTAGCTAGTTAGTTAGTTATGGTTAGTAGTTGCCATATAAGGTATAAAACAACTCCTGTCCAATTCATCAAACACATAAATTTACATCCTTGTGGTAGTTATGTTTTTATGTTTTTAAAGACCAGCTTCAAAAGTCACATTTGAGTTATAACTTCGATTTTATGCTGTTCGAAAAAATTAGAGAATAATAACATAATGAATGCATTTGGTCTCTAAGGATTAATCAAGTGAAACGAGCCGCCTTTGAACAGCTAAACTGAGCTGTGTGTATTACTTCAGGGTCGGTTACTCTGTGGGGGAAAACACCACAAACACTTAAAAGCTCAAAGTCAATCATACCAGCCACATTGAAAAAAAGACCTGTTATCTCAATCTAATCTGTCTACGACACAAACAACAGGCTGCTGTCACCTGAGGCGCTGAGTGGGGGCTTTGTCAGACACCTGGACATAAATGGCTAATTATGGCGATTTCTAATGAGTATATCAGATGTGAACTTTTTTGAATAAACATCCTAAGGTGATTTTCATTTCAAAGTAACCCTAATTCACTGCTCAAATAGAAACATGGGAGTTTGAGTCTAGAGGAATTTCATGAGGAACTCAGTTTGTAATGACTTGTTGCTGACAGGCCGGACAGGAGGGAATGTTTGACCCTGAGCAGATCGCGGTAGGTGAAAATAGAGGCAGATAGTTGAGATCTTCCCTTTGTTTAATGCCGTGCAGCACCAGGCACTGCCAAGTACGGTGTATATAAGCATAAAGAAGTCTTCTCCTGTCTTGGATGGCCATTCAACCCGTTTTAGGTTAGACAGTCTGGTTTTGAAAAGCCATGTCCGCCTGTCGGCGCAGGCTTGAGCTGGACGCTCATTTGTCCTCCTTTTAGGATCATCACTATTTTATATAAAGCAAAGTTCAAAACAAAGGGAGATATTTTCTTTTACAGAAATCACTTTTTAAGGACTACAACAAACGGCTGGTAGGGACTAAAATGAGCTTCTTCCCAGGTTAGTGACATCACTAACCCTAAAATTTACATAAACCCGCTCCTGAGAACACACAACGGGATGAGGCCAAGTTGGGCTGCTTTAGAGAAGAGGAAGAGTTGTTGTAGTAGAGTGTTGTTGACATGCCGTCATTTTACGCTGGACCGCTTCATAAACGAGGGTCAATTCATTCAGCTCATTTGCATTTAAAGGGACACACACAAAAACAGCGTGTTTTTGCTCACACCCAAATAGGGGCAAATTTAACAAGCTATAATAAATGATCTGTGGGGTATTTTGAGCTGAAACTTCACAGACACATTCTGGAGACACCAGAGACTTATATTACATATTGTAAAAGGGCATTATAGGTCCCCTTTAAGTTCACGTTTATATTAAATGATGTACATTTAGACTATGCATTTAGAATACTTCCAAACAAAGCCACAAAAAAACGTTGTGTCTCCAATCAACACACAGTGGCGTTTCGTTCCTGAATGATTCAGCATTTGAGCGAATTATTTGAGTCACTCATTCCTAAATGAATCTCAACCGAACAAATCGGTTGAATGAGTAAATCAATGGCTGCATCCGAAATTGCACACTTCCCTACTATATAGTAGGTGAAAAACAGTATGTGACGAAAGAAGTGTGTCCGAATTCACAGAGTAGGCAAAAAGTACCCGCGATGACCTACTACTTCCGGTGAGATTCTGAAGTGTGCATCCGATGGACACTTTACTATCCCATGAGGCCACGGGAGAGGTTTTGTGAATGGCAGTGAAGCGATGTAACTGACGCTGGTAGGTCACATGAAAATGACAACATGGCGAATGTAGTACCACCGAATATAGAACATACTTTTTTAGCGGTCACAAAGTAGGTACTTGTTCAAAATTTGTATCTATAAATGAGAGTATGCGATTTCAGGCGTAGCCCTTGACTCGCTCATAAAGACAGTGACTTTTCGCCACCTATAATTTCATAGTTCTATATTCAATATACTTTATTTTTAAAACAATTCTTCTAACATTATTTATGCAAATGTAATCGCAGTGTAAATGCATTCATGGCACCTCTGAGCTGCATTAAACAGTCTGTGTAAATACTCCTAAATGCCACTTTAAATGCAGCTTCTGTGCCACCTCTGCAGTGCAAAGATAAATTCTGACTGAATTTGATTGGTATCAGCCCTATAGTGTCTTATTATTCTATTTGCATTTATTGAATAAATGAAGGAATTTATATAAAAAAATGACATACATTTAAAAAAGGAAATTTGCCCTTGAAATGCCCCTGTAATCAATTTAATATTTCTGTCACTGGTTTGGGATTATTTTTCAGTTTTATCCTCTCCTTCATCCTCCTCCTTTTTGGTGCCACCCTAGTCTTGTCACTAGTGAGACCCATGCTACTAGGTCTCATTTTGACTCTAGACGGGCCTTAGAGGATTGTAGGAAATAGGGGGAAGGGGATTTGAAGCTATATTGGCAGCACGGGTGCAAAGTAAAGACAACATCCCAAACAGCTGTAGAAACAGTAAACGGACACCAGCATGGATTTGAAGCAGTGGGGAGAAGGGTCAAAGACACACTCTCATCCTGATATACAATAAACAAACACAACAAAATGGGCAGAACAACAATTTCTGTACCTGCTCACTACACTGGTAACATGTAAAGCCGTCAACATACTTTGCACAAGCATGCAAATGCCATCAGCAAGATTCTCCTGCTTTATTGTTGTTCTGATATGACAATAGTTGACCTGTAAAAGAAAACAGACTATAGAAAAAGAGAGTTTACTATAATGCAGAAAATGAAACACACTTCAGATCACGATGATGCACAGAATCTCATAGCTTTAAGCATGTGTTCATGTTCCACACATTTTTAACCCTTTTTTTAATGCATTTTTTTTAAACGCATTTACGCATTTCAATTAATAGTAAAATTCCGTTCAATTAAATGAATTGAATTAGATGAATTCAATAATCCTTTTATATTTTAATTGAATAATTGAATAATCCTTATGTATTTTTATTTTTTTTTTTTTACATAAGGATTATTCAATTCAATTTGATGGAATTTTACTACTAATTGAAATGTGTACATCTCAAAAAGGGCTTTTTTTTGTTTTTTGTTTTTAGTGCAGTATTATTTTATTATTTATATACTATTACAGCATTTAAAAATATTTTGAATTTTTACTATATCTTCAATTTATTTTTGTTTTAGTTTTAGTAATTTTAGTTCTTCAGCTCAAACTTTTTTATTTCAGTTTCTGGCAACATTTCTAATTTTTGTTTGTTTTTTTAAGTTTGAGTCTTTCATCCTATAAAATTTTATTTTATTTCAGCTTTATTTTAATGACTGAAAATTATTTTGAATAGTTTTAGATTTAGTTATAGTTTTAGTTAACAAAAACAACACTGACATCTTCCACATGTTTCAGGTCTAAGCGCACATGTAAGTATAAGAGCACATCAATATTCATGTTCATGGGCAATGCAAAAATCAATATTGATTTGTGAATGAGTGTCATGGGAAAAAAGCTGGCCTCCCATGATTCCGTTTCACTTCCCATCAAGCGCCATCCTGAGCCTGACATCCATGACAGTAAAATTGACTAATAACAACATACCGAGAAATCAATTTGAAATGTTGTCAGTTCTCTTGCACGTAAACTAGGTCACATTTTCCAGAAAAGCAGAGGCTTAGAGTTTTTTTAGGACACGTTTTTGCCTGTTCTTCAGTCTATAACTTTCCTCTCTTCATTTATGTAAAGAACTTATGCTGCCTTCACGTGATCTCGGAATTATCGTAAATACGAGTTTCCTAGATAAAAATTGCATATGAAAGAAACCCATTTAGAAACTTGAATGCAATGAGCTCGTAAGCACGATTTCAGAAGTGGGAATTAACAAATTTTCCGACAGGACATGAAGGAAGCAATAGTCTTAAAGCTTGTTTACACCAAGGATAACTATAACGATAAATATATAGTTTTAAAAATCGTTCTAATTGTAAAAGAATAGCAGAATAGCAGTAACGATAATGGAAAAGAGAAATGATAACGCTGGACGATCAATCTTTTCCAGCTGATAAACGATAAAAATATTGACAGCCAATCAGAATCCATCCTGCTTTAAGAGTTCGAACATTTAAAGCGACAGACATCAAAACTGCAGCACATGCTTAAAATAAACAGAATGTTATTTACGTACTTTTATCGTTCTTGGTGTGAATGGGCCTTTCAGTCCATGTAATAATTTTAAAATTTGCTTAAAATTCATTCTCAGAACCCATTTTCCCTTTTAAATTAACTTTATTTTTCATATGAAAATCTCAAATGATTTTTGATTCATGGGAAAATACTATGCACCTTAGGGCCTTTTCTTCTCCCAGCACTTTGTTTCTGTTCTAAAATTTCCGTAATCTTTATGCTTGTATATTATGTGGGGGGATGAAAGAGCCGGTAATCTCTTGAAATCTATGAACAAGCAAAAAAGTAGCTGAGAATTTCTCAGAAAGAGGCTCCTGTGGCCTGTAGGCTAGGCTGCATAAATAATGAACACATTTTCTTCCCACGTTCAGCAATTCCCTAAAAATCACATCTACAGCTTATTTGAAAGGAAAGCCACTAAAGAGTAACCTGCATGTTTAGTCCAGTTGCCTTTCACTCAGACATCAAACAGCAACAAATGGGCAATTGTGCAACATCAGAGAAGAAACGCAGGTGAGGAGGTCAACACTTCCCTCAGTCGCAGCTAACATTTGTTCACCGTAGTACTCCGCAGTAATTGTATTTGTGTCTGTGTGTGTCTTGGTATCATGGGAAACTACACCTGGCCTCAGGCGGCTCTGTGTTTGTAAGGTAAAAAGGCATATGCATGTGTTTGTGTGGTGCTGCTCAGACAGAGGTCTTCCAGATGGACCTGTTGCCTGCACAGATGAGTCACGGGCCCCTCGTAGACGAGCCGCTGTCACCCACAGGTGCTGGCAGGCATGTCTGTCTGCAGCAGAGGGCGGTTTTACGTGCGGATGACTAAAGCCTGGGCTGAGCTGGTATGTGTTTTATTATGGTTGTCTTATAATTTCACTCATAGTGATGTCTTACCTCACAAAAGGCTGAGACATCAACAAACTCTAGGCTGAAAGAAAAGGAAATGCGTGCCCATTTCATCTAAAATCAAAAAGAAAAAATAACAAAAGCATATATTCCAATAAATGCAATATTTTGCAGAAACCAAAAAGCTTATTTTTAATAATAATACAAACAATAATAAATAAATAAATATAGCTGCGAGCAGCAATTATCGGGTTTCACATTAAGGCCTTTAAGCACATGCGTAAAAAGGTATTATGTTTTATTTAGCAAGCATGTAACCATCTTAGATCCTATGATGAAAAGACCATTTACAGCCAATACAGGTAATTTACCATAGGAAATTTATGGTTTATAAAGATTTTTAACAGTTATTGAGGTTAAGTCAAAAACCTAGGTCTAGTTTGCCAAAGTTGATTTTTGAAATAATTTCCAATATTTGACGAACAATCCGGAGGACAGCGACAGTCCCAGAGGCAAAGTTGCTCAGAATGAGGAGTTGACGCAATACACAATCCTTTACGCACATGAAAAACACGAGGCGCCACCCAGTGCCTGATTTATTTCAAATTTCTCACAGGCCTCTAGGGCCCAGTGAGTTTCGATCCGATAGGCCTCAGTTAACCTTGTCTGATAGCTGTTCAAATTTCATTGGCCAATGGCGGCCATGTTTTTTGAGGCACATCAATGTCCTCACAGACAATCATTGCACCTCAGATAAAGACACTACATGCCGACTTTCAAGTCAGTTGGACTAACGGTGAAGTAGTTATAGACATTTTCATAATTTTTGCTGTTATAGTGCCACCAAGTGGCCAGTCGCCGCATTCTTTTTCACCCGACCACATAGTGAGCTCTTACATAGGTGTGCTGAGTTTAGTGAAAATATCGCATTCCGTTTACGAGTTATAGCCATTTTAGTAAGAGTGGCTCCACCCACCTCAAAAATTTTGGCGGCCCCTGGGGACCGTGAATCGAAATTTCAACTTTTTTTTGAGAATTATTGACAATCAGACTCCAGAGAATCTTGCTGCACTGGTTTGGTTCCAATCGGGCCAAAAACCTAGGACTAGTTTGCAAAAGCAGGTTTTTCAAAAAATCCAAAATACTCGAAAATTTGACCGCTGTAGCGCCCCCGTCAGGCCGATCGGGGCGATCCTTGCTGACATTATAAACAGTGTAAGTACTACCAGCCCTCAAAGTTTCAAGTCTCTACGATTTACGGTTTGGTCTGCCCGATCACTTTTAGGGGAGAATGCTGATCCTTGGAAATTTTAACAATTACAATAGGGTTTCAGTGCTACGCGCTTGAACCCCTAATAATTTTTTTTTGCATGCATGCATGCATTCATTGACATTAAACCCCCAAATTCTCATGAGTTTTATGCGTGTGTGGAGAGTGCTCTGAAGGGAGGGTGATATCTCAAGCTTTCAACACTAGCTAGCTTGCTATCACTAGCCTCTCCGAAATTGCCTACCCTACCTTTAACCTGAAAGTCAATACATCCGGACTCATTTCACTTCAGTTACCATTAGAGCTATCTGTCTGCTGTAATGAGGTATTGGTGCATGGCTGCAACCTCTTCTCAAACACCTGTATGAGGAAATACGTACCTGCAGGCCATAAACTATGTAAGCGAAGCGACCAGATCCTGCATGGAGCCATATGTTATGACAGGCTTAGAGCGGGTTATATTACTGTGAGACAATAAAAACAGGAGTTCAAGTCTGTCTCATGGATCTGCCTTCATCAGCCTCAGATTCAAAGACAACAACTGACCTTTAATGGAGTCATTTTGCCATAGTGTTCACCAAAATACTAGGTGTTAATTGTTTGTACAATAAAACTATGGAAATGCTGTCATAAACCAACTGATAGAAAGATTCTGCTTACTTACCTACGTGTTTGAAAGAGGCCCCATACATTTATTACGATTTTTACGTGGTGAAATCCACAATAGGGTGTTAAGGTGGTTTGACCAGGTCAAATGAGCTGTAAAATGGCTACATGTCCTTTAAAAGGACTTTGTGCAGACCTTGTACGTATATGAATAAAACACATGCTTTCTCAGCAACTAGCTTTAGTGATGTTCGGTTCGTGAGCGAATCGTTCTTTTGAACCGGTTCTTTTTAGCGAGCTGGATAAACATTTTCCCACTCATTTTGTTTCTATGGTGTTGTTATAGCCTGCACTGACACCTGCTGTTCACTACTGGTAATAGCAGGGAAACCCACCACCCTCTCAAACCCCTGTGATAAATATATTAAAATATCATTCCATGTTTTTGCAACAGAACTTTATTATATCACAAAATAAAACATCAAAGCAGGAAAAATCAGTCAATCATGTGACTTTTGACAACAGAGCAAACTTTGAACAAAAGGCAGGGAGACACAAGGAAGGACAGCAGACACAAAGCACCTTTGAGATATTGTGCATATACACTCATCACATTAGACTTCAGGAGTTCAACTGGAGACACAAAACAAAACATTATGAATCAGACAGAACACTGCATGAACTACACCGGACACATATTCTGTAAACCTTCACCCAATAAAATAGAATAAAATCTATAAAATAAAATTAAATGATAAATACCCCCAACTTCGCAAATCGCATTTCTAAATATACAATACATAAAAAGTATTGTATGATCTACATTTTACAAAATAGCAAAATCATTCATTTCAATGCTACTCTTTTCTTAAGGTGAGATTGTTCCTCTAGGTTTTTTCAGATCACATTTCATTTTGATGTTGGGCTTTTTATTATTGCCTATGACATAAATCAATGAAAATAAAAAAAGGACAAACAGATGTGTATGTTTTTATTTTATTTACATCATTATGACATCATTCTCTGCTAGATCACTTGGCTAGTTGCAGTCTTTGGTCGCTAGGGTGCTCTGGCTGATTGACAGACGTTGCTAGGGTGTTGATGGGGTGTTGCTATGGTGTTACTAGGCTATTCTGGCTGGTTGCTAGGGTGTTTCTATGCAGTATTATTGATCTTAACCTTGCATGTAGGGAACTGATTTCACTTGACAAAAATATTTTTTTTTATTAACATTTCATCTATCTGCCTCAGATATTAATACTTCATTCTCTTCATTCATTCGCTGATGTTTTACAGTGTTTTATTTATTTATTTATTTTTTTTTTTTGAAGCTGCTGTCTGTAACTTTTTTTGTGTTCAAAATTTACAAAAATTATATAATGAGCGAGTACATCATGAATCCATTTTCCAAACCGTGATTTTGTCTTATCCTGGATCACTACGGTACACCTATAATGATTGTTTATATTCTGACTATTTTAGACTGGTTCGGGTCGTACCACTGCGGAGTAGCACAGTACCTGCGTGACTCGTCATAGACATAAACAGAGAGAAGTAGTTCCGGCTACAATGTTCTTCCGCCAAACGCATGCAGTTCTGTTTATTAACCGCTAGAGCGCCAAAAGTTATAGACTGCAGCTTTAAAGTGAAGTATGTAATTTCTGCTCAACCACATGGAATTGCAACAATAATGATATATAATAATGATTATAAATTGTTTCTAGGGTGTTATTATTTTGCTTAACCCTGCTTGTAAGGAACTGATTTTACTTGTTAAATAAGCCTCACTTTATTATTACATTTATAAACTTGTATAATTTTTTTATCTACATGCTTCAGATCTTAATACTTAATATTTCCTGACGTTTTACAGTGTTTTTGAATGCAATTTCTGCTGCTCCAAATTCAGTATTTTATCTCTTAAAATTACACACATCACCTTTAATAACAGACGTTTGTGTGAGTTTCCCGTAACCGCCAGTTCCCACATGAATGCCAATCAGTCCAGGCCAAAAGAGGCCACAGTGTCGGTCACGGGTGAAATGCGATCACATCTGCGCGATAAGGCTCATATGAAGCACTGTGGCCCCTGTGGTCTGAACTGTGATAACCCTTCTCTAGTTCTCTACAACCGCTGTTGGCTAGTTGCTCTTGGCCATGCTTTTGGTCTTCAGCTCAGCCAGTTTGCTGGTGACAAAGTTCCACTTGAAGGCCGGTGTGTCTTCACTTCCTCCTCCGAGTGTGGCGTACTTAGAGAAGCTGTTGCCCGCGCCGCCGTCGCCCTCCTCGCCCTCCTGCCCGACCTGGTTGTCGCAGTCTTCGGCTCTCGCCCCGCTCTCGTTCTCCACCTCCTGGCTGCCGTCACCTCCTGCCTCTGCCGCCTCCGCTTGCCTCATCGCAGCTGCTTGGTGCCACTTAGTCGCAAAGTTATCCCAGAATCCAGTGTTGCGCTTGTTGGGTCGTGGAGGCTCCTCCGGCTTCACTGCCAATGGACTGTAGAGACGATAAAGGCAACAAAAATACTAGCAACTTGCAATTAAATTTATTCTGATTAAATAAAAGTGCTTTGCAAGACACATAACCACTACTGTTCAAAGAAATGTATCCTTTTATTCAGCGAGGATGCATTAAATAAATATAGAGCAATATAGAGTATAGAGCAATACTCTAATAGAATTAGTGGGTTAAAGTCAGTCACACCTCGACTTTCTTCCAAATAACACACACTTCATTCATAATATTATAAATACAGGCCTATAGTTCCTGCACATTTTTGTTTTTCAGAATTGTGTGAAATGGCTAATAAAACTAGGTAATACAAAAGGATTATGTGGTCACCAAGGTGAATTGGTTTAGTCTTGACTTCTGGTTGTGAGTGACAGTGTTGGGAAATCTGTTGATTGTCGAGTGCCAAATAAACACAGAGATGGACAGGAAAAGGTCAAAGCCATCAGGTGCCCAATTTAGAAAAAAAAAGAAAAGAAGAAGAGGAGAAACGAGCAAAAGATAAAGGTATGCAACTATGTTCTCTCTGTATGATTATTAAGGTATCCATGTCATGAATGAAGGGCTAATGTTAATTGGTGGGTATAACTCTTAAGTTTGTTAACCTTTTTGCTATGATGCTTGTTATGCTTATACAACAATAATTCGGTTTTAACTCTACAAACACAAGATCTAATTTCACCATAATATTGTGCTTTGCAACAAAACTGTTACAAGTTCAGTTATTATTTATTTCCATCATTTGGGTTAATGTTAGGCCTTGTAATTAGCCAACGGAATTTTCAAATCTGTGTAATTATTGGACTATTTTTCAAATTGTATTTCATAAACCAACATCTCAGACGTTATGTCAAAACGTTATGGGGTTTCAAATCAAAAAATGACTTTCTGTTACAGAACAGGGCATTGATTTCATACATGTCCACTGTAGAGGACATCAGGACTTAAAGCATGTTTATCAGACATTTTGGGAGACACAACAAGTGAATATGGAAACAAATTATACATCAATATTCCTATGAAATATTAGATATTATTATTAAAATGTAGCCAATTATTACTCCAAGGGGGTTACAAAAGAGTTATAGGCCTATTTCAAATAAATGCTGTTCTTTTGAACTTTCTAATCATTAAAGAATCTTGGGGGAGAAATGTATTACAGTTTCAACAAAACTATGAAGTATATTTTTCAGCATTGATAATAATAATAATAATAAATGTTTCTTGAACAGCAGATCAGCATATTAGAATGATTTCTGAAGGATCATGTGACACTGAAGACTGGAGTAATGATGCTGAAAATTCAGCTTTGATCACAGGAATAAATTACATTTTAACATATATTCAGATAGCAATTATTTTAAATTGTAACAATATTTCAAAATTTTACTGCTTTTACTGTATTTTTAATCAAATGAATGCAGCCTTGAGCAGAAGAACTTCTTTGAAAATGTTTTTTAAAAATTGTGCCAACTTTTGAACAGTAGCATGAATCACACAAAAAAATTAAGGCTTTTAACCATTTTTAGCTGTTGTGTAACAGTGTAAATATTTTTGCTGCAAGCAGTTTTAATACAGAACAATTAGTGAATAAAACAGGCTTTTCAAGTAGGCACATGGAAACTTGACTTTCCGAGTTGAACACTCACTGATCTGCTGCCGGCTGGTTCTCTGCCTCCAGAAGCTGGTGTTCATCATCCTTGGTGAATAGAGACGAAACACTTTTCCAACCTTTTGCTCCGGCTCCCTGCATCTGAGGAGGAATATACACACAGTTACACATCCAACAAACATCAGTATGTCTATATGCTGTTAACAAACAGTGTCCTGTAGTGTGAGGTTATCTGAAAACATGTATAACAACTTTTTCATGTTTGTGGACAAATATTAACTAAACCTGTACATGTGTTTGATGCACACTCTTATATATTAGTAATATATATGTTGGGTATATATATTCCAGGCTTACTCTCTTGGCGAGCTGTGTCATTGCACTGGGTCCTTCATCAGACTGGATAGGTGTTATATCTTCAGCCACATCACTGACCTTCACAGACAAATGAAAAGTTATAATGGGGACACTTAATATTCAACAATATTATTGATTTGACTGCACTGACACTATTGGATGAAAACTGAACTGAGCTAGACAATGACTTCACTGTTTTCCGCAGAACTGCTTTATAGATGAAATGAACTCATTTAATAATTGATGATCGTTACAAAAGAACTGAATCAACACTGAACTGACTTCAGCTGAACAGTGACAGCCGAAATGAACTCTGTTTGCATCATTGAATCATTCATCTGTACTGTATAAAGCGCTGAATAAATAAAGGTGACTTAATGGTAAGTAAGAGGTAAAAATAAATTTAATGGATAAAGTGAGTTTCAGAGGGTGAAAATTACATAATTACAACATTTGTACACTGAACAAACTGCTTTTATTCAAGTCAAAAATATTACTTAACATCACTGAATCCACCTAAATACATTGATTTATACCAGCAAAACTCATTTTTATCCATTAAATCAGGTGCAATTACCACTTCTTATAGTGCTTACATATAGTACATGGATGTACCATTGTGGTTTAGTGAAACTACACCAACTGACAATTCTTTTTTTTTATGGAATATTGCAGTATTTATTATAAATTATTTTTTTATCATTATTTTGGTTAATTCATGTGCCTCGTAATCTTTTATCAAAATAACTTCCCCTCCCTCTTGCAGCAACTTCTCTTCTCTGATGACGAGGGCGGAGCAACCTGTCACTCACATGAGATCCACCAATAGCAAACCACAACCATCCAATCAGTTCCCCACAGACAAAATCAAGCCCCAACTTTCATTTGTTCTTGTTTGAGAAACTTTCACTCGGATATACGTCACAATAAGGAAGAAAAGACTATTGCAATTTCTGTTTCACGCCAACTAATGTGAGTGTGATTTGATTTCCAACAAACGTCAAATAATATTGCTCCTGTAAAACCATTAAACTAGTCCAGCTTGACCAGTGAAAACCTGCTTCATGACCAGCAAACCACCTTCTAATAAATAAATGTATATAATTTTAAATTACTGTAATGAATTTGGAGCAACTCCAGTCAACGTTACATGCATTTAGCATATGCATTTAAAGAGTCAGCACTGAAAAAGAAATAAAACCATGTATCCGATGTTTATCTTGAATAAGATGCTGTAATCTGTTGGCATTGTTGTGTGTTGTAGCAGGCTATGGAAACTATGCAAGTTCACTGGTAAGCGAGAGGTCACACAGACAGGCGAGAACTGTGGGGAATCTGCCAACGAGTCCAACACACCCTAGAGTATGTTATCCGTCTCCAATCAACCACTGGAATGCCACCCTATTGCTATCATAGATCCAGTTACAGGGCCTTTGAAAAGTGGGTCAAGGTTTCCCTTGATCAGATACTTGAAAGAATATTTCAAATATTTGAATGGATCCTGAAACTCAGAAAAGCATTCATTAGCTCTTTAAAAACACATGCTCTAGCCACTCAACCTTAGTAGTACAGAAAAAAAAGTTAACTAAAGGATCTAATAACAATTCACAAGAATAAACTGATAAGTCATATAGCAGGGTCTTATTTGATCTTTTATTTTATTTTATTTTGACGTCATTCAATGCACTTAAGATGTTTGATTAAAACATTTTGTGACATTATTTCTGTGGTAAATTTGGGAGAAATCTAAAGTTGAGTACTCATAACACACTGTAAATATTATTTTCATCATTTGTTATCACAACATTTTTTTCTTTTGTCAAATCAACTTAGATAATTAATCTGGTTCAGATAACATCATATTTAGAGTTTCTAAACCAATCGTCTTCATTGTATTAACTCAAATTTTTAATTTCAATGAATTTTAAGGCAACCATGCAGGTAACTTACTTTTTTAAGTTAAACCAACAATTATTTTTTACAGTGCATGCATGCATATTCATGCGATCACATGCTCAGAGGCCCAGTATAGTAATAGACTGACCAATACAATTGTATTATATTGACATTTTATCCACCATTGGGAATTCTGCTTTTCTAGATATCAGTATCGCCATAAATATTTGCCATTGTATGGTAATCGCCATTGTAAATGTTCGATGATTCACTCAGAGAAATTATTTTAGGTTTCTCTCTCTCATTGCAAACAGCAGTTTCTTTCAATCTCATACTAATCGACTATTGCTTGTTCCAGAGCTAACCATACTTTTTAACTGAATAAATTAAATTGTTTTCACAATTAACACATTCTAAGCCATATATGAATAAATGCATTTTGTAAATATGATGACGTGAATAAAATCAAATAGTTAAACTATCATTTTACATAGTTTCATTGATGTATGACTGACAAACAAGCATCACATTAAGTTTATTAGTTTGTTTATGTTAAAACTGTGTAATCCAAATGGATGGAGATTTTATATTCAATTCAAATACATTATACAAATCATGAATGTAGGCCTAAATATATTTGAGTGCTTGTTAACCCATATCTGACGACCATATTTTGCCTGTTCACTGCTGTTCTGGGATGTACCTCTTCCACCGGATCCTCCTCCATATCTGGGTTGAGGGTCTTCATGACTTTACTCTTGTAGACTTTCCACATGGGATTCATGATGGACACCTTCAAAAAATCCTCAGATGTGTGCAAAAATTCATAAAACAATCCAAGGTATCTCTAAGGCACCATTAACAAACTCCCGGCCTTAGTTTAGATCTAAATCTCTAACAATATTCCTGTTCCATCTGTAAGAGACAGTCAGTTTTCAGTGCAAAATGACAACAAGCTTCTCCTCATCGTCCTTATGCTGACACTTTGAATGAAAAGAAAAACTCGGGCTGCTAGTCGAGTCCTTGAATTTAGTGTGAAGTAGATGAAAGATGCAGTTTCAGCGGTGAATGCGCGCACACACACACACGCACACACTGTGACACGGCTCAGAAGCCCAGCATCGGTTACCTGGAAACAGGTGTGGGTTTCCTACTGAATATTTCAAGCAGCTCCCCTAATAGTTGAGCCTTCATTGTTGGCTGCTTTAAGAAGAGCAGGCCGTGTAACATTAACCCTGCAGAATGAACATATATAGACACCAATAAGGTCAGATCTTTGGTTGTGTCAATGTGCTTTTTATGATATTATTATTCAAAGTATTCAATGATTGTACTTTGAAAACACCAGGCATGTGGATTTAAACACAAACACAAACTTTGACAGATGAACATGTCCGGGTTATATTTCACCCTAAAATGAAAAGAAAGTAATAAAAGAGAATATAGCGTAAATAAAAGAACTGTGACAATTAAGCACATTCTCCCCAAATTTTCATTACTGTAAATGCAGCAGTTCTCAACTGCTTTTATTTTAGGACTCATATTTTACATTGGATATCAAATGGTGACGCAACAGCACTAAAATGTTGTTTATTGAAACTTTATCAGAAAATGCGTTTTAGTTTTGTAAATCCATACAGCAGCAGAAGTGAAGTCAACAACAAATGATAAGGTGAGAGTTTTTTCCTCCCTTTTAGAACCTAATAAGAATATTTGATGGGTTAAGTGCATGATGTTAGTTGCATTTTATTATATGCATTTTTACCTGCTATCTGGGATGCATCAGAACTCACTTTATTTGAAAGACATATTTTACCCAAATTCTCATTACTGTAATGTATCCACACATTTTGCTTTTGAGGGTTTTTTTTTTTTTTTTTTTGTAACCCCCGGTTATTTCTTTTCATTAATTCAAATAAAGCTGAAATACAGCAAAATATAAATATTAAATGAATAACTTTAAAATTTTTTAAAGATATATTTTTATAAAGATAAATTGAAATATTAAAAAAATAATAAAACTGCCAAAGCACATAAAATTAAAAATAATTAATAATAACACCAATTATTTTACTATAAATTTACTATAATAAAATTATTTATTTTAATCAAATTAAAGACAGTTTAACAAATGTGACCCTGGACCAAAAAAAAAAGTCATCAGGGTCAATTTTTTGAAATTGAGATTTATACATCATCTGAAAGCTAAATAAATAAGCTTTCCATTGATGTATGGTTTGTTAGGATAGGACAATATGTGGATATTTGAAAATCTGGAATCTGAGGGTGCAAAAAAATCAAAATATTGAGAAAATCTCCTTTAAAGTTGTCCAAATGAAGTCCTTAGCAACGCATATTCACTCACAAAAATACATTTTTGATATATTTACAGTAGGAAATTTACAAAATATCTTCATGGAACATGATCTCTACTTAATATCCTAATGATTTTTGGCGTAAAAGAAAAATCGATAATTTTAACCCATATTGTTGGCTATTGCTACAAATATACCTGTGCGACTTATTAATTTGAAAATATTAATGGCCACAGATCAATAGACAAACATCTGGGAAAAAAAAGTCTCAAAAACAGCGGTGATCAAAACGAGGGTTGCTTAAAGTTGGCCTTCAACCTCTGTGTGTTTTCAGAGGAGGGGGTCGCTAACCTGCGCTTTCATAATTACTATAAGGGCCTGCGCATACAATCCAGCTACCCGAACGATAATGTTTGTTGTGTAATTTCACCTGACACATTAGTTTCCTCTTGTTAACCTGATCTGAAGTATCCAACGCAATATATGGAGACAGACATTATTAAAAATGTATGCTTTTGAGGTGTCACTTACCTTTGGAACATAGTTGCCGAGCACTTTATAATGGAGGATAATTTATAGATTTTCAGTTTACTGATTATAGACGCATAGCCTTTACATTTATTGACACATAACATCTGGGAGATATATATTTGAACCTGGAGCTCAAGTCTCAAACCATTTCAGTGCCTTAAGTGACTTCAACATTTTCTTTAAAAGCAAACCAGATTCTTTAACACTTGAAACCTTCGCGGTTGTAACTTTTAAGCAGCGTGAGTTAAAACCCTGTATTTCAGAAAGAGACTCACATCACATTCAGAACTGGCAGATCTCTCTGAGAACGTGCACTCTTGATGTGCTGCATTGAATTTCACAGGTTTCCATTATTCAGAGGGCTCTGGCACGGCTATTCAAGCCTGGGAACCAAATCCTCCTCCTGTCGCAACCAGATCAACCAATCACAACAACAGCCCAGGTAACTGTGAACATCCAATAATCAAATAATCTGCATGCAAACTTTCATTTGCAAGTTGTTACAAAAAACCAGCTTAACTACTTTAAATTAACTGTTTACTCAAACATGACAGTTCTGTTTCTATTTGACAGTTCAAGTTATGTTTTAGATGGGTTTATTGCATACAGTTGTGAAGAAACCTCTAACATACAATGTAGGCATTCTGTAAGTCCTCAGACTGGGGTGTGAGCAAACTAATGCCATTGCCAGTTTACAGGTGGGGCCCTACAAACCCAAGGGCCGATATAAGTGTACACATTGTGTAATTTAAAACCTTTCACCCGCAGGATTGAGCATGACTTACAGTAGGCACCAACAAGACGCCTAAAGCTCCACATATATCAGAAGAATTACATTTGACAGCCTTGACATCATACTTTGCCCGTTTGAACCTAACCCCAATCATCATCTCTGAATGATGATATTTATGTCATCCATTAAAACTTTCCAATCAGTTATGGTCTTACCAAAGAGCTAAGGAGAGCAGAATGACTAAAGGAGGTCTTGAAACCTTTTCAAAGAAGGTTTTGTAAAGTCAAAATTTGAACTTTTTTTTTTGGCTGCAATTCAAAGCTTTTGGCACAAATCCTATCAAGCAATGACAACGTTTTCACACCTAAATGTGACCTTAGATACAGCAACACCCAAGATGATTCAACTGTTTATTTGATTTAATTTATTTCACCTTTATTTAAACAAGTAAATTCAAGACAAGATTCTTATTTATGACGCCCTGGCTAAAAAATCCGTTTAAATATGGGAAAAGCCTTAAATGAATATTTGTGAATAAAACAATGTTTTATATGAATTTATTGTGATTGATGGTAGAAAATATTGTCGCAGGTCTGTTGTCTAGGGTTATACTGGAAAAAAGCAATGCTAAATACAAATTATAAACATTCAATATTTAATTACAATTTCTGTTCTGTGTGAAGATTTCCATGGAACCTTTCCATTGCACAAAAGGTTCTTTGTAGTGAAAAAGGGTTCTTTACATTTTTAAAATATTCTTCACATTAAGAAAAACATGGTTCTTTTAAGAGCTGTTCTTTGAAAGGTTCTTTGGGGAAACAAAAATAGTTATATTTTATAACATCGCTGTGAAAAACCCTTTTGGAACATTAAAACGAACTCCTTAAAGGATTGGTTCACTTTCAAATGAACATTACCCCAAGCTTTACTCACCCTGAAGACATCTTAGGTGTATATGACTTTTTTCTTTCTGATGAACATAATCAGATATTTTAATAAATATCCTGACACATCCAAGTTTTATAATGGCAGTGAATGGGACCAACGAGTACAAGCTGAAGAGAGTGCTTATTTATAAAATTAGTATAATATTTTAAAGATTGTACTGAAGTGGCAATATTTTAAAGATTGTACTGAAGTGTAAATTATGCCATGTCACTGAATTTGTCAGTGTTCTATAATATATCAATAACAGAAACTGTTTCAATCTTACAGGAGGGCTGGATTTGGATTAAAGCCTGGGCGTTTTAGGGTGAGGCAGCATTTATTAGAACGGCACTCATAACCAGAGATTCATTCACCATAGGCACGCTGGGAAGCTTCATCATTTCTGCCGTTTACTCCAGGTAATGCTTTTAGATGTACTTTTATGTATGCAGTTTAAATGGTAACCCACACAGTAACAAAATGTAGATCTAATAGAACTAAATTGTGTGTCATGATGAAGAAGTCCACCTTCAAATTTGTTGTTATTCAAACTACTGCTATTTCTTTCTAGCTTGTGAAAATGGAGGCTTTGTCTGCAGCAAACACTCAGTTCTCCCTCAACCTGTTCAAGAAGATCAGTGGACGAAACGCATCAGGAAATGTGTTCTACTCTCCTGTCAGCATCTCCTCGGCTCTGGCCATGGTGTCGCTCGGTGCGAGAGGAAACACAGCAGCTCAGATGATTAAGGTGATCTCACACTTATGCACTTTTTTTTTTTTTACAGCCAGCTGTTTTTCCTTTAATCAACAGGACAGATTTCTTTACATGGAATGTATCAAACACTGATTATTAATATAATTTGTTGCTTTGGAATTCTGCATTCATTCAAATGGAATTCACACCAGGATTCTCAATTCCATTTAGAATGCTGCCACAATCCTGTTCTGAGATGTGACAGATGTGTGATTTTTCCTGTGATGATGAGTTTTGTGCCTGTAGAGACAAGACCAGCATGGTCTCATGTTGCAGTTTCACTAAAGGGCAGGGCACTGAAAAATATGGTCATTATTGGCTGGGCTGTTTGGATTGTTATGGTTTCATGTCTGACTTAATGCTTAATCTGTGTCATCTGAATTGAATAAATAACAAAATACCAATGTATATGGCTTTGATGTGTTTGATGCATCATGTTCAGTATTTTAAACTATCTCAGCAGTGCATTTACAATAGATGCTGAAGTTATCAGAATAGTGAGGTTATCTTTAATAAAAAATTCTACCACAATTATGCTGTGTAGGTCCTGGGCTTTAACAATCCTCCCAAACCTGACGCTGTGACTCCAGCACCTCATCAACTAACCCAGAATCCCCAGATAACATGTGGCGTCAAGGGTCAACATGAACAATCAATGACACAACAAACCCAGAAGTTTGAAGTACCTGCCGAACTCAAGGTTCAGAATAAGCATTTTCATCAAACACTATAAACTCATGACTTTATGATTATAATAACTGCTGTATTTGCTGTATATGCATCTACTGCTGTAGATGCATGTATCCTTTGGGTTTTTCGGTTGATCTTGCTATTTTTAATGCAGCTGATTGATATTGTTGATGCACACAGAAATGTCCTGCTCAGCCAGTACCTGGACCAAAAACTGAGGACCAAATTCATTTAAGCTTCAACAAGTTTATGAGTGAGCTGAACAAACCAGGAGTTCCGTATGTGTTGAGTGTTGCCAACCGCCTCTACGGAGAGCAATCCTACCAGTTTGTTGATGTAAGACTCAGTTTATTCACTGGGGGTTCTGGAAATGTTCTCAGCTCTTATATCATTTTCACCTCAATCGATTTGCTGTATTACAGAAATTCCTCAGTGACGCAAAAAGATACTATGAAGCCGGACTGGAGAAGGTGGACTTCAAGACCAAATCAGAGGCTGCTCGTGTCAACATCAACAAATGGGTGCAGAAAAAAACACAAGGTGAAATCCAGCATGAGCTTATTCTGAATTTTAAACTTACTCTACATGCTTACAAATAAAAGGTAATGTCATGTTTTTTTTTGCAGCACTTTCGGTTCAGCAAAAATGTATTTTCAAAGGCCATGTTTGGCTTCATGGGTTCCTGAATTGAGCTATATGCTCAAAGTGAACAATGTCCATTTGTATTTTAGAGAAGATCAAGGACTTGTTGCCACAGGGAGCCCTCGATGAGGTGACTACACTGGTCTTGGTGAACGCCATCTACTTCAAGGGAAACTGGGAGAAGAAATTCCCAAAGGAAGACACCAGTGAGGGGCAGTTTAAACTGAACAAGGTTAAAAATTTCATGCTCCTGTTTTTTCTACAGTATTTTTAATTGTTTGTGCAGTAACAGTCATGAAATATGAGAGGTTTCAATGTGTTTCCATTAATGTTTGGCAGATTCAAACTAAACCAGTGAAGATGATGCATCAAAAGGCGCAGTTTCCTCTGGCCTTCATCCCAGAGATGAACAGTCAGGTTCTGGAGCTGCCGTATGTTGGGAAGAATCTCAGTATGTTGATCATCCTTCCTAATGAGATGGAAGACGACACCACTGGCCTTCAGAAGGTGAGACAGCACAGATTCTGCTTGTAAACATTCTTAAAAACGGGCTCCAGAGGGAGTTTTTACAGCAATGCAATAGAAGAGCCATTTTGGGTTCTTTAAAGAACTATCTTTTTCTTAGTGTAAAAAATATTCTGTGAATATTAATCTGAAGAACCTTTTCCCACTATAAAGAACCTTTTGTGCAATGGAAAGGTTCCATGGATGTTATAGGTTCTTCATGGAACCATTGATGCCAATAAAAGGACCCTTTATTTTTAAGCTTGTAAATGGTGTGTTGTTTCATTACTGGTTAATGGCAAATACATAAGTTCTTTGTATTCATGTTAGTTTCATATGGTTTTAAAAAAATATTATATTTTTATGTAAAACATACATTAACTTGATTGTCTTATCCAGCTTGAAAAGGCACTGACCTACGAGAAGCTCATGGAGTGGACCAAACCAGAAGTCATGAGTCAACGAGAAGTTCAAGTATCTCTGCCCAGATTCAAGATGGAGGAAAAATACGACATGAAGAGTCTTCTGATCAGCATGGGAATGGAGGATGTTTTTGACACACAGAAGGTGAATCTTTCAGGCATGTCCCCCAACAATGACCTGGTGCTGTCGAAGGTGATTCATAAAGCCTTTGTTGAAGTAAATGAGGAAGGAACCGAAGCGGCTGCAGCCACCGGCGCCGTTGTTGCAATACGTTCACTTGCAAAGATGTTCAATGCAGACCACCCATTCCTTTTCTTCATCCGGCATAATCCCTCCAATGCCATTCTGTTTTATGGACGCTTCTGTTCTCCTTGAAGATAGTGATGATAAAGTGATCATTCTAGATGACTGTGTTCCTCTGATAAATAAAGTCACTAGTAAATAATTGAGTGAAATTGTCTGTATGCATTTATTTTAACAGCATTGATTCTTGAAATCATGTGAGCTAATTGTTTACACATTTACTTGTTTACTTGCCATTTTAAAAAAGGACATTATTGACAAATAGGTATAATAATTGCATATAGACTTTTTTGCTTATAATGTTAAATGTCATGTGTATGCTCACAGTTATATTTAGTAAGAAGGTAAGTAACTTAAAAAATATGTTACAGTGACAGCTTAGCTGGAACAACAGTGTGTGTGTGTGTGTGTGTATATATATATATATATATACATTGATAAAGCAACCTTAATTGTATAGAAGGAAGTGGTAAAGGTGCAATATGTAAGAATTTTGCAGTAAAATATCCAAAAACCACTAGGCCAGTGTTATATATTTTGTTCACTTGAGTACTTACAATATCCCAAATGTTTCCAACTATTTGTAAATCGTGAGAAACTTGCAATTTTAACCAAGGCTCTGGGACGTGTGAGGAGTCGCCTGTCAATTGCCCCATACACGCGTTACCCTCGGTTTCTGGTTTTATTTTGTAGAAACCATGGAAACACCAAAGACACTTTTAATATTTACATGTTTTAATAGACAAGGGAACAACTGTTTTGATATATTTGTAGACAGAAAACGAATTATTGTTATATAGCTCAACATGTTTAGTCTTATTGTTTAAATCTAATTTTCTTGATTTTTTGCGAGTACCATGCTTTACCATGCCTCAGAGAAAAACACTATTTTGTCAAGTAGCTAACATAGCATAATCAGATGCAGCTTTATTTTTAGTAACAGTAATACAGAATTTTCTTCATTATACAATACGTTTTAAAATTAATTGCATGCCATTTATCAACACAAGCCATCCAGCATTTATTAATATGATATTCTAAAATCAATCTATCTTACAGCAGTGTGTCTCAAACAAGTGTCTCACAGCAGCTGCCGAGCGAACGCACAGAGTAACGTTATAACATCATTTTCAACACTCTCAAATGTATCTAATATGATAAACAGAGCTGTGTTACCTCATACTCATGACCGGAAAAGCGGAAGCAGCGCCGGCGACTGTGGCATAATAAAAGTTCCGCTGCTCGCAGCGTGTCTTGCTACTCAATTGCTACTCAAAACTACCCCCAAACTAGCCTAATCGCTCTAACTCTAACTCTAACTCTAAAATTTGCATTCCAGGGTTTAAATATTATGTTATATGGGGTCGCTTCGACCCGCGGACATGAAAAACAACCCGCGGCAACAGTTTAAAAGTAGCCCAATTCCGCGGGAAAACCTCGGACTTGGCAACACTGTGAATGACCTACCCCTAACCCCACCCCTAAACCTACCCATTACTGGGGTTTAGACAAATTCTTCTGTTCATTCTTTTCACTGCAGGTACAAAGACAAATGGTGTTTGTAATATTTTTAAGTACAAATGCAGATCATTGATGTCTCACTGTGTCTGTTTTATTCCTAAAGGACACTCTCTCAGCTGTTATGAGTGTACGAGTCTGAACGACACTTGTGCAAATCCAATGGTACAAACATGCCCCAATGGATCTCAGTGTGAGAGTTATACAACACTGACACAATATGGTAAGTCCAGTATGATGGATTCAAATGTACTGTTATATTTGACTGATGGATAGATTACAGCTTTTTAAATTGTTTTGCTATCAGATTATGCTAACAGCAGTATTTGTGTTAAAAAATAGTTTAAAATGAGAAAAATGCTAAATTTATAATATATATTTATATCCTCCTGAGACCCAGAAAAAAAAGTTTTTTGAATTTAGTATTTTTTCACGTCATTACATTGTTTAGAGCATAAGAAACAAATGAAAAAAAAAAAAAAAATTTTTTGAAAAATTATATTTTATATGAATTCATCATATGAGTGAGGTCGAAAGAATTCGTACGAATTAGCCACCTTGTAAAATACATATGAATTGTTTGTGAGATAGCGTTGGAACTGTACCAAATGCTCAAAAATAAGATGCACTACTGATGAAAATTCAAAAATAACAACTTAAATCTTCTTCTTCCTTTTTCAGATTCTCACATGTATCTATAATGCTAAATTTAGTCTTCACTCTTGGAACAAAAAAAAACTTATTTGAAGTGTAATTTGATTGTTTAGTTTGTCTCACGTCCCATTAGATTACACAGATTACATTACATCCAGCCACCTGGGGGTGATCAAAACGTTTTGGCTTCACTTTTCAGGACTTGCGCGACACACTTGGGCCAGACGCAGCCGACACGAGGTGACAACAGCATTGGTTTCGTCACTGCTAGTTCTTTGAAGTCTGCTTGGTGTGTCCCAGACTTGTTTTCGGACGGAGCCTATGTAGTACTTTTGGTTTTCCACTTGTTACTCCCTGATCTGTATCTTGTTCATCTAGTTGTGTATATACGCCTCACTGTTTGCTGTATTAGTTTGTTTGTGTTCTTGCCCTTTGTTTTAAATATCCTGCACTTAGTTCCTTGTCCCTGTCTGCCTGCCTTGCTCCCCTGTGTTAAAGAAACTTTTGTACCTGATGCAGTTAAAAAATGAATGGAAGAAAAACTAAGATTTGCGGATCCATCTTTAATCAGGAAGTAAATGAAATAATATGCCTGTTTCAGTGATCACTTTTCCAAGATGAAATGGAGATGGAGATCCAGTTCACAAACACCCAATGGGCCATAGTTTATTTCCTAAATGTTTACAGTCTAAACACAAGATGTTGTGGCTCAGATAAGGTCCAGCTCTGGTTTATTTGCTTTGCATTTGAGTAGCATTGCTGTGGCCTGCTTGTGGTCCAGATCTGGCAAACAGGAACAAGTCAAGTCAAGTCAAGTCACCTTTATTTATATAGCGCTTTTTACAATGCAGATTGTGTCAAAGCAGCTTTACATTGATAACTGGTATATAATTTTGGCTGCACAGCAGCTCTTAAAGAATAGTGTCAATGTCGGCAGATCAAAGCACTGTTCAATATCAAATGTCAAGTGTCCCCAACTAAGCAAGCCAAAGGCGACAGCGGCAAGGAACCCAAACTCCAACAGGTGACATCAGATGGCAAACAGGTGGCAAATAGACTGCTGTGTTAAAAATGGAGAAAAAAACCTTGGGAGAAACCAGGCTTAGTCGGGGGGCCAGTTCTCCTCTGGCAAACAGTGCTTTGGTACGATTAATTTTTCTTATGTCCGTTAGGATCGCAACATTCAAAGTATTTATTCCAGTTCAGTCCAGTTGAGGATCGTATTCATCACACCGGTATAGAAGGTTTTTTTGAGGAGCTGTGCCACTGGCTGTTATGTCGATGAGGCCTTCACAATGGATGATCTAGTTGACTCAATCTCTCCTGATACTTCAGGGCTGCGTTGTGGTCATGTCAAGGCGCCAGTCCTCGGTCTCACCTGGATACGGCCCGGATCTGGTTGACTACGGTAAACCTCGGGATAAACAGAAAGACTAATATTAGCGTAGATGCCATTCTTCTTCTGATGTAACGAGTACATCTGTTGTACTCGTTACAAGTGGCGCTCACTACAGAGCCAAATGACATCCAGATCCCCTTCTCTGGATGTAAATGGATAGAGCTTGACCTAGTCCATCTCCACATCTGTGGATCTAATGGGCTATAGGTAGGGTTAGGGTATGGTTGGACCCTCAAGCTCCACCCATTATGTCCAGAGAGGGGGAGATGAACGTCTAGCTCCACCCATTGGCTCTGCAGTGAGCAGCCTCTGGAGCGAAGTGCCCAAGAGCTATCTTTCCGTGCAACAAACGGACCGAATCAATACACAGAAGTCAGGTGTGGGCCGGATCTGGGTTGTTTAAACAGGATGTTTAATGTCCCACACAGTGTGTAGGTGTAGGTCATACCTATTTTAAACATTTTATGTAGTTGGAAAAATACATTGTAAGCAAGCAAAAGATCATAGAAAATTATTTAATTTTCCAACATTTGGAAATTATTCTATTGGCCATTACTGGCATGTTTACAGAAATGTTAATAAATATGCACTCACTCTAAAAAAAAAGCCTTGAACATCTGCACATTTTTGATATTTACCCCAGGGAGTTTTTTTAACCTTATTAAATGTGTGTTATCTTTCATGTCAATTTTTACATTTCATCAATAAAATCAGTTAGAATAATAAGACACTTTAGGGCTGTTACAATCAAATTAAATAATTTGAACTGCAAAATTACAACTGCAATAAATAATGTTATGAGATTAAAGTTTTAAACATTTTTTTGAACATGCAAATAAGAAATGTTGGGAAAAATACAATGATACATTTAAACATAAAACTAAACTGCCAGTAGGTGGCAGCATGTCACTTAATGAGTGAACCACTGAATCATTCATTAAACCGATTCATTCAAAATGCTAAATCATTCAATAACAAAATACTTTGAGAATGCGCAGTAGTTCTGCTGTGATCTTTGTTTGGAACTATTTTTGTTGGTGAACATTTTGAATTTTTACCTCAGTATATTTCTTCTGTGAGTTTCTTTATGTGTGTTGTTGTGCTCATTTGTTTTGGTTTCTCCACGAAAGTCTCTCACAAAGAGACAGGCAGCGCAAGCCCCAACAGCGCGACCTTGTTAATACACTATCCATTATCCAAAATCCATTACACTGAATGTAATAAAATCAGAATCATTCTCGCATTTCAATGCTTCCCTGGTGATTTTTTTTTTTTTTTTTTTTTAAGTTTTAATCAGGTTACTTGTTTTAATCAGGTAAAATTCTCTTTCACTTGGCCTTTTTCAAAAAATCCATTTGTCCTGGACAAGCAGACAAGCGTTAATGTCGAGCTCTTCCTAAAGCATTCTTAAACTGAAGTATGGTTTTCTCTCTTCTGCAGAACACAAAATTATATTTTAAAGAACGTTTACGTCCAAACAACAATGAACCCCACTGGCATTCCTTTAATGGACAAAAACACACACACACAAAACACAAAGACATTATTAAAAATATCTACTTTTGTGTCCTAAGAAAGAAATCATGCTTTGAGTCGGGTTTTGAATTACATGAGGGTGAATAAAAGATGACAGAATTTTCATCTCTTTAAGAATGTTGGAAATTTGTATTTTCCCTACTCAAACTAAGCTGAAGTTTCTTCTCCAAGAAATGTGTAACTTTCATTTTCTCATGAAGATCCTCCCCTTCAGGTAAACTATAAATTGGACACTGAAACAGAAACGTTATTTCATTCACCTCCTGACCAAAGATGGATCTGCAAATCTCAGTTTTTCTTCTGTTCATTCTTTTCACTGCAGGTACAAAGACAAATGGTGTTTGTAATATTTTTAAGTACAAATGCAGATCATTGATGTCTCACTGTGTCTGTTTTATTCCTAAAGGACACTCTCTCAGCTGTTATGAGTGCACGAGTCTGAACGGTACTTGTGCAAATCAAACGATACAAACATGCCCCAATGGATCTCAGTGTGAGAGTTATACAACACTGACACAACATGGTAAGTCCAGTATGATGGATTCAAATGTACTGTTATATTTGACTGATGGAGATGCTGGTATTATTTACTGGTGCTGAGACAGTACATGTCACACACAGGAACTGCTGGCAGAATTTAAAAATTATCACAGAATATTCTATATAGAATACTGCTTTTAAATTGTTTTGCTATTAGACTGTTATGCTAACAGCAGTATTTGTGTTAATATATTTATTTTATAGTATTTTATATTTATATATAATATATTTACAATACTTTAAAAACTATTGTAATTTGAACTGTAAAGACTGTAAAATGCTACAGAACAGTAAGTTGCCTTCACTGTAAAAATGTGTGTAGCAGTGGTTACCAGTAGTTTACAGTTAATTTAAGTTTGTCCTACTGTAATCTTTATGGAATGTTACCGTAATAATACCATGGAAGTTAACTAATTTCATTTGGGGAAACTGACTGCCTCAAATCATTAAGTTTAAAAACTAATATTTATACAGTGTTAGTACTGTGAAGTTATTGCATTTGAGTCCACTAAAAAAGAATGTGTTTTAAATATAAAATTACACTAATAATAATTACAATAAACACTTAATGTGTAAACTGAATTTGCGATTCATATAGCTAATAACAGCACACATGCCTGTGTTAACATAATTAGCAAAGAGTTTATCACTGCATCAACACAGTTACTGCCTGTAAATAAAGCAATATGCAGTATAGCGTCAGTGTTTCTTGGCTCATCCTCAAACTAACCCAACAGAGCATTAAACACTAGTAGATCTACTATATCATCTTGTGCAAAAACACATAAAATAACACTTTAAGTCAACATTTACTCCCCTGATCAGTTATTGACTTTGATCTGCTGATTCTTGCTGTCTTACTGTTCTTATCATGCTTGATTTAATAGCTTTTGACACTGTATCCCATCACATATCTCTTGTCTTTCATCTAAAGGCATCATGGGTAGTGCTCTTTCTTGGTATACATCCTATTTCACTGATAGACAATTCAAATCTTTCACTTGTTCTCTCTCTCAAGGTGTCCCTCATGGCTCTGTTCTCGGACCTCTTCAATATTTATTTGTTACCCCTTGGTTATTTTATCCGCTGTCATGGTCTCAACTACCATTGTTATGCTGATGACCTTCAAATTTACTGCTTGGTCCATTTCTGCTATTCCTCTTGACTCATTATATGCCTGTATTACTGACATTAAAATCTGGTTAGATCACCATCTATCTTAAAAAAACTGAGTTTTTCAATTGATGGGGCTGAATTAATTCCATCTCAAGCTTTTTAAATCTGGGTGTTACATTTGATTCTTCACTTACATTTCAATCACATATAAACTCTAATTTCAAGACTATATTTTACCACCTTCTAAATATTTCCTGACTGTGGCCTGCTCTCAGCCCTAAATACCCTGAAACTCCAGATCAGACTCAAGTGTGAACAGCAAAAATAAAAATCGCATGAAATTAGATTGACAATTCTGTTTTGAGCTATATATGTGGTTTGAAATCCTATTAATCCTATCCTGTAATTCGCATTTCTGGAAATTTGTTTCAGTCTGCACTAATCGAATTTTGCATTAGGTATAGCCCATGCCACTTTCTCAAGCCATGTCAAATGTAAACATGCTGAGTTGTTGTGCAAGTTGTTGCAGAAACAAAGTGTTTTCTAGCTCTCAGCGATCATTTCGATCCATTTCAATCTGGTTTCCGCTCTCATCACAGCACTGAAACTGCTTTAGTTAAGGTTGACTGAGCTAAAAGCCTGGCTAAATTCCAATTTCCTCAGTTTGAATTTGAGCAAAACAGAAATTTTAATTACCGGCCCCACATCACTAACAAAAAATATAGCAAATGTTCCCAGTTTCAACCTTGATGCTACCACAATTTTTCCATCTGCTACTGTTAGAAATTTAGGCATTACTCTTGATCCTTCACTGACTCTGGATGTTTACATTAGTAAATTTTCCAAAGCTGCATTTTTCCAGCTTCGCCGTTTAGCCCAACTTCGCTCTTATGTTTCCCCAAAAGATGCTGAATCATTAGTACGTTTTTGTTACATCACGCCTCAACTACTGTAATGCTCTTTTTGCCGGATTACCATTGCACTCTATCTCTCGTTTACAACACATTCAAAATTCTGCAGCAAGAATACTAACCCACACTAATCGATCTGCTCATATTACCCCCATCTTATTTAAACTCCACTGGATCCCTGTATCACCTCGCATTTCGTACAAAATTCTTCTGCTTACCTTTAAATCACTCAATGGCCTTGCTCTCCTTATCTCTCTGATCTACTGTCTCCTTACATTCCGCCTCGATCACTTCGATCTTCAGGGAGTGAACTTCTTACAGTACCTAGATTTCGTCTATCTTCAATGGGCGGCAGGCCATTTTCCTTCATTGCACCTAAACTATGGAACTCTCTATCACTGGCACTAAGAACAATAACCTCACTCTCTGTATTTAAGTCTCAACTTAAAACCTACTTGTTTACCCAATACTATCAGTCATAACATGTTCTTTAGACACTCTCCTAATCCTATATTACCAGCTGTAATTCTCTCTGAGTATTTTGTTCTGTGTATTTATGTTGCATCTACAATTCTTTGTCTGTTACTTACTTTCACTATCCTCTATCCTCTATCCACTATCCTCTTTTTTTGTCGTTGCTTAATACTATGTTATGTATCTCTGTTTTCTGTATTACAAAAATTGTACCATGATATGCAACTGCAATTATCTCTATCTCCAGACTGGGCAAATGTCTATTGTCCACTTAACTGGTTATGCAATGACTGTTTATGATTGTTAATCGACTGTCTGTTATGTTACTGCTTTTGTAAAGCATCCTTGAGCTTGGGAAAGGCGCTATATAAATTATTAAAGTTGTGTTGTTCCAAGTGACAGTGAAGCCGAAAATGACAATGTTTTGAGACCGGTGGAGATGACAGGATGGAATAAAGTCATGCATACCAGCGTCCCACGTTTCTGGCGCTGCCTCAGAATATGCAGTAGTCCAGTGTGGCGGTGACACATTTTCATGTTGTAAATAAGACAACATCTTTATTGCAAATCCCTCCATGTTGCTGCTGTTGTTGTTGTTTTTGGCGTATGCCCATGATGAATTGAGACTCCACCTCTGTCCTTTGGTTCACCGATTTCACCTCATTGCCGCGGCTCCACCTCGGTCTCCAGTACCATCAGTGTTAAGTGGGCTCTTTGGCTCATCGGCTACACCTGGGTCTCCATCGTCTGTGGCGTCATCTCTGTCAGTCATCCCCAGGGTCTTCCATCAAGTCGACTCCACCATGGCTCCCCTTCTGCCCTCGACTCTGCCCTGGGGCCTCGTCCTGGCTGGCCTCTGGCTCAACATCTGGCTCCTTCTCCTCACTGGCTCCTCCCACCTTCCACTCTTCCATGGATTATGTTCCCTGGACTCTTTGTGTTCTTTTCTTGCTTCATGCCCTCCTCCAGAGCCCCAGGAGGCGTCTTCTGATGAGAAGGGTTGAAGAAAATCGGCATGCAAGTTCACTGCAGTTATCTAAAGAAGTAGAAAGCCAAACTCGGGAGACTATTTCCTGTGACACAATACAGTCTACACTGCAGAGGAATGGCATGCATGGGTGCCGTCCACGAAACAAGCCTCTCCTAAAGCCCAGGCACAAAAAGAGTTTGCCAGGGCCCATGCTGACAAAGATGAAGACTACTGGGACTCTATACTCTGGAGTGATGAGACCAAGATGAGACCAAAAATGTTTTTGGAACCGATGGCTTCAAAACTATATGGCGTCGAAAGGTGAGGAATACAAAGAAAAATGCATACAGTGAAACATGGTGGTGGAGTGTCCTTATGTGGGGCTGCATGAGTGCTGCTGGTGTCGGGGAGCTGCATTTCATTGATGGCATCATGAATTCACAGATGTACTGCTCTATACTGAAAGAGAAGATGCTACCATCACTCCGTGCCCTTGGTCGTCGTGCACTTTTCCAACATGACAATGATCCTAAACACACATCTAAGGCCACTGTTGGATTTCTGAAGAAGAACAGGGTGAAAGTGATTCAGTGGCTCCTGATCTGAACCCAATCGAACACCTATGGGGAATTCTGAAGAGACAAGTTGAGCATCACTCTCCATCCAGCATCCAGTCTCTAAAAGAGGTCACTCTTGAAGAATGGAAAAGATAGATGTTGCAAAATGTCGCTAACTTGTTCATTCCATGCTTAGATGACTTGGTGCTGTCATTTAAAATCATGGAGGCCATACAAAGTACTAGATGTAGTAGTTTTGTTGTGGGGTGTACTCATTTTTGCATCACCCTAATTTGAGTGAAACTGAAAAATGTGTAATCTAAGTTATATTATTAACCTTACTTTCATGTTATGTTTCATGTTTCATGTTAAGTTAAACAGATGTTATATTAAACTTTGTCTTGTCAACATTTTGGAAATTGTTTTTGTGTTCATTGAGATATTGTTTAAAATGTTACTTTTCAAAGGGGATGTACTCATTTACGCTGAGCACTGTAGGTAGATCACTATAGATACCCCTTTAAAAAAATACACACACACACATGGCTACACCATGAGATGCTTCAAGCGCCTTATATGCACCTCATGGCAGCCCACATTTTTAACGGCTATATCTGCTTGAGGGAATACTGTGTAGGCAGGTCCAGACCAAGCATATGCCCCATTTCTTATGCTCAAACAAAACTAAAGGGCCAGGCGCACATAGCTAGCATATATACGTGGGCGGTTCCTATGGCTCTTGGAGCAGAATCAATACACATGACTTGGCGATAGATCTGCTGGGGAGGGGGCTGAATCGTCATCTTTTTGCCTCATGCATGATGGGGGATTTTCTATGACATAGAGTTCACTTGGCTTGTATTGTTCAAATCTCACTGGGCTCCCTCATCCCTCTGGCTACGCCTTGACTAGACATCATCCTGCCTGCGCCTTCGGCTCCACCTGGCTCTGCCTCTCACTGTTTCCACCTCGGTCTCCAGTACCACTGGTGTTGTGTGGGCTCTTTGGCTCATCGATTACACCTGGGTCTCCACCATCTGTGGCGTCATCTCCGTTGGTTGTCCCCAGGGTGTCTTCCATCAAGTCGACTCCACCCTGGGGCCTCGTCCTAGCTGGCCTCTGGCTTCTCTCGTCATCTCTTTGCCTAATGCATGATGGGGATTATCTATGATGGAGAGTACACTTGGCTTGTATTGTACAAATCTCATTGTCAGCTGCTCTGTTGGCGGGTAATTCATGTATGCCATATTGTACAGCAGTGGTTCCCAACCACGTTCTTGGAGGCCCCCAACACTGCATATTTTGTATCTCTCCTTTGTCTGACACACCCATTTCAGGTCTTGGAGTCTCTCTGAATGAGCTGATGATCTGAATCAGGTGTGTTTGATAAAGGAGACATGGAAAACATGCAGTGTTGGGGTCCTCCAGGAATGTGGTTGGAACCACTGTTGTACAGCAGCAGCATGTCTTTCTTGCTCACAGCAGCAAGTCGTGTATGGATTGGCAGTAGCAAGTCTGCATTTGCTCCGCAGTAGCAGTGTAGCAGATCTATTCCACCAAGACCAAATAGAAAGAGTTGTCTTGACAAAACTTTGATTTATCCTGTGGTTTCATCTTTACCACCAGTGTTATTATGGTGGATGTCAGTATATGACAAAAGTAAAAATTGTTATTAGTAGCAACTTGGCCTTGCTAATTCAGTTGAAAAGGCTGTTGGATTTACTAGTGTTTTTTGTTGTTGTTGTTGTTTCAAAGTGTGTATATATATATATATATATATATATATACAGTTGAACGAGTCTTTCCTTTATCATTCATGTTTTTAGGTAATATTACATTTAAGATGAAAGCTAAAAGTTGTGCTTCTGGCTGTATAAGTGGATCCATGAACACAGGCGATGTAAAGATGACTTCTTCCTGCTGTAACACAGACCGGTGTAATGACCAAGATGCTCCAGGTACTGTGCTTTCCTAAGCAAATGATTATCTTCTTTAAATGATCTTCTTTAAAGTCAACACTAAAGTTCTTTCAAAGGACATTCAATTAGGAAATAAAATACAGAGTGTTTCTTGTTTGCCGTGTATTGAATGAATGGAGCAGTGACAAGGAGTGGTGTTTTTCATAGATACATTTTGTATTTTGTACAGAAAATAACATACTTTTCCCCCTTTTGTAGATCCTCTAATGTCCCCAATGGAAAGACATGTTTCTCTTGTCATGGGCAGAACTGCACATACATATTGAACTGTTCAGGGAGTGAAGACCACTGCTTCACAAATACAGGTGAGAATCTGGAAAAGGAAGAAGACTAGAAGAACAAAGAGGACCAGTAAAGCTTAGACTAACCTTTGTTTTCTTTCTTTTCATCAGGGACTTTCGAAAACCAGTCAGTTGTTTTAAAAGGCTGTGTCTCTAAATCTTTTTGTGATTCCTCAACATCAGTTAGTAATGATACGGTCATCAGATGTTGTGAGGGGAACCTGTGTAACAGTGCTGCCAATACAAGTGTCACCCAGAACATCACGTATAACGGTAATAACAGTGTCACCCAGAACACCACATATAACGGTAATAACAGTGTCACCCAGAACACCACGTATAACGGTAATAACAGTGTCACCCAGAACACCACATATAACGGTAATAACAGTGTCACCCTGAGCTCCACACATAATGGTGCTCAGAGTGTCACCCAGAGCTTCCTGTTCCTCTGCTGTTCTCTGTTCTCCTACTTCCTGCTGCACTGAATCCAGCAGCTCTTCAGATTCTACATTGCTACATGCTGTACAGAATATATATCGTATTTTCGCTGAACTAGATTCGATGTTCTGATGTAACATTTTATGAAATAAAATACAGGGGTTGGGCAAAATAATGTGAACACTCATTATTGTAAGGGTTAATATCATTTGTAGGTTACAGTGAAAAACAAACAATGCAATTATCTTTTTTTATTTTTTTATTTTCTAGTTTGTATGTCAGTGCAGTATAAGTGGTTTTCAGTAGTGTTTAGTACAAGCCATATGTGAAATGGGTGACTTGTCAGATGTCCAAAAAGGCTAAATCATCAGAGCCCGTTTAACAAGAGCATCTGTAACCTTAAAGGGTTAGTTCACCCAAAAATGAAAATTCTGTCATTAATTACTCACCCTCAAGTCGTTCCAAACCTGTATCAGTTTCTTTTTGTTCTGTTGAACACAAAAGAAGATATTTTAAAGAAATGTTTTAAAATTCTGAATGGATCTGTATATCTATGATTTAAGGTTAAGGCAGCTGTTATAGTATTATATTGGCATCTCCACATGGTCCTGTTTGATATTGCAGCTTTGACTTGTAGTTATTTATATACATATATATAAAAAAGCTGTAAACAAATGTAACATTTTTTTTTCCTCAGTTTTTGCTGTTGCACTGTATACATAAATTGTGACTTATGAAAATGAAAAAGTATTTTTAATTTACCTTGGAAAAAAAAAAAAAAGCTTGCAGTACACGAATAAAAAAATGTTAAAAACATGACGGATGTGTGAGATGGACAGTTAAGCAGAGCGGTTAAGATAAAGGGGTTTGAGTAATTAATAATCAGTATCTAACCGGACGAAAAAATATTTATTAAATGTTATCCACATTATATTTAATCTACAACAGCATTCTGAACTTTTATAACAATGCATTTAGTCATTAACTTTTAAATGCATCATTATGGAAACATGAGGAGAGTTCTACACACGAAAGACCCATGACTGGCAGATCAACATGCCGCTGCATTTATCTACGAAAGGTGGGAAATTAAATTGAATGTGGATTTTAACTGTGACAAGATGATTGACAGGGCAGTTTAAACAGTTACAGGTTGCACGTAACTAAGCGACAGAGCATCTGTTAAAGACGCAATTAAGAAGAAGTAGTATGTCCCAAAGCTTGCATACTCTTCTGCTACACACTCAAAAGTATGTACTTTTTCTTCACAAAAACAGTACATACTCTTAGGGCATAGTTTAAGTAGGCAAACTGGGACGAAGCATCTGGCGTGGCATCCATCTTGACTGGGGACTCTGGTGTGGCAGCCATCTTATGAGCAGGCTCTGATGTGGAGGCTATGTTGTGAACTGGCTCAGATGTGGGAACTTTACAGGGCAGGAAGGTTCATATAGCACAGGGCTAGAGATCCTTAAAAAACAGGACATGCTGATGACCAAAATGCCTTTCATGCTATACAGAAATAAATATTTGTGAAAAAAAAAAAATGCTTGAATCCATTTTTGCATTGAATTTATCGTTATTGATGGTTTTACAGCCCCCTTCTAGTGAACAGACTCACACACAAAAAATTGAAAGTAATTTGTGGTAGGGTTGAAGAAAAAATTGATGGATGGACGGAGGGACGGAGAGATAGTCAGTTATATAGACTTTTTATCTATCTATCCATATACATCTATATATATATTTACCAAACAGGCATAACAATAAGACCACCTTGCTAATATTGTGTTGGTCAGCCCTGACCTGTCAAGGCATGGACTCCTCTAGACCCCTGAAGGTGTGCTGTGGTATCTGGCACCAAGATGTTAGCAGCAGATCCTTTAAGTCCTGTAAGTTGCGAGGTGGAGCCTCCATGGATCAGACTTGTTTGTTCAACACATCCCAAAGATGCTCGATTGGATTGAGGTCTGGGGAATTTGGAGGCCAAGTCAACACCTCAAACTCGTTGCAGTGCTCCTCAAACCATTCCTGAAACATTTTTGCTTTGTGGCAGGGCACATTATCCTGCTGAAAGAGGCCACAGCCACCAGGGAATACCGTTTCCATGAAAGGGTGTACATGGTCTGCAACAATGCTTAGGTAGGTGGTATGTGTCAAAGTAACATCCACATGGATGGCAGGACCCAAGGTTTCCCAGCAGAACATTGCCCAAAGCATCACACTGCCTCCGCCGGCTTGCCTTCTTCCCATAGTGCATCCTGGTGCCATGTGTTCCCCAGGTAAGAGACGCACCCGGCCATCCATATGATGTAAAAAAAAACATGATTCATCAGACCAGGCTACCTTCTTCCATTGCTCCGTGGTCCAATTCTGATGCTCACGTGTCCACTGTTGGCTCTTTCGGTGGTGGACAGGGGTCAGCATGGGCACCCTGACTGGTCTGCAGCTATGCAGCCCCATATGCAACAAACTGAGATGCACTGTGTATTCTGACACCTTTCTATCAGAACCAACATTAACTTCTTGAGCAATTTGAGCTACAGTAGCTCGTCTGTTGGATCGGAAATAATTTAGCCTTCGCTCCCCACGTGCATCAGTGAGTATTGGCTGCCCATGACCCTGTCGCCGGTTCACCACCGTTCCTTCCTTGGAGTACTTTTGATAGATACTGACAACTGCAGACCGGGAACACCCCACAAGAGCTGCAGTTTTGGAGATGCTCTGACCCAGTCGTCTAGCCATCACAATTTGGTCCTTGTCAAACTCACTCAAATCCTTACGCTTGCCCATTTTTCCTGCTTCTAACACATCAAATTTGAGGACAAAATGTTCACTTGCTGCCTAATATATCCCACCTACTAACAGGTGCCATGATGAAGAGATGATCAGTGTTATTCACTTCACCTGTCAGTGCTCATAATGTTATGCCTGATCGGTGTATATGTATATGTATGTATACACATTATAGAGCAACATTAATTGTATAGAAGGAAGTGGTAAAAGTTTATTTTGAAAAATCTAATTCAAAGCAGTTAGAGGGGCCTTTACCCTCATTTTATATAATTTGTCACCTTATGCAAATACTTTTTTGCATTGGCAAAACAACTAAAAAGTATTGTGGGAATTACTGATGCTAGCTGTCTGACACATGCAAACAAACAAAAAAGTTGATGTTGATGTTCCACAGAAAAGACTGTATGCACCTACAGCGCCCTCTTGTGGCCTTGAGTTGCGCTATCATCTTTACCTTTTTTGCCTGTAGAGGGGGTTCAAACACAAACAGAAATGCACATTAAACAAGACAATTATAGCTCAAAATAAACATGGATGAAGGTCAGAAAGATACTGTACAACTTACTGAAATGTCTTATGTTTCATGTAATCAGTTTCAATCCATGTTAATAAAACAGCTTGTCAACAATGTTACATTTTCCTCAGGAAAGTAATTCAAAATCAGTTCACTGAAAAAAAAATGGTAAGATCTAAATTACCTGGTTTTAGTCAAATAAAATAAATAAATAAATAAATATATGGATTCTGCCTTATATGCAGTTGTTTGTAAATGTGTGTATAGAGCTCAGTTTTTGTTGATTATTGTATAAATATATAATTGAATAAATAAACAATTGAATTTGATAGTTTGAGCTTTGTTGTTATTTTTAACCTTTAATATTTTAGTAATGTACCAAGTGGTACAGTTCCCTTTATATTTTACAGCATTTGTTTTAAGAGTTTTTTTTCTTTAAGAAATATTTAACAAGATTGTGGGACTCATGCACTTAACAGCTGAGAGAGTAAAAGAGAGTCAGAAAGAACATTAAATGATCTGTATTCAGTGCTTGAAGTGGGCCGGAGTACAGGCATTTTTTTTTTTTTTTACATTAACCTTCAGCGTAAAGTTGTGGTTGCTGGTCAGTTTGTTGCGGTTGGTGGTCAGTTTGTGTGTAAATGTACGTTTCTGACTAACGTTTTCCACTTCTGATGTCATTTCTAATGAGAAATTACTATTATAGCAATTAAATATTTGCTTAGTTATCACCAAAGCTCACTCCATTTTGCTGTAGATCATTAAACTGTTATGCTGCCTCAGAAGTCTGTCAGAAATCAGTTTAGTGACGTAACGCTGCCTGCAAAGTCATTGCTTATAAGGCAGTGAGGCAACAAGTCAGCTGCCTAAAGGCCGGGGACACACCAAGCCAGATGAGCTGAGATGAAGACCGCCCCAGGAACAAAATTTGTCGGCTGGGGAGCAATGAGCTCTAGCCAAAGTTGATCCTGAAACCCAGGTTATCCAGATGGCTGAGGAGCAGGGATCTGTGGGCACATAGCTCCTGTCTTAACTGGGTTAAAAGTAGCCAAACCACTGAGGTAGCTGAGTATGTGGATCCCCATCTGTCTCAGAGGGGAAAGAGCTACGTCTACTCACTTCATAAAAGTATGCAGAGCTAGTTAGAGTTTGAATGGAAGGACTGTATATTGGTATGCCAACCCCCTTGAGCGCAAATCTCAAGAACGGTCTGTGATGGGGGGCTATCTGGATGTGAAAGAAAGCATCTTTCAGATCCACTGATATGAACCAATCCCCGGAGTAAATCCATGCGTGTTGTGTTTCATAGTTAACACTCTGAAAGGCTGTCTCATGAGGGCACAATTCAGATGTCTCAGATCAAGAATGGGCCTGCAGCTGCCATCTTTCTTGAGGACGAGGAAGTAGCGGCTGTAAAAGCCTGACTCTCTGTGTTCCGTGGGAACTCTCTACATGGCGCCTTTTTCCAGCAGAGACTGAACTTTGGCTCTGAGGACATGAGAACTGCCCTCTGAGACTGAAGTGTGAATCTTGCCCATGAAGCATGGTGGTCTGCGAGCGAATTGGAGTGAGTAACCACGTTCTATTATCCTCAAAATCCAGCTCGCCACTCCGGGCATGGCTTGCCATGCATGGCAAATGGTTTAAGTACTACAGGCTGGTTCTCACACTAAGGCGGGAGAACAGCACCTGTTACAACATTAAGAGGAGGAGAAATGCTCTTTTCGTGAGTGTATAAAACTTTTTTAGGGTCGCTATAACAGCAAGATAGGGTTTGGGTGCGCAAACTGATGGGGGTGGCCCAGAGCCGGCATCAAACACATCGTCTCCAGTGCCCCGAGCCAAGAGGGCTGGAAGATGGGCACACTTTTAGGGTGATCCGGACTTAGTGGAACTTAACACTTTCCTCCTTAATCTTAGCAGGATTGAGCTATAAGTGGCGCTCCAGCACTACTAGACTGGCCATAGTGCGGCCGATGGCTTGGGCAGTAGCTTTAGCGGCACGCAGGGCAAAGTTTGTGGCACCGCGCAGCTCTTTGAACATCGCAGGGACATCGCAGAAGCATCATTCTCAGCTGCCGAGTTGTCAGCACTGTTTCAGAGGTTTCGGAACCGTTCTTGTTCTCGCAGTGAGAGCAGCTGGTTCAGTGAGTGCAGCCTTGGCGTGGGCGCAGCCAGGCAGGAGACGCACTTGCTGGTCAGTGCAGGGGTGCTCTGCACAAGCCGCATTAGCGGCGCGACATTTGCAACAACGTCGCAGGAGATATACACTTAAATTTGCTTTTAGTGGACTCTAAATGGCCGCAGGGGAGATCGCTGAATCAGCTTGCTGCTGAAGCATCGATGTTCAGCCTTAACATGGGTATCAGGAGGAGTCCTAACTTCCCCAAAAACAACAAAACGCAGGCCAAATTCAGCTCTTCTTTTTTCTCTATCACTCACGCACATCTCTCCCCTCCACCTGATGAGCACCCCCTCTATTCCCTTCCTGGACACCTCCCACATCAGTAGGTAAATAAACAGTAAACACATTTATAACGGGAAGCAAACAGCGTTAGCACTACAATAGCTTATCAGAATGTGAGAGTCTTTATGAGAAAATGAATGTATAACAGAAAAACAATTAACTGAAACAAGCAGTGGTGTATAAAGTATAGATATCTTACCAGAAAATGACTTTGGTAGAAGTTAAAGTCACTGTTCAGAATATTACTTGAGTAAAAGTTTTAAAGTATGTGATATTTTTTTGTACTTAAGTATAAAAAGTATTATATATATATATATATATATATTTAACATATAGTACTGAAAGTAAAAGTACAAGTAAATGTAAAATATAAAAGGAGCGAAAAAATATTAAAAATTGTTCTATACACAGTTTGAGAAGCAAGATTGTGTTCAGTTTTAACTCTTTCTTATATTTTGTTTTCTTTGAATTAAAAAAAATGGCAAAATGTTTATTGTAAGTTTTAAAATATAAAAAATACTAATATATTAATTATACATTGATCATTCATGTTAATTCATAGTGCAGTATAACTAATGTAAGAGACAACTTTAAAATGGTAAAATGTAAATGTTGAAATTAACAATGAACAATACTTTTATTAACCTTATTTAATGTTACAAGACTCTTATTGTAAAGTGTTACCATTTCATATAAATCCAAACAGTCATGCTTAAAAATTACCATCTTTACACACAAAGGCATAGCATGGGTCTATTATATGTATACTTTCACACATTATTTGCCTCTATTTTTTAAAAAAAACTTGATGATTATCTAATCAAAATATGTGTTACACTGCCGATAAAAAAAAAAAAAAGAGCTGAAATCGAACACATTTCTGATTCATGTTTCTGTCGCTGCATAATGAGGATACAGTTTAAATATGCAACTTGGCTGGATAACGAATGCATAACAGCGAACAAATGGATATAAACTAATGCAAATGAATGGTAACAATCGTGACATTAAACAGTCAGTGTTTTTGTCACATTGTTTTAACCGCTTGAGGTACTACTAATGTTAGCGTCCTCTCAGCCTCGACGGCAAACATACTGCTGTTCTCCACTAATGCAGCATCTAGTCAGCAAACTAATTACTTTATAATGATATGAAAACATGTACTGTAGTGTACACTGTATAACATACCGTTTTGTTGTCTGTTTTATATCCGTTTTTGAAGTGTCCCGCTCTGTACAGCGCGCAGCCTCATGTCATGTGTCAAAACAAACTCTATGAGGCATCAGTGATAGTTTTTATTTCGCCTCTAGAGGCCGCTCTCGTGCTGTATAATGAGGGCGCACTCTTCTCAGCCGCTCCAGCAACGGATGCAACCCCCAAAAAAATAACAAAACAACAACAACAAAAAAAACAAAATAAAAACGGACGCAACCCGGAAAATGAAATCAACCGCGGTTGTGCGAGCACTTGTTTACACACGCTTGCTTGCAGTCTGTGTTCCTCCGACTTTATTTTGTAGTAAGTAATGAAAATGCTTTGGGGAAAATGTATCGGAGTAAAAGTATACATTTTATTTAGAAAATGTAGTGGAGTAAAAGTAAAAGTTGACAGAAATATAAAAACTCAAGTAAAGTACAGATTCTCCCAAAAAATACTTAAGTACTGTAACGAAGTATTACTTTACACCACTGGAAACAAGTAGATATTTCCTGGAATAGAAATTTAGACTAGCCAGCTAGCATAATTTACTAGCCAGTTGATGAAAAAGGGAGGTTTAACCATAGATATACATAATAAAGGCTAGATGTCTTACGGCAGAGTCTCTAACGTCATCACCGGCGGCCATCTTGTCACAGGCAAGCTTTCTGGCGGGCTCTGTGGTACCTGATGTAAGGTGAGTGATCTGCACGAACACAAATACTCTTATCTCGCTGAAATCTTGACAGATTTACAAATGGCTTGGTTTCTTACAAACGTTATTAACGTGGCTATAATTCTGGATGCTTGAACATGTTGAAATTGCAGCTTTTCTTTTTGAAAAACGACTTAATCGTGCAGCATAGTTGTGTATCATGGCTACTTGCGCAAGTTATCAAGGCTGAGACCAAAATTGAGCTGTTCAATTATATAGGTTTTACTGACACCAATAACTAATCTTTTGTCTAAATTACAATCTTTGTGGATGTGGTTGTAGTTATTAGCTGGCTAATAACAAGAAGCTTTGAGTGAGACCTAGTAGTTACAGTTTAGCTGCTACCCAGCAATTTTACATCAGAGGGAGAGGCAGAATTGCTCTTTCTTTTCAATATAACTTAAGTTGCACATGATTTCCAATTGGTTTGGTTTGTTAAAAACATCTTACATTATGATACAGGAAATTGCTGGCTTTATAGGAGAAGATGCCAGACTTTTGTGCAGCCTACGGATGCTCCAATCACCGTAGTCTCAAAACGAGAGCCCGTGGGATCACCTTTCACCTGTAAGATATGACAATATTATGATTATATTTGGGATAATCGTTAGTTACTTAGTGGATGTATGTACAATACAGGTCCTGTTACACAGGAACAGCGGGGCTATGACATAATAGTATTACAAGATTGTTGTTGACCCAAAGCTTTTTACAAGTTTGTTTACACAATCGCAGAATGTTTCTTTTGGACACCTTTTTTTTTTTTTTTTGGAACAGTGATCTCTGAAGTAGGCACAGTGCAATGTCAAGGGGAAAAGCGTAGTAAATGGCCCAACCCTGAAGAAGTTAAAATAAACATGTAATAATTCAAATTATTTTATTATAATAGTAATATTCTTATTATAAAAGTGTATATATATATAACTCATGTTGCCATTCTGTACACTGAGTTTTAGTAGCCTATATATTGATTTAACATAAATACCTTGTGCGTGTGTATATTCATTGCACCTATCTGTTCTGTTCAATGTTATTTTCATATGGAAGTCCATGGTTATAATTATTCATAAGTATGCAGTGTCATAAGTACATCTCTGACGTTTATAACAAACCAAACAGTTTGAAAATCGGTAGAAAATTGAGCAAGTTATGGTTATTTAAAAAGTACATGCACCATTAAAACACAATGTTACGAGTGAGCGAGCTGACTGTTACAAGATGGCCGCCAGGTGCGGACGTCGACCTCCATTGGCCAGCAGCACAAACGAGACATCTAGCCTTTATTATGTATATCTATGGGTTTAACAAGGAAATTAGTCTTCTTTCTTTTTAAAGGAACATAATACAGTATCTTTAGGTCTGCTTAGGCCAATTTGTTAACATTTATTACAATCCATTATAAACATCTGAATTTATCACAGTGAGTCTGCTCTACTATGTAAAGAATTGTAGCTATTTAAAAAAAGGACCTGTAACTTGTAAATCTGTAAGAGGTATTAAATGTAAATTGCCTTATACAGTTACAATAGAAATTATATCAATGCATTTTACAAATTGATATACACCAGAAATTACACAAGAAACTTAGTAAAGGTCAATGAGAGGACTTGATGAAATAGATTTATTTGTGTACATATTTACAGTGTAAATCTTACATCCCATACATGACTTGAGTTCTTGAGAAGTCAGGTGAAGATTATGTTTCATTCTATTTGCATCATATCAGTACTGTAGTGTTGATTGTTAAATGATTAAAACTTACCTAAATAGGGATTTACTTTCTTTGAAATCATGAATACTGATTTCAATATTTTTGAATGTTGCATGATCTTACAGGTATTCTGCAGGCTGCAAACTCAAAAGATGTAGGCCTGGTAGATGTAGGCGCACAAACACACATACATAGGGCCTACTGTATGTAATATATGTCCGCTGAAGGCAAGCATGACGAACCCAAGTGCAGTTTATTTACATCCAAACATGAACAAAGTACAAAGTAAACAATGACCGACATGAGCTTGAACTGACTTTAAAACATAAACTAAACGAACTTGAACATAAACATAGCAATGAATAAACATTCTAGAGGAAGTTCAAACGTGCTGCATAACACAAGAATGAATACAGAGTGATCGTTTCTCTTCAGAAAATTTGGCACAATTCATATGGATTAGTTTTACAATCTATTTATGAACTTTTTGAAGCATTAATGGAGGGAGCTGTCAACAGTGTTTTTGAAGGTTAGAAGTTTGTAATTTCCTTATTCATCCTTTGTTTAACATTAACTGGCAAGTAAATTATGTAAGCTGAAGTTTCTGTTCCAAGAATGTTTCAAGAAATTCAAGAAACTTTAATTTTTTCATGAAGACCCTCCCCTTCAGGTAAGCTATAAATTGGACACTGAAACAGAAACGTTATTTCATTCACCTCCTGACCAAAGATGGATCTGCAAATCTCAGTTTTTCTTCTGTTCATTCTTTTCACTGCAGGTACAAAGACAAATAGTGTTTGTAATGTTTTTAAGTACAAATGCAGATCATTGATGTCTCTCCCTGTCTCTTTTTTATTACTAAAGGACACTCTCTCAGCTGTTATGAGTGCACGAGTCTGGACGACACTTGTGCAAATCCAATGGTAAAAACATGTCCCAGTAGATCTTCTCAGTGTGTGAGTTATACAGAAGTGTCACAACAAGATGGTAAGTTCAGTATGATTGATTCAAATGTACTGTTATATTTGACTGATGGAGGTATTATTTACTGGTGCTGAAACACTGTAAATGTAACTTCACAGAATCACAGAATATTCTAAATAGATTACTGCTTTCAAATTGTTTTTCTATCGTACTGTTATGCAGCAGTATGTGTGTTTGAAAAAAAGTTTGAAATGAGAAAATTGCCAAATTTATAATACTGTAAAAATATTGTAATTTTAACTGTAAAAGACTATAAAATGCTACAGAAAAAACTGCTAATTGGTAAAGTGTCACTTTAAAAATTTGTGCTGTAAAATAACTTAATACTGGCAGCAGTGGTTGTGTTAATGTATAGCTCTCCTACTGTCATCTTCTTTATGGAATGTTACCGTAATAATACCATGGAAGTTAACTCACTTCATTTGGGGAAACTGACTGCCTCAAATCATTAAGTTTAAAAACTAATATTTATACAGTGTTAGTACTGTGAAGTTATTGCATTTGAGTCCACTAAAAAAAGAATGTGTCTTAAATATAAAATTACACTAATAATAATTACAATAAACACTTAATGTGTAAACTGGTGCAGTTCATATAGCTAATAACAGCACACATGCATGTGTTAACATAATTAGCAAAGAGTTTATCACTGCATCAACACAGTTACTGCCTATAAATAAAGCAATATGCAGCATAGCGTCAATGTTTCATGGCTCATCCTCAAACTAACCACCACAGATTCTACTTTTCAGCACAATGGTAACCCACAGAACTCAGACAACAAAAACCCTTTTACATCCCAACAGAGCATTAAACACTAGTAGATCTATTCTATATCATCTTGTGCAAAAACACATAAATTAACACTTCTCTCCTAATCAGTTATTGACTTCACAAATCTTCTCCTGTCTGCCAATTCTTGCTGTCTTACTAACATGCTTGATTTAATAGCTTTTGACACTGTATCCCATCACATACTTACATATCCCATCTTTTGTCTTTCATCTAAAGGCATCATGGGTAGTGCTCTTTCTTGGTTTACATCCTATCTCACTGATAGACAGTTCAAATCTTTCACTTGTTCTCTCTCTCAAAGTGTCCCTCAAGGCTCTGTTCTTGGACCGCTTCAATATTTATTTGTTACCCCGTGGTCATATTATCCAATACTGCATTTTACCACCTTCACTATATTGCCCGACTGTGGCCAGCTCTCCGCCCCAAAGACACAAAGTTCATGTTTTTTTTCTGGAATTTCATTTCTGGAATTCCGTTTCAGTCCGACCGCTCAGTCTGGATTTTGTGTGGTATAGCCTCATGCCATATAAAACGTAGACATTTCCAATGTTGTTATGCAAAACATGCTGAAAGTCATTGCAGAAACAAGACTGTGTTGTTGCAAGAGCCGGTCGAGCAGAAAATTACAATGTTTTGAGACGACAGCACGGAATAAAGCCATGCAAACCAGCCTCCTACTTTTCTGCTGCTGTCTCATAAGACACAGTAGTCTAGCAATCCAGCGTGGCGGCTACACATTGTCATGTTATAGATAAGAAAACATCTGTATTGAAAACCACTCCACGTTGTTGTAGTTGTTTTTGGCATTTACCTACCAATGCAATCATTGCCATATAAACCAATGCAGATTCCGAAAAACGAAGGAGTACCACGGGACACACAAATCGGATATGAACAGTTGAGATACACAGTGTGAATAGTCAATCATTTTAGATCGGATTCCAATCGGATGCATAAATAATTGGATTTGGTCTGACAGTGTGAACCAAAGAAATGAGCAGAAACACAACAACTTCCAGGTTGACTGCAAACTGCAGAAAATACACATCAAATCACTCAAGATCAAAAAACAAAGAACCAGTTCGCAGACAATAATCAGACTTTTCATCATTATCCAGCAGTGTTGCAGCAATTACTTATTATGAGGAATCGGTAACACTTTACAATAAGGTTCATTAGTTAACATTAGTTAACTACATTAGTTAATATGAACTAAAAATGAACTGCACTTATACAGCAATTATTAATCTTTGTTAACGTTAATTTCAACATTTACTAATACATTATTAAAATATTGTTAACATTAGATAATGCACTGTGAACTAACATGAACAAACAATGAACTGTATTTTCATTAACTAACGTTAACGAAGATTAGTAAATACAGTAACAAATGTATTGCTCACGGTTAATTCATGTTAGTTAATGCATTAACTAATGTTTACCTAATGAACCTTACTGTAAAGTGTTACCGAGGAATCTTAAAAACATGTAGTGCATAAAACATTTTGAACTACATCAACAATCAGCATATGAATCTCAACAATGGTGTCAATCAACAAAAAGCTTCATGCTGCAATGCATGCTGGGTGCCAGCATAGTACAAATCTCTCAGCATGTATTATGGCATGAATATATCAAGCAGCTAATTTGTCTTCTTAATATTTTTTTTATTTGCTTTTATTTTGCTGTTGTTTTGTTGTGACTTTTCAGTAGCTTGGTTTGTGATATTCAGAATCATTCTGTTGTTGAGATTCATGTCTAAATAATACAGTAATTCAAACTTATTGCTGAATCTAATTTTTTTAGAATTTTATTTTGTCTAAATGTAAAAAAAAAAAAAAAATGTACATATATTGTCTGTGGAATTCTCAGGACCAAAAAATGTTTGGTCCGAATGCAATGATATGATGTCCTACCTGCCTTTCAGCATATGCATTTCCATTCGCGCACCCTGTTATGTCACTGCCAATACTATTGGCCATGTCTGTGACATTGTGCGCATTTTACATCTTCTACGGGCATAATGGTTAGAGAGTCAGAGTGGTAACCTGAAGGTTCCAGGTTCGATTCTCAATACCGGCAGGAAATAACCGAGGTGCCCTTGAGTGAAGCACCTAAGTTGTTTACACGGATCTGCGAAAACGACTAAAAACACTGCATGCCAGTAATTCAGGAAGACAAGTAACACAGATTCACGTTTTTGAAGTTTACACAGAGATGATAATGGTCTCGTTTTCAAAAAATCGTTTTCAAAAACTTGCACTTTGAAACCTATTTCAAAGTTTGTATTCCCAGGTCACCACCATGCTGTTGTTGTGTAAATGAAAGGCCAGAGCACATTAAAAGTTTTCTATTTTCAGTTTTCAGCTAAACGGGCATTTTGTCATAATTCTGCGTGTTATTTTTTCTTCAAGCACGAAAGAGAACTCGATACTGTCGTGTGTTTTCTGTGCACACAATCGTGTGTGTCACACATACACATTCACAGACAGCACGTTCTCATTTGTCTTGTGGCGCTTCAATGGTTTAAAAGCATTTGCGTGACTATAAGCGTGACCATGTAATGGTACACTAGCCAAATTATGACAGCACTAATATACAGTGTATCCCTTTCACGCATATTCAAAATGCATTTTCTTGCATGGGTTCTGATGGAAAATAATTATTTGATCCCATGCTGATTTTGTAAGTTTGCCCAGTTTGTAAGTTTACAACGAAACAAGGAGTCTATATTTTTTATAGTAGGTTTATTTTAATGGATAGAAACAGATTATCAACTTTTTGACTGTAAATAAATGTATTTGTCTTATTAGAATGTAATTTGCATTAGCATTAAAAAAAAGTAATGTGATTACATATGTAATGTTTGTTACAAGTTATTACAAGTAGGCTAATGTACAATACTTGTAATGCATTACTTGTTACATCAAAAAAGTAATCTGATTATGTAATGCTTGTTACTTGTAAAGCATTACTTGTAACACCAAAAAAGTAATCTGATTAACATTACACATGTTACTTGTAATGCATTACTTTACTCCTTACATCAAAAAGTAATCTGATTACACACAGCAGAGCAGATGGTGATGCAGGTAAGTGAAGATGAATGTTTAAAGTTGTGAAGAAGGTGAATGATAGTGATACTGTCCTTTCGTGGATTTGCAGGAGTGATGACTGATGAAACGATGAGGAGATGGCTGACGAAGATGACTGGAGACACTCACACACAAACTGGAACAACACGAGGAGACTTGGAGACGAAGGAGACAGGTAGGTTTCTTCAATGGAGTCCAAGAGGTAAGCAGATAGCATTCTATGTGCGTACGAGACCGGACAGTGAGTGAATGTGTGTGAGTGTGTTAAATACTGGTGGTGATGAGTGAGTAGATGAGGTGCAGGTGCAGATGATTAGTACTCCGGGGATTGAGTGCGCTGTGATTGGGTGATGTTGGAACCTGGCGTGTCTGTGACACACCACTGCTCATTTAAGATGAGATTGAAATACCTAATCGCTAGGTTTTCTCAGAAGAGAGCTATGGTAGAAATGTGTCTATTTTGAACATAATCAGAATTATCAGCTAATAAGGGTAAATCAACATACTCCGGTAGACATCTATAAAAAAAAAAAAAATCCTTTCAAATCTTGTTTTTCATGCCCTAAAAGCAATAAAACAGAGGAAAAAAAAATCCTGACTGAGCTTATCATAATTAATGCATGAAAGGGTTGAATATATATATATATATATATATACACACATTTTCCATCAAAATAATTTGCAGTTGAACCGGTCTTTTCTGTATCATTCATGTTTTTAGGTGTAATTTTTAAGATGAAGGCTAAAGGTTGTGCTGTTGGCTGTATAAGTGGATCCACGAACACAGAAGTTGTAAAGAGGACTTCTTACTGCTGTAACACGGACCAGTGTAACATCCAAGATGCTCCGGGTGTTGTGCTTTCCTAAGCAAATCTAAGACTATCATTTTAAAGTCAACACTAAAGTTGTTCCAAAGGACAATCAATCAGGAAATAAAACATGTTTCTTGTTTGCCGTGCATTGATTGAATGAAGCAGGCAGCTAAAGGAGTTGTGTTTTAATAGATGTATTTTGTATTTTGTACAGAAAACAACATAAAAGGACGTTCCACCTTCTTTATCTTTCCCCCTTTCCCTACCCCTCCCATTCCCCCTACCCCTTTCACTCTCGGTCCCATCCCCACCGACTCCCCCTTCCCTCTTCCTCTCTCCATATTTGATGGTGCTCAGAGTGTCACCCAGAGCTTCCTGTTCCTCTGTTGTTCTCTGCTCTCCTACTTCCTGCTGCTCTGAATCCAGCAACTCTTCAGATTCTTCAAAGAGACAAGCTGTACTGAATATATATCATGTTTTATATCATACTCTCTCTCACACACACACACACACACTGTCCATAGTGAATATAGTTCTAGTTTTGCTCACTTCTAAAATATTTAATCAGCTAGATGTTAGTCTCAAAAAATGTATAGATTGCACTCACTTCTTATCTAAGATAATCACAAATGACCAGAAAACTAACAGATCAAGATTATTTTACAACATCCTGGCTGAAATTAAATGTGTAAAAAAGTCTTTCATACTAGAGAAATTAATATTTATGAATAAAAAAAAATGCTTTAATCCATGCATGCATTGAATTTATTATTATTGATGGTGTTACAGTCCCCTTCTGGTGAACAGACTCACACACAGAAAACTGCAAGTCTGTTGTAGGGTTGAACTTAGATAGAGAGATTTCATGTATCCACAACACATGACCTGTTTTATGCAGCTGACATGAACACCTAATAAATGTAACTCAAAAATTTGTTTGGACAAGCATTTGTACTTTGGGTGTGTGGTGATAAGGAACATTATTTATTTATGTTTTGTAAAAGTCTGACAGAGACACCTACTTCCAACCCTCATCAGCTAATCCATTTTTGGGTTGTACACATTATGATTAAGAATGACTAATTATGATTAATACAATTATCATGTATCTTTCTTGAGTTCAGGTTAGTTTCTTCAGCTACATACAGTTTTATTTATTTGTTTTACTTATGATAAACAAATGAAGAATGAATCACGCTATTTTAGTCTGGTGCTTTTCCTGGTGGATAAAGATCAATTTAATAATTTCAAGGGATGTTACAAGCTGATTTGGCTCAAAGGCTGGCCGTTTTAGGGTGAGGCAGCATTTATTAGACTGACACACAATGATCGCTTCATTCACTTCGGACAGACGGACACGCTGAGAAGCTTCATCGTTTCTGCTGATTACTCTAGGTAATGCTTTTAGAGGTACTTTGATGTATGCAATTTAAATAGTAACCCACACAGTGATAAAATTTGTTGATTAAAACAGATCTAATAGAACTAGATTGTGTGTCATGATGAAGAAGACATGTCCACCTTCAAATCTGCTGTTATTCAAACTACTATTTCTTTCTAGCTTGTGAAAATGGAGGCTTTGTCTGCAGCAAACACTCAGTTCTCCCTCAACCTGTTCAAGAAGATCAGTGGAGGAAATGTGTTCTACTCTCCTGTCAGCATCTCCTCGGCTCTGGCCATGGTGTTGCTCGGTGCAAGAGAAAACACAGCAGCTCAGATGTTTAAGGTGATCTCACACTTATGCACTTTTTTTGTGCAGAAATGTTCAGTTGTTCAGAATTCAAAATTTATATATATATATGTGTGTGTGTTTGATGCATCATCATGTTCAGTATTTTAAACTATCATATGCTGTATTTTAGTACTATACATTGAACTTTTCAAAATAGTGAGGTTATCTTAATGCTGTGCAGGTCTTGGGCTTTAAAAACCCTTTCAACCCTGAAGCTGCAACTCCAGGACCTCATCATTCAGTGGACCAAATTCATTCCAGCTTCAACAAGTTTATGAGTGAGCTGAACAAACCAGGAGTCCCGTATGTGTTGAGTGTTGCCAACCGCCTCTACGGAGAGCAATCCTACCAGTTTGTTGAGGTAAGACTCAGTTTACTCACTGGAGGTTCTGGAAATGTTCTCAGCTCTAAGATCATTTTCACCTCAATCGATTTGCTGTATTACAGAAATTCCTTAATGACGCAAAAAGATACTATGAAGCCGGACTGGAGAAGGTGGACTTCAAGACCAAATCAGAGGCTGCTCGTGTCAACATCAACAAATGGGTGGAGAAAAAAACACAAGGTGAAATCCAGCATAAACTTACTCTTCACTCTTACAAATAAAAGATATTATATGTTTTTTTGCAGCACTTTCGGTTCAGCAAAAAAGTCTTTTTAAAGGCCATGTTTGACTTCATGGGTTCCTGAATTGAGCTATACGCTCAAAGTGAACAATGTCCATTTGTATTTTAGAGAAGATCAAGGACTTGGTGCCACAGGGAGCCCTCGATGAGGTGACTACACTGGTCTTGGTGAACGCCATCTACTTCAAAGGGAACTGGGAGAAGAAATTCCCAAAGGAAGCCACCAGTGAGGGGCAGTTTAAACTGAACAAGGTTGAAATTTCATGCTCCTGTTTTTTGCTACAGTATTTTTAATTGTTTGTGCAGTAACAGTCATGAAATATGAAAGGTTATAATGTGTTTCCATTCATGTTTGGCAGAATCAAACTAAACCAGTGAAGATGATGCAACAAAAGGCACAGTTTCCTCTGGCCTTCATCCCAGAGATGAACAGTCAGGTTCTGGAGCTGCCGTATGTCGGGAAGAATCTCAGTATGTTGATCATCCTTCCTAATGAGATGGAAGACAACACCACTGGCCTTCAGAAGGTGAGACAGCACAGATTCTGCTTGTAAACATTCTTAAAAATGGGCTCCAGAGAGAGTTTTTACAGCAATGCAATAGAAGAGTAATTTTGGGTTCTTTAAAGAACCTTTTTTTTTTCCTTAGTGTAAATGATGAGTGGAAGAACTGTTTCCCACTATAAAGAACTTTTTGTGTAATGGAAAGGTTCCATGGACGTTAAAGGTTCTTAATGGAACCATCAATGCCAATAAAGGACCTTTATTTTTAAGCTTGTAAATGATGTTTTGTTTCACTACTGGTTAATGGTATATATCATTTCTTTGTATTCATTTAGTTTCACATTTATGCCATTTTTATGTAAAACATACATTAACATGACTCTTCTATCCAGCTTGAAAAGTCATTGACCTACGAGAAGCTCATGGAGTGGACCAAACCAGAAGTCATGCGTCAACAAGAAGTTCAAGTATCTCTGCCCAGATTCAAGATGGAGGAAAAATACGACATGAAGAGTCTTCTGATCAGCATGGGAATGGAGGATGTTTTTGACATGCAGAAGGCGAATCTTTCAGGCATGTCCCCCAACAATGACCTGGTGCTGTCGAAGGTGATTCATAAAGCCTTTGTTGAAGTAAACGAGGAAGGAACCGAAGCAGCTGCAGGCACTGATGCCGTTGTTGCAATACGTTTATTTGCACAGATGTTCAATGCAGACCACCCATTCCTTTTCTTCATCCGGCATAATCCCTCCAATGCCATTCTGTTTTATGGACGCTTCTGTTCTCCTTGAAGATAGTGATGATAAAGTGATCATTCTAGATGACTGTGTTCCTCTGATAAATAAAATCATTGGTAAATAATTGAGTGAAATTGTTTGTATGCGTTTTCTTTCACAGCATTGATTCTTGAAATCATGCAAGCTAATTGTTTACACATTTACTTATTTAAATGCAATCTTAAAAAAGGACATTATTGACACATAGGTATAATAACTGCATTTAGACATTTTTAATTTATGAGAACCTTTTATGTATTCCCAAGAGATTTACAAAATATGTTACAGTGACAGCTCAACTGGAGCAACCTGATGTGTCTGATGTTTGTGTGTGTGTGTATATATATATATATATATATATATATATCAATTATATATAATTGAGAATGAATGGGGGAAAGTCACGTGAGAGGAGGCAATGCCTGCATCGCACTATGATTGGTTTGTGTGATAAATCCTGCCTATTGTTTACGTGCGTCCGTCTGAATAATCAAAATTATGGCGTCAATGGGAGGACTAATTAAAAAGTAAGTAAACAGCTCACCCACTTAGATGTCGTCAAAATCAAACTTAAAAAGACATGATGACTGCGGGGGGTTTTAGTGATCAATCAGCTTGGTGAAATTAAAGATACATCTTCGTGTCTGTGACACACGGTGTTTACCCGGCATGACTGATGTACGTTTACTATTAAAAAGAACAGCTGAACATCAATACATGAATAAAATATATTGTTTAACTTGTTACTGCCTTTAGTTATTATTTTGAAATAAATGTAAAAATGCTTAAAACACTAACTTGATGAGATTGACTCGGTTTTAATAAATAGAACATTAATTATATTGTCAGTGTAAATATACAAAATAGAATGGTATGTGGTTTCTTTTTTCTTTTTTGATGTAACGTTCATTTAACGAGAAAAATGTGACAACATTAAGAGTAACGGGCATGACTTTACATTTGATTTATAAATAAATAAATAAACTGTGAGGACTTTGCCTCCTTATTTCAGAATTTATATGTCACATTTATATGTGACCCTGGACCACAAAACCAGATGCTGATAAATAAGCTTTCCATTGGTTTGTTAGGATAGGACAATATTTGGCCGAGATACAACTATTTGAAAATCTGGAATCTGAGGGTGCAAAAAAATCTAAATATTGAGAAAAACGCCTTTAAAGTTGTCCAAATGAAGTCCTTAGCCATGCACAATTTTGTATATATTTACAGCAGGAAATTTACAAAATATTTTTTTTGGTTTTGTGGTCCAGGGTCACATATAATCTCAATAGTGATATAAAATTTGTCACTTTATGCAAATACTTTTTGTAGTGGCAAAACAATTGAAAAGTATTGAGGGAGTTACTGATGCTAGCTGTCTGACACATGCAAACAAATTAAGATGTCGAACAATGAGAAAAAGACCATGTTGCATGGAAAAGACTGTATGCGCCCTCTTGTGGCCTTGAGTTGTGCTGACAGATCATCTTTACCTTTTTTGCCTGTAGAGGGGGTTCAAACGCAAACAGAACTGCACGGTCAGAAGGTATGTTGAAAGATACAGTACGACTTACTGAAATGTCTTATGTTTCATGTAATCGTCCAGTCCCAATTGCGGAAAGATGTCAATAAAAGAGGTAAAAAAAAAAAAAAAGGTAATTTATCTAAATCTAAATTACCTGGTTTTAGTCAAATAAAAAATATATATACATATATATTTAGCACCACTGAATCAAATATATCAACAAAACTGAGACTTCCCTTTTTCATTAACTCAGGAAAACTGTTTTATTTATAACCTACATGTGGATTTTGCCTTATATGTAGTTGTTTGTAAATGTTTGTATAGAGCTCAGGTTTTGTTGATTATTATGTGAAAATAAATAATTGAATTTGATAGTTTGAGCTTTGTTGTTACTTTTAACCTTTAATATTTTAGTAATGTACCAAGTTCCCTCATTTTACAGGAATTTTTTTTCTTTAAGAAAAATATTTCAGGAACATGCTAATTTAACAGGATTGTGGGATATCAAAGGCAGCAAATAATATGTTTATGATGCTTTCAAAAATCAATCAGATGAAGGTATCGCAGGAGACAGGAAGTGAAGCTAACAGGCTAACAAGGTAACAGTGGCAACACAAGCTGGTGAGTCCAGTATTGAAATTTAGTGTTATATGATGCTGTAAGTGTGAAAATGTAACTTGTCACAATAATTGCTACTTGATTTCTGTGCTTAATTTTTTAAGTACAATCGCAATTTGTTTTCACTTAGATTTTGCTTGCAATATCATTTGTATTAAAAATTGTTTAAAATAAGCTCATTTTTGTCTTTTCTCTTCTGCTTTGCAGCTGTGAGATGATTCATATGTTTGTTTTTTCTCTCACTGCTGCTTCCTACTTTCACATTTTTAGAATTAAAATTTCCATCAAAACAATGTGCAGTTGAACTGGTCTTATCTGTATCATTCATATTTTCGGTGACTACTAGTACTAAATTGAAGGTTATAAGTTGTGTTGTTGACTGTCAAAGTGGTTCCACGAACTTCAGCATTATAAAGATGTGTTATTTCTGCTGACACTGACCTTTGTAACACCAAAGATGTTCCAGGTATTGTTCTTTACTGACCATGCGCAAATGACTCATTGAAGTCAACACTCATTTTACTTCTAAAGAACATTAATGCTTTTAAGGGTTAGTTCACCCAAAAATGAAAATGAACCCATTACCCTCATACCAGGTGTACATGACACTTCTTTCAGATGAACACAATCAGAGATATATAAAAAAAATATCCTGGCTCTTCCAAGCTGTATAACAGTAGGGAATGGGACCCAATATTTTGAAGCCCAAAAAAAGTCCATGCATTCATCATAAAAGTAAGCTCCGGGGGGTTAATAAAGGCCTTCTGAAGCGAAACGATGGGTTTTTGTAAGAAAAAAAACTTTATTAACTATAGTCACTAGCTTCCGGCAGACGCCAAGGGAATGTGCTTGAATTAGCAGTTGGATTGCAGGATTGTGCTGCTCACATGACGTGAAAAGCATCAGCCAATACTGAGTCAGCATTCTAACGTAGAACCTGGAAGCTCTGAATGTAAACAGTGTACGAGAATGACACAGAAGAGAAGATACTGAATAAAGTCATTATTTTTGTTTTGTTTTTATAAACAAAAAGTGTTTTCGTCGCTTAATAACATTAAGGTTGAACCACTGCAGTCACGTCGACTGTTTTAATGATGTCTTTAGTACCTTTTTGGACCTTGAAAGTGGTGGTTATATTGCTGTCATATACCTCAGGATTTCATCAAAAATATCTTATTTTGTGTTTCAAAGATGAACGAAGGTCTTACGAGTGTGGAACGACATGAGGATGAGTAATAAATGACAGAATTTTCATTTTTTGGTGAACTAACCCTTTAAGTTTGATCAACTTAGAGGTTACCAAGTTTATTGTAGTGGGCGCTCAATTTTTACTGCTGTTTAATATATTTGGCAAAAAGCTTGATTTATAAAAGATGAAGTGTTACGCACAGGCTGTATTGGCCTCCTCAAATACATAAAAGATTAGCCTTTACAAATATCGTGTTTTGAATAAAACACTGTACTTATTTAAAGAACCAGTTTTTTATTTACACTCGCACTGCAGAAACAGTCTCCAAAATGCGTGCAGCACTTCATTCACGTTTGAGGCGGGTGGAGCTTCTGTATGAGGTTTTGCTGACTTCTCAACAGTTTGAGGATCCACTCGAGTTACGAGGTTTAGTCACAAGCTCTTAATATAAACTTCAATTCAAGCTGATCTAAGGCCGTGTGGCTGGAAGTTGTTGTGTTTCTGCTCATATATTTTTTTCTGTTCTCTTCATTCCTTCAGCGAATCTGCTTAAGGCTGAGATTACTTTATAATATACACAGATGTTGTGGCTCAGATAAGGTCCAGTTCTGGTTTGTTTGCTTTGCATTTGACTGGCAAGTGGCATTGCTGTGGCCTGCTTGTGGTCCAGATCTGGCAAACAGGAACAAGTGGCGCTCACTGCAGAGTCAAATGACATCCAGATCCCCTTCTCTGGACTTAATGGATGGAGTTGGACCTAGTCCAGCTCCACCTCTGGGTTCTGGGACCTAGTGGGTTATAGGTATGGTTAGAGTGCTCACTCAAAAAATAAATAAATAAATAAATATATCTGGTTTCTCAATAACTCACCACTGAATGTAGGTAAAACTATAAAGCGGGGCTCGACATCAAGCCTTGAAAATCTGCATATTTACCCCAGGGTGTTATTTACCTTTACTGGCAAGTAAATTATGTAAGCTGAAGTTTCTGCTCCAAGAAATGTGTAACTTTCATTTTCTCATGAAGACCCTCCCCTTCAGGTAAACTATAAATTGGACACTGAAACAGAAACGTTATTTCATTCACCTCCTGACCAAAGATGGATCTGCAAATCTCAGTTTTTCTTCTGTTCATTCTTTTCACTGCAGGTACAAAGACAAATAGTGTTTGTAATGTTTTTAAGTACAAATGCAGATCATTGATGTCTCTCTGTCTCTCTGTTTTATTCCTAAAGGACACTCTCTCAGCTGTTATGAGTGTACGAGTCTGAACGACACTTGTGCAAATCCAATGGTAAAAACATGTCCCAGTAGATCTTCTCAGTGTGTGAGTTATACAGAAGTGTCACAACAAGATGGTAAGTTCAGTATGATTGATTCAAATGTACTGTTATATTTGACTGATGGAGGTATTATTTACTGGTGCTGAAACACTGTAAATGTAACTTCACAGAATCACAGAATATTCTAAATAGATTACTGCTTTCAAATTGTTTTTCTATCGTACTGTTATGCAGCAGTATGTGTGTTTGAAAAAAAGTTTGAAATGAGAAAATTTCTGGAAATCCGTTTAAGTCTACTGATCAAATTTTGCATGGTATAGCCTATGTCACTTTCTCAAACCATGTAAAACGCAAACATGTCAGATGTTGTTATACACAACATGCTGAGTTGTTGTGCAAGTTGTTGCAGAAACAAAGTTGTGTTGTTCCAAGTGCCAGTAAAGCCGAAAATGACAATGTTTTGAGACCGGTGGAGATGACAGAATGGAATAAAGTCATGCATATTAGCCTCCTACGTTTCTGACGCTGCCTCAGAATATGCAGTAGTCCAGCACAGCGGCTACACATTGTCATGTTGTAAATAAGACAACATCTTTATTGCTAATGTAACGGAGGCCAGCTAGTAGTCGCTGTGCGAGTAAACCTCACTCCTCTGATCTCAAGAGATGCTTTAGCATCTGACGCTAGAGGTTACAGCCTTTAGCCTCCTTGTTAGAGCGTCCGACTCCCATGTGGACGGGCCAGGGTTTGTGTCCTGCTTGGAGTGGGCAGGCACGAACTGGAGGGGCTACACTAACCGTGTTGCTGTTGTTGTTGTTTTTGCTGTATGCCCAGGATGAATTTTGAGATGAATTCTTTCTAAAGGCTAGATCTGTTTGAGGGAATGCTGCGTAGGTAGATCTAGTCCACCAAGACCAAGCATATGCCCCATTTCTTATGCTCAAACAAAACTAAAAGGCCAGGCACACATAGCTAGCATATTCGTATACGTGGGCGGTTCCTATGGCTCTTCAGAGCAGCATCAGTACACATGAATTGGCGATAGATCTGATGGGGGAGGGGGGGCTGAATCGACATCTCTTTGCCTCATGCATGATGGGGGATTTTCTATGACGTACAGTACACTTGGCTTGTATTGTTCAAATCTCACCAGGCTCCCTTGTCCCTCTGGCTTCGCCTTGACTGGACATTGTCCTTCCTGCACCTTCAGCTCCACCTGGCTCACCTGGCTGGCTTGTATTGTTCAAATCTCATTGTCACCTACTCTGTTGGCGGGTAATTCATGTACACCATATTGTACAGCAGCAGCATTCTTACTTGCTCACAGCAGCGTGTCATGTATGTATTGGCAGTAGCAAGTCTCATACTTGCTCTGCAGCAGCAGCATAGCAGATTTATTCCACCAAGACCAAATACACTACCAGTCAAAAGTTTGGAAACGGTAAGATTCTTAATGTTTTTAATAGAAGTTTCGTCTGCTCACCAAGGCTGCATTTATTTAATTAAAAATAAAGTAAAAACAGTAATATTGTGAAATATAATGTTTCTTGAGCAGCAAATCAGCATATTAGAATGATTTCTGAAGGATCATGTGACACTGAAGACTGGAGTAATGATGCTGAAAATGCAGCTTTGATTACAGGAATAAATTACTTTATAAAATATATTCAAACAGAAAACAGTTATTTTAAATTGTAATAATATTTCACAATATTACTGTTTTTACTGTATTTTTAATAAAATAAATGCAGCCTTGGTGAGCAGACGAAACTTCTTTTAAAAACATTAAAAATCTTACCGATTCCAAACTTTTGACTGGTAGCGTATATCAACATTGTCATACTGTCACGAATTGCATGGGACATGAAGGATGAGGATCCACTTGCAGTGTTCTTTATTGAAAGGGTAATCCAAAAATCATAATCCATATAGCAAGCAGTGGTGAAATACAAAAGGACAGTCCAAACAATAACAGAATCCAGAGACAAAGAAATCCAGGAAACCAGGCTGAGGGAAAAAACCAAGACACAAGGGTATTAGACTACAGAAGCTAGAGAAGCGGTGTGACATTAACAAGATCTAGCAAAGAGTGACTGAGTTGACCTGGCTTTTATAGGCAGAACTGATGAGGGTAATGATACAAAATGAGACACAGCTGAAAAACAATAATAGTAGATGAGTCCGGGCAAAGGATGATGGGAAATGAAATCCTTGTTGAAATGGTGAAAGTCCTTGGTGGAGTGCCCCCTGGTGGCATTCACGGGCACTCCAGCTGGTGATCATGACATACCCATTACCATGCCAAACACTTTGAGAATTGTCTTGACAGAACTATGATTTATCCTGTGGTTTCATCTTTACCACCAGTGTTAATACGGTGGATGTCAGCATATGAAAAAAGTACAAAATAGATATTAGTACCAACTTGGCCTTGCTAATTCAGCAGAAAAAGGCTGTTGGATTTACTAGTGTTTTTTTTTTTACAGTGTATATATAAATACATTTTTCCATCAAAATAATGTGCAGTTAAACCGGTCTTTCCTGTATTATTAATGTTTTTAGGTAAAATTACTTCAGAGCTGAAGTTTAAAGGTTGTGCTGATGACTGTAAAAATGGGTCCAAGAACACAGGGGTTTTAAAGAGGACTTCTACCTGCTGTAACACGGACCAGTGTAATGACCAAGATGCTCCAGGTATTGTGCTTTCCTAATCAAATGGCTATTTTCTTTAAAGTCAGCACTAAAGTTCTTCCAAAGGACATTCAATCAGGAAATAAAATACAGAGTGTTTCTTGTTTGCCGTGTATTGATTGAATGGAGCAGTGACAAGGAATGGTGTTTCAATAGATATATTTTGTATTTTGTACAGAAAATAACATAAAAAAATACTTTTCCCCCTTTTGTAGATCCCTCTAATGTCCCCAATGGAAAGACATGTTTCTCTTGTGATGGGCAGAACTGCACATACATATTGAACTGTTCAGGGAGTGAAGACCACTGCTTCACAAATACAGGTGAGAATCTGGAAAAGGAAGAAGACTAGAAGAACAAAGAGGACCAGTAAAGCTTAGACTAACCTTTGTTTTCTTTCTTTTCATCAGGGACTTTCGAAAACCAGTCAGTTGTTTTAAAAGGCTGTGTCTCTAAATCTTTTTGTGATTCCTCAACATCAGTTAGTAATGATACGGTCATCAGATGTTGTGAGGGGAACCTGTGTAACGATGCTGCCACCACAAATTTCACACTGAACACCACGTATAACGGTAATAACAGTGTCACCACGAGCTCCACATATAACGGTAATAACAGTGTCACCCTGAGCTCCACGTATAACGGCGATAACAGTGTCACCCCGAGCTCCACGTATAACGGTAATAACATCACCCCGAGCTCCACGTATAACGGCAATAACAGTGTCACCCCGAGCTCCACGTATAATGGTAATAACAATGTCACCCCGAGCTCCACGTATAATGGTAATAACAATGTCACCCCGAGCACCACGTATAACGGTAATAACATCACCTCGAGCTCCACGTATAATGGTAATAACAGTGTCACCACGAGCTCCACGTATAACGGTAATAACATCACCTCGAGCTCCACGATAATGGCAATAACAGTGTCACCCCGAGCTCCGCGTATAATGGTAATAACAATGTCACCCCTTGAGCTCCACGTATAATGGTAATAACAATGTCACCCCGAGCACCACGATAACGGTAATAACATCACCTCGAGCTCCACGTATAATGGTAATAACAGTGTCACCACGAGCTCCACGTATAACGGTAATAACATCACCTCGAGCTCCACGTATAATGGTAATAACAGTGTAACCACGAGCTCCACGTATAACGGCAATAACAGTGTCACCCCGAGCTCCACGTATAATGGTAATAACAATGTCACCCCGAGCTCCACGTATAATGGTAATAACAATGTCACCCCGAGCACCACGTATAACGGTAATAACATCACCTCGAGCTCCACGTATAATGGTAATAACAGTGTCACCCCGAGCTCCACGTATAACGGTAATAACAGTGTCACCACGAGCTCCACGTATAACGGTAATAACAGTGTCACCACGAGTTCCACGTATAACGGTAATAACAGTGTCACCCCGAGCACCACATATAACGGTAATAACATCACCCCGAGCTCCACGTATAATGGTAATAACAATGTCACCCCGAGCACCACGTATAACGGTAATAACAGTGTCACCACGAGCTCCACGTATAACGGTAATAACAGTGTCACCCCGAGCACCACGTATAACGGTAATAACATCACCCAGCTCCACGTATAATGGTAATAACAATGTCACCCCGAGCTCCACGTATAACGGTAATAACAGTGTCACCACGAGCTCCACGTATAGCGGTAATAACAGTGTCACCCCGAGCACCACGTATAATGGTAATAACATCACCCGAGCTCCACATATAGCGGTAATAACAGTGTCACCCCGAGCTCCACATATAGCGGTAATAACAGTGTCACCCCAAGCTCCACATATAGTGGTAATAACAGTGTCACCACAAGCTCCACGTATAACGGTAATAACAGTGTCACCCGAGCACCACGTATAACGGTAATAACATCACCCCAAGCTCCACATATAGTGGTAATAACAGTGTCACCACAAGCTCCACGTATAACGGTAATAACAGTGTCACCACGAGCTCCACGTATAACGGTAATAACAGTGTCACCCCGAGCACCACGTATAACGGTAATAACATCACCCCAAGCTCCACATATAATGTTAATAACAATGTCACCCAGCACACCACATATAACGGTGCTAACAGTGTCACCCTGAGCTCCACACATAATGGTGCTCAGAGTGTCACCCAGAGCTTCCTGTTCCTCTGCTGTTCTCTGTTCTCCTACTTCCTGCTGCACTGAATCCAGCAGCTCTTCAGATTCTACATTGTTACACGCTGTACAGAATATATAGCTTGTATTTTCTCTGAGCTATATTTGGTGTTCTGATGTGACATTTTTTAAATTAAAATACAGGGGTTGGACAAAATAATGTGAACACCCATTATTATAGGGGTTAATATAATTTGTGTAGGATTTACAGTGATAAAACAAACATTGCAATTATCTTTTTTTATTTTTTTATTTTCTAGTTTGTATGTCAGTGCAGTATAAGTGGTTTTCAGTAGTGTTTAGTACAAGCCATATGTGAAATGGGTGACTTGTCAGATGTCCAAAAAGGCCAAATCATCAGAGCCCGTTTAACAAGAGCATCTGTAACCTTAAAGGGTTAGTTCACCCAAAAATGAAAATTCTGTCATTAATTACTCACCCTCAAGTCGTTCCAAGCCCATAAGTCTTTTGTTTATTTTCGGAACACAATAAAGATCTTTTACGTTCCTCCATACACAGCTACGCAACTGACACTTTGACACTTCAAAAAGTTCATAAGAGATCATGAAACTAATCCATATGAATTGAGTGGTTTAGTCCAATTTTTCTAAAGAGACTTGATCGCTTTATATGATGAACAGATTGAATTTAGGCTTTTATTCACATATAAACATTGATCAACTCACATAAACAGAAGCTCAACCAAAACTGCTTGACACACAAGAACAAACCTTACCACCTTTACCACAACTGATGTGTGAGTTGATGAATGATTATGTGAATAAAAACCTGTTCATCATATAAAGCGATCAAGTCTCTTCAGAATATTTGGACTAAACTGTTCAATTCATATTGATTAGTTTTACAATCTCTTATGAACTTTTTAAAGCATCTAAGTTTCAGTTATGTAGGTGGTCTGGAGGGACAGAAAGCTTTCAGATTTCATCAAAAAGATCTTCATTGGTGATGAAAGATGAAAGAAACAGGTTTGGAACAGAATTTTCATATTTGGGTCAACTAACCCTTTAACCGCCCAATTGTTGTGTGTTTTAAGAACAACAGTCTGTATGATTATGGTGACACACACAAGTGTGTTCAATGTTCACAGTGTTTTTAGTGAGAGTTAATTGTTATTATTTAAAATGATGTAACGTTTGTTTTTAAAGGTATAGTTCACCTAAAAATGAAATGTCATAATTTACTCACCCTCATGTTGATCCAAACCTGTGTGAGTTTCTTTCTTCTGCTGAACACAAAAGAAGATATTTTAAAGAATGTTTAAAAAATGTTTTAAATGTAACATTTATTTTTTTCCTCTGTTTTTGCTTTTGCACTGTATACATAAATTGTGAATTATAAAAATGAAAAAGTATTTTTTAATTTACCTTGAAAAAAAGTTTGCAGAAAACACAGTTTTCTGAGAATTATCCTCAAACTTAATCCTGAACTTGGTAAAACAATTACCTTTATTTAAAATGGTTCAAGCCTTTGAAAAATGTTTTAAGCCTTAATATTTTCCTTCTGTTAACTTTTTTTTTTTTAAATTTGTCTTTAACTGTTTAGCATTAAATCATACTCTCTCTCACACAAACACACAAAGTCCATAGCGAATATGATTCTATAGTTTTGCTCATGTCTAAAATATTTAATCAGCTAGATGTTACAGTCTCAAAAAATGTAAAGATTGCACTCACTTCTTATATAAAAATAATCACAAATGACCAGAAGACTAACAGATCAAGATTATTTTACAACATCCTGGCTGAAATTGCTGTTTAAATGTGTAAAAAAGCCTTTCATACTAGAGAAATTAATATTCATGAATAAAAAACGCTTTACAGTTTTTTTCAAATTGCTCACACACAGTTTTTAAAACTATGACTCCATTTCTCAAAACTCACAAAACACGCACACAACATGCAAAACGTCACACATCTTTCAAAAGCAAACAAATAATTCAAAACGATTTTAACTATTCTAAAAATGGTATTTTTGTGTAGTAGCTTTACACACAAACATAAAATGATTAGCCACATACACTGCAAACTACACACAGATGTGAAAAATGTAAAACACTATTGTCTTTTGCTCGTTCAGTGTGCAGTGAAGTGTACCGGAGTTTGTCATAACACTCACATGCACATATGCACAAATACACTGTATATACAGTATGCACAACTGATGAATTTTACACAGGTATTGAACTGAACTGAATCAATACTGAACTGACTTGAACTGTATAATGACTATTGGCTTGCTAGAGATGCTTTACAGCAGAATTTGAATTTTGTTACTAAGCTGCTTTATACAATCTATATTGTATAAATTGCTTTAGAAATAAAGTTGACTTTCTGACTTGGCTTGTGTGCACATTCAGTGTGTGTGTGTATATATGTATCTATACATATACACCGATCAGGCATAACATAATGAGCACTGACAGGTGAAGTGAATAACACTGATAATCTCTTCATCACAGCACCTGTTAGTGGGTGGGATATATTAGGCAGCAAGTGAACATTTTGTTCTCAAAGTTGATGTGTTAGAAGCAGGAAAAATGGGCAAGCGTAAGGATTTGAGTGAGTTTGACAAGGACCAAATTGTGATGGCTAGACGACTGGGTCAGAGCATCTCCAAAACTGCAGCTCTTGTGGGGTGTTCCCGGTCTGCAGTGGTCAGTATCTATCAAAAGTGGTCCAAGGAAGGAATGGTGGTGAACCGGAGACAGGGTCATGGGCGGCCAAGGCTCATTCATGCACGTGGGGAGCGAAGGCTGGCCCGTGTAGTCTGATCCAATTTCTCAAGAAGTTAATGCTGGTTCTGATAGAAAGGTGTCAGAATACACAGTGCATCACAGTTTGTTGCGTATGGGGCTGCATAGCTGCAGACCAGTCAGGGTGCCCATGCTGACCCCTGTCCACCACCGAAAGAGCCAACAGAACTGGACCACGGAGCAATGGAAGAAGGTGGTCTGGTCTGATGAATCACGTTTTCTTTTACATCACGTGGATGGCGTGTGCGTCGCTTACCTGGGGAACACATGGCACCAGGATGCACTATGGGAAGAAGGCAAGCCGGCGGAGGCAGTGTGATGCTTTGGTCAATGTTCTGCTGGGAAACCTTGGGTCCTGCCATCCATGTGGATGTTACTTTGACACGTACCACCTACCTAAGCACTGTTGCAGATCATGTACACCCTTTCATGGAAACGGTATTCCCTGGTGGCTGTGGCCTCTTTCAGCAGGATAATGTGCCCTGCCACAAAGCAAAAATGGTTCAGGAATGGTTTGAGGAGCACAACAACGAGTTTGAGGTGTTGACTTGGCCTCCAAATTCCCCAGATCTCAATCCAATCGAGCATCTGTGGGATGTGCTGAACAAACAAGTCCGATCCATGGAGGCTCCACCTCGCAACTTACAGGACTTAAAGGATCTGCTGCTAACATCTTGGTGCCAGATACCACAGCACACCTTCAGGGGTCTAGAGGAGTCCATGCCTCGACGGGTCAGGGCTGTTTTGGCAGCAAAATGGGGACCAACACAATATTAGGAAGGTGGTCATGATCGGTGTATATATAATACATATATTGTATAGTCTAATACATATTTAATCACATTATTTATACATAATTATTGGGTTATATTATACATGACCTGTTTTATGCAACCAACTGACATGAACACCTAATAACTGTAACTCAAACATTGTTTGGACAAGTATTTTTACTTTGGGTGTGTGGCAATGAGGATCATCATTTTTGTTATGTTCTTATTATGTTTTGTAAAAGTCTCACAGAGACACCTACTTCCAACCCTTATCAGCTAATCCATTTTTGGGTTGTACACATTAATTAAGAATGACTAAGTATGATTAATGCAATTATCATGTATCTTTCTTGAGTTCAGGTTCGTTTCTTCAAGTACATACAGTTTTATTTATTTGTTTTACTTATGATAAACAAATGAAGAATGAATCACGCTATTTAAGTCTGGCTGCTTTTCCTGGTGGATAAAGATCAATTTAATAATTTCAAGGGATGTTACAAGCTGATTTGGCCTAAAGGCTGGCCGTTTTAGGGTGAGGCAGCATTTATTAGACTGACACACAATGATCGCTTCATTCACTTCGGACAGACGGACACGCTGAGAAGCTTCATCGTTTCTGCTGATTACTCTAGGTAATACTACTACTCTAATGCTTTTTGAGGTACTTTTATGTATGCAATTTAAATAGTAACCCACACAGTAATAAAATTTGTTGATTAAAACAGATCTAGTAGAACTAAATTGTGTGTCATGATGAAGAAAACGTGAACCTTCAAATCTGCTGTTATTCAAACTACTATTTCTTTCTAGATTGTGAAAATGGAGGCTTTGTCTGCAGCAAACACTCAGTTCTCCCTCAACCTGTTCAAGAAGATCAGTGGAGTAAATGCATCAGGAAATGTGTTCTACTCTCCTGTCAGCATCTCCTCGGCTCTGGCCATGGTGTCGCTCGGTGCAAGAGGAAACACAGCAGCTCAGATGTTTAAGGTGATTTCACACTTATGCATGTTTTTTATGGCCAGTTCAGAATTTGATGCATCATTATGTTCAGTAAAGTTAAACTATTATATGCTGTATTTTAATACTATATGTTGAACTTAACAGAAGAGTGAGGTTATCTTACTGCTGTGCAGGTCTTGGGCTTTAAAAACCCTCTCAGTCTCGACGCTGCAACTCCAGGACCTCATCATTCAGTGGACCAAATTCATTCCAGCTTCAACAAGTTTATGAGTGAGCTGAACAAACCAGGAGTCCCGTATGTGTTGAGTGTTGCCAACCGCCTCTACGGAGAGCAATCCTACCAGTTTGTTGAGGTAAGACTCAGTTTACTCACTGGAGGTTCTGGAAATGTTCTCAGCTCTAATATCATTTGCACCTCAATCGATTTGCTGTATTACAGAAATTCCTCAATGACACAAAAAAATACTATGAAGCCGGACTGGAGAAGGTGGACTTCAAGACCAAATCAGAGGCTGCTCGTGTCAACATCAACAAATGGGTGGAGAAAAAAACACAAGGTGAAATCCAGCATGAGCTTACTTTACAAATAATTCGTTTATGTGTTTTTGCTGCTTTTTAAGTTCAGCAAAATGTTTTTCAAGGGCCATATTCAGCTTTATAGGGTTTATATGAGCTGTATAGATCTTTGGAGGTTAAGGTTTTGACTTTAATACACTTTTTATTTGGCCATTAAGTTTACATTTCCATAGACTGAGGCTTTAATAGTGTTTATTGATTTAAGTAACAATATAGTGTTAGAAATTCAATCAATTCATTTAGGCCTGAATCAATTAAAATCACTGCTCAAAGTGAACAATGTCCATTTGTATTTTAGAGAAGATCAAGGACTTGGTGCCACAGGGAGCTGTCGATAGATCGACCAAACTGGTCTTGGTGAACGCCATCTACTTCAAAGGGAACTGGGAGAAGAAATTCCCAAAGGAAGACACCAGAGATGGGCAGTTTAAGATGAACAAGGTGAGATTTCATGAGATTTTTTTTTTTTTTTTTAAATATTTTTAACAGTCATGATGAAAACTGAGGGGTTATAAAGTGTTTCCACTGATGTTTGGCAGATTCAAACTAAATCAGTGAAGATGATGAATCAGAATAGGAAGTTTCCTCTGGCCTTCATCCCAGAGATGAACAGTCAGGTTCTGGAGCTGCCGTATGTTGGGAAGAATCTCAGTATGTTGATCATCCTTCCTAATAAGATGGAAGACGACACCACTGGCCTTCAGAAGGTGAGACAGCACAGATTCTGCTAGTATGGGGTGTTGTTTCATTATTTGGAATTGCTGTTTAAGCCTATAAAGTGTGCTGTATCATATTTGCTATGCAAATTTAAAATGCAAATTTCTTCCTCTAGGCCTTTAAATGATCAACATGATCAAAAATTTGCTGAAAATTATCATTCAGGTCGTGGTTCACGTGTCTTTTATTGTGAAATGTTTACTGATTTTTATAAAGTCATGTGTTTTCGATGAACACTTACTGAACTGAAGCACTTTAGGTTTACTTGATTATCCATAAATCTCTCTTTTTTTTTCTTTTTTTTTTTTGTAGAAAAATCATGCAAGTATAAAATATGATCCATCAAGCTTTTGATGAGCGTTTATTTGTTCATCTCAATCATTGTATTGCATTGCATTATATGTTTTGAAACTACAGAGCTTTGATTATAAAACTAAGCATTTAAAGGAACACTCCACTTTTTTTGAAAATAAGCTCATTTTCCAACTCCCCTAGAGTTAAACAGTTGAGTTTTACCGTTTTCTAATCCATTCAGCCGATCTCCGGGTCTAGCGGTACCACTTTTAGCATAGCTTAGCATAGATCATTGAATCTGATGAGACTGCTAGCATCTCGCTCAGAAATGACCAGATGAGTTTAGATACTTCTCCTATTTAAAACTTGACTCTTCTGTAGTTACATCGTGTACTAAGACCGACGGAAAATGAAAAGTTGCGATTTTCCGATATGGCTAGGAACTATACTCTCATTCCATAATCAAGGAACTTTGCTGCCGTACCATGGGTGCAGCAGGCGCAATGATATTACGCAGCGTCTCTCACAAATGTCTCCATGGTTGCAAGGCACGCTCCATGTGCAAACAGGGGGTCACAGACTCTGCGTAATATCATTGCGCCTGCTGCACCCATGGTATGGCAGCAAAGTTCCTTGATTATTACGCCAGAATGAGAGTATAGTTCTGGCCATATCGGAAAATCGCAACTTTTCATTTTCCGTCGATCTTAGTACATGATGGAAGTACAGAAGAGTCAAGTTTTAAATAGGAAAAATATCAAACTCTTTGGTCATTTCTAAGCAGATGCTAACGGGTCTAATCAGATTCAATGATCTATGCTAAGCTATGCTAAAAGTGGTACTGCCAGACCCGGAGATCGGCTGAATGGATTCGAAAACGGTAAAACTCAACTGTTTAACTCTAGGGGAGTTGGAAAATGAGCTTATTTTCAAAATCTTACCAAGACATTATAGAGTAATGACTGATATTTATATGCATTTCATGTCAGTAGTCTACTACACTTTTGTAAAGATCGCACTGATTTACATAACAAGCATCAGAATTTCATCTTACTTTTTGGCCATATAAATATCAGCATCTGCACCAAATGGCATATCTTTGCATATTTGGGCCTGTGAATAAAATTTAGCTGTTTTTTCTCCATATTCTCACTATATCATATGAGCCATAAAAGCCTGATGTATCAAATATGATACTCAACACATATGCACTTTTTTATTTTTGAATGACACTTTATTTTTAAAAATGTTTTGTATAAATGTTAATAAACAAACAAACAAAAAAATACTACTGATATATTATTTCATATATCAGGTTTTACAGGGTTAATACTGCATAAATCTAAGCCATTGAAGAGGTGTATTCAAGTTTCTGTCTCCACAACTTGCATTTTGTTTGAATGAAATGGACAAAATAATCATCACATCATTGATGCTGTACAAACAGACCCCAGTTTATGCAAATACCAAACATTAACATGTCTCTGTAATTATCCAGCTTGAAAAAGCACTGACCTACGAGAAGCTCATGGAGTGGACCAAACCCAGCAAGATGATTCTAGAACAAGTTCAACTATCTCTGCCCAAATTTAAGATGGAGGTAACCTATGATGAAATTAAGAGACTTCTGATCAGCATGGGAATGGAGGATGTTTTTGACCCGCTGAAGGTGAACCTTTCAGGCATGTCCTCCAACAACGACCTGGTGCTGTCGAAGGTGATTCATAAAGCCTTTGTTGAAGTAAACGAGGAAGGAACCGAAGCGGCTGCAGCCACTGCCAACGTCGGTCTGACAGCTACATTACCATCACCCCCAAAAACCTTTACTGCAGACCACCCGTTCCTTTTCTTCATCCGGCATAATCCCTCCAATGCCATTCTGTTCTATGGTCGCTTCTGTTCTCCTTGAAGATAGTGATGATAAAGTGATCATTCTAGATGACTGTGTTCCTCTGATAAATAAAGTCACTAGTAAATAATTGAGTGAAGTTGTCTGTATGCATTTACTTTAAGAGTCATTTAAGTCATTTAAGATTTTTGATATACAGTTCTGTACAAGATACAAAGAATTTTTCAAAAAAGTGCCAACGGGAGTGGAAAATTCTGCGTGTGATCTACTGACGACAAGCAAATGAATGAACACAGACACAGCCGTATCATTTCCATTATGACCAACGCAATCTACCGAGAGCAGCGCACATTAGTGTCTGGTTTAAGACATGCTTTTTGGGGGAGGTAAATAATGGCACAAATACTAGTAAATTGACTAGTGTAAACCTTAGTAAATCACCTTGCATGATTAATTTAAATACTCTCCTCCCATAAATTTTGCACCTGAAAGGGAAACTCCTACAAATGCATATGCAATAAGGTCAGCCGCAAAAATAACCCTGTCCACACCTTTTCAGCGCTATTTTTTCACTGCGTGTCTTTAGTAAATCATAACAGTTGTTTTTTAACGCCAAAAGAGAGTTTGCGCTGGTGCGAGCCGTTAGTAAATCTGAGTTTTTTGGTATGTTTTTTGGAGTTTTTTGGCCCTTAGCATTGAGTGTACAAGTTCACAACAAATTTTCACATCTATACTATTCTGTTTAACTCTTGAATGATGGCCTTGTCTCTACAAAATCCCCCACAGGTGCTCAAAAATTTTAGGGTCGGATGAAATACTTGTCGACTTAAGAATTTTGACCATGGGAGAATGTAGTTGTCATGTTGAAAAAGATTTTACATTAGCAACGGCTTGTGATTTCATGACACACTTATTAAGCAAAACTCTCCCACTCCTTCAGCACTTACACCGTGTCCTAACCAGATGCACCGCGACACGCGAAAAAGGTATCTTTTCCATGTTAATCAGAGTTTTTATCCTAGTGCTGGGAGCTTGCCGAGAGAGCCCGCCCACGCGCTCTTCTGATTGGTTGTGATTTTTATTGACTTTATCACGTCTCACAGACAATGTTTTGTCACTGGAATCTTATTCCATCACGTCTGGTTAGGACAGTACGGAGCCCACACATGACATGCAGGAAAAAAAATAGTAGGCTAAATCACGCGCACGATTTAGCAAATCGAGGGAACGAATTGATAGTACCGGGAGTTTATGCAAGCTTCTGGTACGCTAGAATCACTCCCAGTACTGTGAACAGCAAAACACAAGTGCTGCACTGCCTGCACAAACACTGCTTGATTTTAAACGGGTTATAGTCAGGTAAACACATGTAGCAGCGTTGCTGAAGTCTGTGGAACCGCAGCTGGTTCGCGACAGGCTCCAGTTCGCCTGGTCAAAAACAGGCTCTGGCTCCAGAACGCAAACCATTCTGGTGGAAAAGGGGTAAAGTGGGGACCAGACACTTCTCTTCCTTGCAATGCCATACAATTTGAATTTAGATGCTGTTAGATCAATGCATTTCACTTCTGCTGGTTGTGTCTTGCTGTGTAAACAGTCACTCTTTTCTTCTCACAGCTTTTGCCAGTTCTGAGACACTTGCTTTGCACTTCTCCTTCTCTTTTCCTATCAAAAAATCCCTTGTCACGAAATGAAAGCTTAAAGTGAAGGCCTGATTGTTTCAGTGACTTTGTCCATGTTAGTTTCTGAGTTTTGCTTTGGTAATTCTCTTGTAGCCTACCACTGTCCTCTTTTGTGCAAAGAAATTGTCTTCTGACAATTCTCCCATACAGTTATTCAGTTATTGACAGCATTAAGTATGAGAAGGATTCTATGAATGGGCTATATAATGCTTTTTCTATATTTCTATGCATTTATATTACAGTTTTTCTCAATCGATTTGACACATTTCTCCAAAGTAATGTAACTGCTCTCAAAACAGTGATCTAAACACACTCTTACCTTAGCCAAACAGTTTAACTTTACTGCAAAATATTTTTTTTTCAAGTAATGCATTTATTAAAAGTAAATACTATCAAATCTACAAATGTATTCTCTAATGATGTTAGAACACTTCCAGCTGTAGATGTACAAATACACTAACGAAAATACACGTTTATTGTAATGTTTTTTCAAAAGGTTGTTATATGGGTCATTGAGCAAAAAAAGCTTTTAGTCATGAACAATGTGTTTAAACAAGTTTCAGTTTTTACATAACATTTCAAAGTATTTAAATTCTTTTTTTTTTTTTTTTTTTTACTTTTTTGTCAGGTGGTACAACCAATTTGTAAATACATATCTACCCAAGTATTTGAGTGATATCTACAACCCTTTTCACTACACAATTAATTCCACAATTATCTATTTGGGTCCTTTGGATGTTGCATTATCAGGCTTAACGTTATTACCTTGTCAGTTGATAATAAAATATTTGCAGTTGTGCCACCCTGACATTTGAGAATATACAAATTGCCAGGCAAATGTTTTTCAGTTATCCCAACAGCTTTAAAACTAAAATTTGTTTATATGTATGTTCAAACATAACATTATGCCAAAGTATTCGATCTTAAATTTCTTATAAATAAAGCCATTTCTTATTAAAAAAAAAAAAAAAAAAAAGCCAGGATTAGGAATCACTGAATTAGGGTAATTCTGCTTTAATAATCTCCACCTCCTTCCACCCTGCTGTCCACTTTCACTATGTCCATGTCCATGTCCACTACACCAATCCCCTCCACTATACTCAGTTCTTCTCCTATCCTCCTTTTTACTTCCTCCTCTCTCCTCATATGATCTCCTTCTATATGTTCCACTCTTCCTTTCCTTCTCATTACACCCCTTCTTGTACCCACACCACCACCTTTATGCTTACACCTCTTTATTTTCCCCTTCTATTGCATATTTTCCCTATTACATAATGCAACTGTGATAAATGCGTAAAAATTTGGGAAAACTGCATTTCCTGTGTTGTGTGTATTATTAATCAAGCAGATATCAGTTTGGGGCTAATTGAAAACATACCATGTGCTTTTGACAATATGACAAATTCCAGAGTTTTGTTTGTTGTGTTTGGACAAATGGTACAAAAATGTTTGTGATTTGTGTAAAGCCAATAAAAATAGCTGTGATTGTTTTTTCCTGATATATTAAAGTTTTGGATGGATGAATGAACTTTTATGAGAGCATCTGCAAATTTTGTGCATAGTGTTTTGAGAAAATGGTTCATGTGATTTGCAATTTGTGTGAAATGACTGAAAACGTATCTGTTCAGGACAATTATAAAGTGTTCAGATCACTGAGTTAACTATTTTGAGAACGGTGATCCGAGTTTGGAGAAATGTGTCTAATTGATTGAGAAAAACAGTAACTCAACGGTGCCTGTGCATGTTGAACTGAGAGATGAGTGAGTCATGTTCAATCACACTTTCATCACTAGATGGAGGGAGAGTTCTGTTTACTCTGTCCACCACATAACTTTTGTGTGTGTGTGTGTGTTCGTGAGGATCAGGTGAGCACAATTAGTGGGGCGTGGTAACGGGAAACAAGGAGGCGGGACAAGAGGAGCACATGGCCAACACAAATAAACACAGAGCCATGTGCTCAGACACAAGACAAACAAAGATACATTAAACAAAGACAACACAGACAAGACTGTCAGGGCAGGATCCTATGGGTTCAATATTTGTTCGATAAAACTGTTTTTTTTCTAATATTACAGGAATGCATCCGTTATTGTGTCTTTGATCATGTGCATTATTTGTTATTTTGTTTAGTTTGATATTTCTCAAAAGGATATTGCTATTAATGCTATTAATGCTTGGAATGAATATCATCATGTTTAGTATTTTAAACTATTATATGCTGTATTTTATGTTGAACTTATCAAAACAGAGAGGTTATCTTAATGCTGTCTAGGTCTTGGGCTTTAAAAATCCTCTATACTATACAGTGCTCAGCGTAAATGAGTAAACCCCCTTTGAAAAGTAACATTTTAAACAATATCTCAATGAACACAAAAACTATTTCCAAAATGTTGACAAAACTAAGTTTTTTAATATAACATCTGTTTAACTTATAACATGAAAGTAAGGTTAATAATATAACTTAGATTACACATTTTTCAGTTTTACTCAAATTAGGGTGATGCAAAAATGAGTACACCCCACTGAAAGTCTCTGGAGCAAAGCTACATTTTAGACTACAAATGTCTAATTTAACAAGAATTCAACCACAGGTGAGACTAATTATTCATTACACGGGTGTCCTGCAGACAGTTGACTATAAAAGGGTGTTAAAACCCCTTCCCATTTCATGCTGTCAGCAATGGCACCACATGGAAGAGAAATGTCACCTGAGACCTGAGAAAGACCTGACATCAAAAGTTTACAATGACTCCAGTAGTTACTAGAGAGTTATCATGATTCTCCCTTTAGAATACTGATCCAAATAATTAGTAATTTTAATTTAGAAGTGAACTAATCCTTTAAGGTCGGGTGAAATACTTGTCGACTGAAGGACTTTAACCATGAGAGAATGTAGAGTTATTGTCATGTTGAAAAATATTTTGTAGTAGCCTACATCACACAATGGTGTGTGAATTCATGACACATTTATTAAGCAAAACTCTCCCACTCCTTCAGCACTTATTTATCCCTATATAAGAACTTTACTACCTCCGAAAAATAACCGGGTACCAGGAGTTTATGCGAGCTGCCAGTATGCTAGAATCGTTGTTCTCTTTTGTGCAAATAATAAGCATAAAATCATTGTCTATGGAAAGTCCCCATAAAACATGGAAACCCTACACATGTTGGTTGTGTACTTAACATCAGGTCGCTCCAGTTTCACTGTAATACTGTAAATCATGTCAGACAAAAGCATCTGACAACTGAAAGCTTGCTTTTTACCCTCTTACTGAACATAAATGCACATGGTATTTAACAGTTATAAAAAAATAAGCCAAATTTGTAGGGATTAGTAGCATTAATAACAACATCCTTTTAAGAAATATCAAACTAAAAGTCTAAACAATTAATGCACATGATCAAAGACACAATAACTGATGCATTCCTGTAATATTAGAAGAAAAGAGCACTTTTAGACGACAACATATTGAACCCATAGTGAGGCATGCCACATCATAATCCATGTGCTTTTATTCATGTCTTAAGTTTGCAGGCAAATGCCTTTACTTTTACTGAGTCTGCTTTACATGACACACACACATATAGTCCATATTAAGTATCAATATTTCTAGTTTTTCTGAGCTCTAAAATATTTAATCAGCTAGATGCTGGTCTTTGTAAGTAAAATATTGTCATCTTAAAAAATATTCAGTTGCATGAACGACTGCAAAACTACTGCTGGAAATTAATTTGTCAAATGTGTTGGAAAACCGTAAAAGCCAAAACCTGAAATCTTTTATCTTGGTTTCAAGTTAAAACAGTATATTCGGCACAAACCCAAAGACGGTGCAACACTCCGATCACATCAGCCCTACTGTATGATGGTGAAAGCATGTGTTCACACTTACATGCCCAAACCTCACAGTCACTCCCAGGTTACTCCGAGTTCTGACTTGTTACTTCAAAACAATTTGTAAGTATAACATTGGCCTGACGGTAAATAAACATGAACAACATAAATATGAAACACATTTTCTCACGGGAAAATATTCCATAGAGAATGAATGCATGTGACAGTATAAAACATGAATATAGATAAATACAATATGCATTTAGGCAATGTTAAATATGTGCATGCTCAGATATACAGTACCGGTCACAAGTTTGGACACATTACTATTTTTTTATTTTTTTGAAAGAAATTTCTGCTCACCAAGGCTGCATTTATTTGATCAAAAATACAGAAAAAAAAAAAACAAATATTTTGAAATATTATTACAATTTAAAACAATGGTTTTCTCTGTTAATATACTTTAAAATATAATTATTTCTGCATCATTGCTCTTCAGTCACATGATCCTTCAGAAATCATTGTAATATGCTGATTTATTATGAATGTTGTGCTGCTTAATATTTTTTTATAACCTGTGATACTTTTTTCAGGATTCTTTGATGAATAAAAAGTAGGGCTGGGAATTTAACGCGTTAATTAGATTAATTACGGAAAAAAAATAATGTGTTCATTTTTAACACATTTAACGCACTTGCCCCGCCCCCAGACCTACATAGGTCATCTGACATTTCATACAGTTGACTGAGGCTTTAATCCAACAGATCCGATCATCTGAACTGCGGTGGCAGCACCCATTGCGCGCTATAGATCAATTGACATGATTTAAACGACAAAACACATTAAAATATTTGACAACAGGCATCGATTTATGTTTCTGCCAGTTGGTGCCCACACTCCATAACCGAGCGCGTACACATAAAATCTGAGACAGAGTAGAGCCACGAGGACACTATATTTGAGAGAGCGCAAGTTTTGTGGAGAGATTCGTGCTGCACATTACATTGATGCACTCTTGCATTAATGTATTACATTGATGCGCACTCGACATGCATTGTTAAAAATTTCCATAGTAACTGCCTCAAGTGAACTATAAAAATGATAAGAATGTCGCGTCTGAAAGCTGCAGTCATTTTCACTGTAAAAAATTGTGCTGTAAAATAACGAAGACAAGAATAAAATCTACTGGCAGCAGGGTTGCCAGTAATGTACTGTTAATATTACTGCAAACACTGATCTCCATCATGGTAACGTCAAAAGAAACAATAAATCATCAACATCTAAACCTCTGTTAATTCTCAATAATAACTTCTGTAGACGAATGACAGAAATAAAGTCAATCTGGTTAGTAACAAGTGAAGCTGGTAATGCTGTTTGTAGAGTTGTTTAATCAGATCTTGAGAGATTTAATATCTTTTAACTTCAGTTGATTTTATCTTTTTTTCTGTTCTTGTTTCTTTCTTTCAGTGATTCTTGTTAACAGCAGGTGTTCATCAGTGTCTGAATTCACTCATTTGTTTTCATTCACTCTCTCAAGTGGACTATATTAGTAAACTAATGTAGGGAATACTGAATGAGGCTATAAGGTATGATTTGGAACAGCCTCAGAATGTCAACTTTGAGTGTTGTTAATTCAGAGTATATTTCATGATACATGTATCCACAACACATGACCTGTTTTATGCAGCCAACTGACATGAACACCTAATAAATGTAACTCAAAAATTGTTTGGACAAGCATTTGTACTTTGGGTGTGTGGTGATAAGGAACATTATTTATTTATGTTTTGTAAAAGTCTCACAGAGACACCTACTTCCAACCCTCATCAGCTAATCCATTTTTGGGTTGTACACATATTATGATTATGAATGACTAATTATGATTAACACAATTATCATGTATCTTTCTTGAGTTCAGGTTAGTTTCTTCAGCTACATACAGTTTTATTTATTTGTTTTACTTATGATAAACAAATGAAGAATGAATCACGCAATTTTAGTTTGATGCTGTTCCTGGTGGATAAAGATCAATTTATTAATTTCAAGGGATGTTACAAGCTGATTTGGCCTAAAGGCTGGCCGTTTTAGGGTGAGGCAGCATTTATTAGACTGACACACAATGATCACTTCATTCACTTCGGACAGACGGACACGCTGAGAAGCTTCATCGTTTCTGCTGATTACTCTAGGTAATGCTTTTTGAGGTACTTTTATGTATGCAATTTAAATAGTAACCCACACAGTGATAAAATTTGTTGATTAAAACAGATCTAATAGAACTAAATTGTGTGTCATGATGAAGAAGACATGTCCACCTTCAAATCTGCTGTTATTCAAACTACTATTTCTTTCTAGCTTGTGAAAATGGAGGCTTTGTCTGCAGCAAACACTCAGTTCTCCCTCATCAGGAAATGTGTTCTACTCTCCTGTCAGCATCTCCTCGGCTCTGGCCATGGTGTCGCTCGGTGCAAGAGGAAACACAGCAGCTCAGTTGTTTAAGGTGATCTCACACTTATGCATGTTTTTTTTAAGGCCAGTCGTTCAGAATTCAAAATTTATATGTGTGTGTGTGTGTTTGATGCATCATCATGTTCAGTATTTTAAACTATTATATGCTGTGTTTTAATACTATACATTGAACTTTTCAAAATAGTGAGGTTATCTTAATGCTGTGCAGGTCTTGGGCTTTAAAAACCCTTTCAATCTCGACGCTGCAACTCCAGGACCTCATCATTCAGTGGACCAAATTCATTCCAGCTTCAACAAGTTTATGAGTGAGCTGAACAAACCAGGAGTCCCGTATGTGTTGAGTGTTGCCAACCGCCTCTACGGAGAGCAATCCTACCAGTTTGTTGAGGTAAGACTCAGTTTATTCACTGGAGGTTCTGGAAATGTTCTCAGCTCTAATATCATTTGCACCTCAATCGATTTGCTGTATTACAGAAATTCCTCAGTGACGCAAAAAGATACTATGAAGCCGGACTGGAGAAGGTGGACTTCAAGACCAAATCAGAGGCTGCTCGTGTCAACATCAACAAATGGGTGGAGAAAAAAAAACACAAGGTGAAATCCATCATGAGCTTACTCTACAAATAACAGTTTGATGTGTTTTTTGCTGCAATTAAGTTCAGCAAAATGTTTTTTCAAGGGCCATGTTCAGCTTTCTTCAGTTGAGCTGTATATTTCTTTGGAGGTTGAAGTTTTGACTTTAATGCACTTTTTAGTTGGCCATTAAGTTTACATTTCCATAAAAACTTTGAGACTGATTCTTTAAAAGTGTTTACTGATTTAGACTTAAGTAACAATATAGTGTTAGAGATTCAGTCAGTTAATTTAGACCTGAATCAATTCAAATCACTGCTCAAAGTGTACAATTTCCATTTGTATTTTAGAGAAGATCAAGGACTTGCTTCCACCAAGTAGCGTCGATGGATTGACCAAACTGGTCTTGGTGAACGGCATCTACTTCAAAGGGAACTGGGAGAAGAAATTCCCAAAGGAAGCCACCAGAGATGGGCTGTTTAAGATGAACAAGGTGAGATTTCATGATTTTTTTAAAAATATTTTTAACAGTCATGATGAAATCTGAGGGGTTATAAAGTGTTTCCACTGATGTTTGGCAGATTCAAAATAAACCAGTGAAAATGATGTTTCCTCTGGCCTTCATCCCAGAGATGAACAGTCAGGTTCTGGAGCTGCCGTATGTCAGGAAGACTCTCAGTATGTTGATCATCCTTCCTAATAAGATGGAAGACGACACCACTGGCCTTCAGAAGGTGAGACAGCACAGATTCTGCTAGAATGGGGTGTTGTTTCATTATTTGGAACTGCCGTTTAACCCTATAAAGTGTGCTGTATCATATTTCTAATGCAAATTTCTTAGGCCTGTAAATGATCAACATGATCAAAAATTTGCTGAAAAACTTGTTTCACACAATCTATTACATGCATTCTTTCATCTGATTTATATATTTTAGCAAGAAAAAAAACTTTTTGTAAAAATGTTCACCTTCAGCTTGTGGTTCATGTGTCTTTTTTTCACCTTGAAATATTTACTGATTTATATAAAGTAAATGTAAGAATAACTTTTATATTATTTTGATGAACACTTCCTGGACTTAAACAACTTAGGTTTACTTGATTATCCATAAATCATTATAAAGTATAAAATATGGTCCATCAGGCTTTTGATGAGCGTTTATTTGTTCATCTCAATCATTGTATTGCATTTCATTATATGTTTTAAAACTACAGATCTCTGATTATAAAACTAAGCATTTAAATATAATCTTACTAAGACATATTGTAGAGTAATGACTGATACTTATATGCATTTCATGTTATTAGTCTGTTAATCTGTTATAAAGATCTCATTGATTTACAATACAAGCATCAGAATTTTGCTATTAAAATATCAGCATCTGCACCAAATGGCATATCATTGCTCAGTTTGGGCCTTTGAACAAAACTGGGCTGTATCATACTATATGAACCATAAACAGACCACAGATTATGCAAATATACACACATTAACATGTCTCTGTTATTATCCAGCTTGAAAAGGCAGTGACCTACGAGAAGCTTATGGAGTGGACCAAACCCAGCAAGATGATTCTAGAGGAAGTTCAAGCATCTCTGCCCAAATTTCAGATGCAGGTAACCTATGATAAAATGAAGAGTCTTCTGATCAGCATGGGAATGGAGGATGTTTTTGGATATGCAGACCTTTCAGGCATGTCCCCCAACAATGACCTGGTGCTATCGCAGGTGATTCATAAAGCCTTTGTTGAAGTAAACGAGGAAGGAACTGAAGCGGCTGCAGCCACTGGCGGCGGCACATCAATAACTTCAGTACCTTCACCCCCAAAAACCTTTACTGCAGACCACCCGTTCCTTTTCTTCATCCGGCATAATCCCTTCAATGCCATTCTGTTCTATGGACGCTTCTGTTCTTCTTGAAGATAGTGATGATAAAGTGATCATTCTAGATGACTGTGTTCCTCTGATAAATAAAGTCACTAGTAAATAACTGAGTGAAATTTTTCTGTATGCATTTACTTTAACAGAGTCATTTAAGATTCTTGATACAGTTCTGTACAAGATACAAAGAACGTAAAAATAATTATGTTGGATTAATCTGTTCAACGTTTCGTTTTTTGTATGCTACTTATATATAGTATCTTATGTCCTCCATAACTTTAAGTAGTCTATACTGACCGTTCTTGGCATTGAGTGTACAAGTGTACAAGAGTAAAAAGCAAGCTTTCAGTTGTCAGTTGCTTTTAATTGACGTGATTTACAGTATTACAGTGAAACTGGAGCGACCTGATGTTAAGTACACAACCCACGTGTAGGGTTTCCATGTTTTATGGAGACTTTCATAGGCATAAATTTTTATACTGTACAAACTGTATATTCTGTCCCCTAACCCTAAACCTACCCATCACAGAAAACTTTCTGCATTTTTACATTTTCAAAAAACATCATTCTGTATGATTTATAAACTGTTTTCCTCATGAGGACCAAAAATTGTCCCCGCAAGGTCAAAGATTTCTGGTATTGCTATCCATGGGGGGGACATTTTGTCCCAGTAACGTCGGGAATACCTGAACCACACACACACACACACACACACACACACACACATACAGTCCATAGTGAGTATAGATATTTCTAGTTTTTCTGAGCTCTAAAATATTTAATCGGCTAGATGCTGGTCTTTGTAAGTACAATAGCCTATCTAAAAACTGCAAAACTACTGCTGGAAATTAATTTGTCAAATGTGTCAGAAAACCGTAAAAGCCAAAACCTGAAATCTTTTATCTTGTTTTCAATTTATACAGTATATTTTGCACAAACCCAAAGACAGTGCAACACTCCGATCACATCAGCCCTACTGTATGATGGTGAAAGCATGTGTTCACACTTACATGCCCAAACCTCACAGTCACTCCCAGTTACTCCCAGTTCTGACTTGTTACTTCAAAACAATTCGTATGTACAACGTCGGCCTGACGGTAAATGAACACAAACAACACAAATATAAAACATATTTTCGCACAGGAAAATATTCCATAAAGAATAAATGCAAGTCACAGTATAAGACATGAATATAGTTAGTTTTCATAGTTAGTTTTCACACACACACACACACAGTGACTATAAATTTGAGTATAAATATAAAGTTGCTTTATATTTGCAATCTCTAAAAAAAAAAATTCAAATAAGCATGAACAACTGGAAAACTGGTCATTCATGTGTCAAATGTGTGAGAAGAAACCCTCTAAGCCAAACCGTGAAATCTTTTGCAAGAGCATCTTGTGGTTTGCAGATTGATAACTGACATTCTTTGGCTTCAAATTATAATCTACTTGGCACAAAACCAAAGACACACCGATTATACCAGCGAAAGCATGACTCACAGTTCTGACATCATTTACCTTTACTTTAAACAGGCAGGCCTAATTACATTCACAACTGTTCCAATGAACAACATTGGCCTGACTGACAGATATATGGCTGTAGGATAAATGAATAAGAAGAAATACAGCCCGAATTCCAGAAATGTTGGGACATTTTTTAAATTTGAATGAAATGAAAACTAAAAGACTTTCAAATCACATGAGCCAATTATTTATTAACAATAGAACATAGATAACATAACAAATGTTTAAAGGGAGAAATTTTATACTTTTATCCACTAAATGAGCTCATTTCAAATTTGATGCCTGCTACAGGTCTCAAAAAAGTTGGCACGGGGGCAACAAATGGCTGAAAAAGCAAGAAATTTTGAAAAGATTCAGCTGTGAGAACATCTAGCAACTAATTAAATTAATTGATATCAGGTCTGTAACAAGCTTTGCAAATCTCAACATCTACAGTGCATAACATCAAAAGATTCAGAGAAACTGGAGAAATCTCTATGCGTAAGGGAGAAGGCCGAAGACCTTTATTGGATGCCCATGGTCTTCGGGCCCTCAGACGACACTGCATCACTCATCGGCATGATTGTGTCAATGACATTACTAAATCAGCCCAGGAATACTTCCAGAAACCACTGTCGGTAAATACAATCCGCCGTGCCATCTGCAGATGCCAACTAAAGCTCTATCATGCAAAAAGGAAGCCATATGTGAACATGGTCCAGAAGCGCAGTTGTGCCCTGTGGGCAAAGGCTCATTTAAAATGGACTGTTTCAAAGTGGAAGCGTGTTCTATGGTCAGACGAGTCCAAATTTGACATTCTTGTTGGAAATCACGGATGCCGTGTCCTCCGGGCTAAAGAGGAGGAAGACCTTCCAGTGTGTTATCAGCGTTCAGTTCAAAAGCCAGCATCTCTGTTGGTATGGGGGTGCGTAAGTGCATACGGTATGGGCAGCTTGCATGTTTTGGAAGGCACTATGAATGCTGAAAGGTATATAAAGGTTTTAGAGCAACATACGCTCCCCTCCAGACGGCGTCTATTTCAGGGAAGGCCTTGTGTATTTCAGCAGGACAATGCAAAACCACATACTGCAGCTATTACAACAGCATGGCTTCGTCGTAGAAGAGTCCGGGTGCTGAATTGGCCTGCCTGCAGTCCAGATCTTTCACCTATAGAGAAAAATACATCAAAGGCGACCACAAACTCTTCAGCAGCTGGAAACCTATATCAGGCAAGAATGGGACCAAATTTCAACACCAAAACTCCATAAACTCATAACCTCGATGCCAAGATATCTTCACACTGTTTTGAAAAGAAGAGGAGATGCTACACCATGGTAAACATGCCCCTGTCCCAACTATTTTGAGACCTGTAGCAGGCATCAAATTTGAAATGAGCTCATTTTGTGCATAAAATTGTAAAATTTCTGTTATCTATGTTCTATTGTGAATAAAAGATTGGCTCATGTGCTTTGAGAGTCTTTTAGTTTTGATTTTATTCAAATTTTAAAAACGTCCCAACATTTCCGGAATTTGGGTTGTATGAACATTGCCATATTTTTTGTCTAAATCTAATGGGAAAATATTTCATAGAAAACAAACATCACTAAGGCTCGTTTGATAATTACATTATGCACAGAAATGATCACTGCCGGGTGCATTTTTTTAAAAATAATATTAATTAAAAACACTAGTATACAACAACAATAATCAGATTTAAAGGGTGTTTGCCGGTTAAAAATGCAGGGCAACTTGCTCTTCCCCATGCATTATTTTATTTTTTTTTAATTAACTGCTTTGTGTGTGTGTATATATATATATAATGTATATATATATATATATATATGTGAACACTTCTACCCAACAAAAATATGCTCTAAGAACATTTTGCAAACATTTCTTTAAAACTTTCTATTTTATCATTTTGCAAACTTTACCGGAACGTTACTTTTGAATGTTCACTGAATGTTCTAAAATAATTAGTAACATTTAAAAAAAAAAAAAAATGTTGACTTGACTACAGCCACCTACATTCCCGTCAAAAGCCTTTAGTTTCACAGAAGGGCTGGATTTGGTTTAGAGGATGGGCTCTTTAGGGTGAGGCAACCTTTATTAAAATGACACTCAGCAGATCATTCATTCAACTTCAACACATGGGGAAACTTCATCATTCCTGCTGAATACTCGAGGTAATGCTTTTATTTAACCCTTAACTGTCACCATCCCGCTAGCGGGACACTTGATGCTGTTTTTATTTATTGGCTTTTTTTTTTAAACACATATTTAGTAATCATCGTAAATTAGGTATCATTCGAAAGCTTAAAAAACTTTTGAAACTGGACAATGCGTTACCATGGAAACAGTACTTCAAATCCTTTTAGCGGGCTCCTCCCCGTAGTGAGCATTGTCATGTTTTATATTACAAAATGTATTTTAACTAATTTATAGTCAAAACTTTTCTAATCTTGACAAAACATGTTTCGTCGGAAGGGTCTGAATCTCAAGCTTCCATATTTGCTATCGGTTTTGTGATAGAAGTGATATTTGGACGGAAATGTATTAATTTGCTACAGAAGAACGCATCAAAAAAATTTCAATGGAAAGTGGATGACACCCGATGGCTATTTTTGGTACAACACCTACACAAACTCTCATGAAAAAAATTGTGATATCAACTTAAAATTTTAAGCACAACTTGGTCAGACATACGGCTTTAATTTTATATAAATTTTAGAGTAAAAATATTTTGTAAAATATATTTTATATAAAATAAAAATTTAGTACAGTACATTTAAACTTCTATAGCTTTTTCATACTTTCATTTTTTGAACTGCTTTCAAAAAATCTGCAACAATCTGCTGAGTGTCTTCTTTAAAACAAGACTAACTTAGGTCTATATTCCAAAGCATTCTTAAATTACAACAATTTAAGTTTGGATTGTGCATTTTCACGTTTATGATCAAAAAGGGGGGTGACACTTAAGGGGTTAACTCCTCTGTTCGTTAGAAATATTTTAATACAACTTACTGAGTAAAAGCAGGTTTAATAGAACAGATTTTCAGTTCTGTATGTGTAATGATGAAAATGATGCAAACTGTTAAACTATTGTTCTGATTTTAACAAACTCATGTCATGTGAGAGATAAAGCATTGATTGACTGTTTCTTAGACAAGCATATGATGTTGTTTACATAGGAAATGACAAATGAACTAAGCAATGCTGTGTTTGGGATTTAAACTGAAAAAATTTCAGGAGGTTTTCTCTTTGTTATGCTGATCATATCTCTCTCTCATGCTTTCTAGATTGTGAAAATGGAGGCTTTGTCTGCAGCAAACACTCAGTTCTCCCTCAACCTGTTCAAGAAGATCAGTGGAGGAAACGCATCAGGAAATGTGTTCTACTCTCCTGTCAGCATCTCCTCGGCTCTGGCCATGGTGTCGCTCGGTGCGAGAGGAAACACAGCAGCTCAGATGTTTCAGGTGATCTCACACAATCTACTTTTAAAAAAGGGTGTTGGGAAAGTAGACTGAGAGAGAGGGACCAGGAAGTGATGCAAGCCTTTGCACAATGAGCACATGCTTTCCAACTGAATTTTAAAGTGACAGCTCACCCAAAAATGAAAATGTTTTACGTTATTTATTTATATTTTTGACAGCTAAAAGCTGTCTACACTGAAAGCAACAAACCGACCATTGCAAAGCACTTGAACTACGTCAGAAATAGAACAGGGAATCCATTTACTGTCGGGAATTTGTTGTGTCGCATCGCGCTGCATCCAGTGTAGACGATATAACTGATTATAATGGGTTCTATAATTGGTTCTCTCGTCTTTTCTATCGTCACTCGCGTCCGGTGTAGACACGGTGTAAAAGTGATTATATTCCATGCTGCTATATTTCCAAGAACTTAACGTTCAGCGAAATGCAACATTAAACTGCAAAGCAAGTGCTTTCACAAATGGGAAATTGTGTTTCCTGAATGAGACCCAATCTGTGTACATTGAGTTCCAGCACAGTAAAGTGCCAACTATTAATCACTCTTTCAACTCTTTTCTAGTGCATTTTTTTTTTTTTATTCTAATGGGTATTTGAGTAGTGCATTCACACTATATGTTGAAGTTATCAGAATAGTGAGGTTATCCTAATTAATTCTACCATAACAATGCTGTGTAGGTCTTGGGCTTTAACAATCCTCCCAAACCCGAAGCTGCAACTCCAGGACCTCATCATTCAGGGGACCAAATTCATTCCAGCTTCAACAAGTTTATGAGTGAGCTGAACAAACCAGGAGTCCCGTATGTGTTGAGTGTTGCCAACCGCCTCTACGGAGAGCAATCCTACCAGTTTGTTGAGGTAAGACTCAGTTTACTCACTGGAGGTTCTGGAAATGTTCTCAGCTCTAATATCATTTGCACCTCAATCGATTTGCTGTATTACAGAAATTCCTCAATGAAGCAAAAAGATACTATGAAGCCGGACTGGAGAAGGTGGACTTCAAGACCAAATCAGAGGCTGCTCGTGTCAACATCAACAAATGGGTGCAGAAAAAAACACAAGGTGAAATCCAGCATAAACTTATTCAGAATATTAAACTTTAGGTTCAGCAAAAATGTTTTTCAAGGGCTGTATTTGGCTTCATGGGTTCTTGAGTTGAGCTATATAGTAAAAATAACAAACCAATTAATTCAAATCACTGCTTAAAGTGGATAATTTCCATTTGTATTTTAGAGAAGATCAAGGACTTGTTGCCACAGGGAGCCGTTGATGAGATGACGAGACTGGTCTTGGTGAACGCCATCTACTTCAAGGGAAACTGGGAGAAGAAATTCCCAAAGGAAGCCACCAGAGATGGGCAGTTTAAACTGAACAAAGTGAGGTTTCATGCTCTTTTTTTAAAAATATTTTTAACAGTCATGATAAAATCTGAGGGGTTATAATGTGTTTTCATTGATGTTTGGCAGAATCAAACTAAACTAGTGAAAATGATGCAACAGAAGTCAGAGTTTCCCCTGGCCTTCATCCCAGAGATGAACAGTCAGGTTCTGGAGCTGCCGTATGTTGGGAAGAATCTCAGTATGTTGATCATCCTTCCTAACAAGATGGAAGATGACACCACTGGCCTTCAGGAGGTGATGTGAATGTTTTATTAGCCAGCCGTGACCAGCCAGATGTTTATCAATAATACAGTTTTCATTGTGACTAAACTATTCTTCTATTATCCAGCTTGAAAAGTCACTGACCTACAAGAAGCTCATGGAGTGGACCAAACCAGAAGTCATGAGTCAACAAGAAGTTCAAGTATCTCTGCCCAAATTCAAGATGGAGGAAAAATACGACATGAAGAGTCTTCTGATCAGCATGGGAATGGAGGATGTTTTTGACACACAGAAGGTGAATCTTTCAGGCATGTCCTCCAACAATGACCTGGTGCTGTCGAAGGTGATTCATAAAGCCTTTGTTGAAGTAAACGAGGAAGGAACTGAAGCGGCTGCAGCCACCGGCGCCGTCATAGTGCTGAAAAGTTTCCACATCCCAAAAGTCTTCAACGCAGACCATCCATTCCTTTTCTTCATCCGACACAATCCAACCAAGAGCATTTTGTTTTACGGACGCTTCTGCTCTCCATGAGCGAGTCCTGCTAGTTTAGATGGAGATCTGGTGCGAATGAGGAGGGGAGACTCAGGACAACTACTACAAATGAACCTGTCATCTTTTGGTTTAAGAAACATTTATATGTGCCAACAGTATCAATACCTATTGCAATTTACTGGAAAAAGACTATTAAATTAATAGTATTAAATTTTACATGGTACTAAAATTATTTTGCATTAAACAGAAATTAATCCTACAAGTATAAGTTGACCTGCATAATAGTTATTTGAAATACATTAATTCCTAATCATTTTAGATAATGGTTATTATCGTTAACTAAAACTAAAACCATAAAAAATGTTATGTGAAATAAAATTAATATTAACGGACATAAAAAAAATGAAATGGAAAAAGCTTTATTTCAGCTTTATTTCTACTTTTCATTCAGTTTAATTTGAAGTACTCAAAATTAAAAACAGAATAAAATAAAAATAAAAATTAAAAATAAATAGACATAAAAATGACAATGTACACAACAAAATTACGAAAACCTTAAAATTAAAATTAAAACAAAATTTGATAAAAAAGGAAATCTAACTGAAAATATTAACAAAACCTATAATAGTATAATCAATGATACTAAAATAAACTGGATGCTTTTTATTGAAATGATGTGCATTCGACATTGTAAAGATTTACACTTTCATTTGAGCATTATAATTTCTATAACTAGTGCTGCAGTCACTCTAAACCTCACAACATTCAGGTTAGAAATAGAAGATAAATGTTTATATTCAAGGTAATGGACATTTTTCTCTCTTTACATGCACATGCTGGACAGTATATTCAACAAATCTTTACAATTATTCAATAAAACCTGGGTTTTTTTTTTTAATGTTATTGTAATTTAATAGAACCTGCCATTACAAATAAACTGTGGTGAAACTGACTGAGCATATTGTAAGTCGAAACTCAAAGAAATTGGTTTCTGTGGGGAAAAAAAACAAACATTTTAATTAGAAAAAAGTTATTTCATGAATTTCACATCAGGTTATATGTTGTAACATAGCCTAGATATATTGTATTGAAATAAAGTGTATTTTAGTGCACCGTTTTTCACCTGGGTGAGTTCAGACTGGGAAACATAACTTTATAGTCTGTTGTTTATGAAGTATCTTGCATTTTTTCAATAGAAAGTAACAAATGAACACTTAACTACCAAAAATTGTATACACTGTGCACATTTTGTTAAGTAATTTCTAAGTACAAATTCATTGAAGTGCCTCAGGGACATGACAAAATGCTTAGTGTATGATAGAAATAACATTATTTTATGATAAAAAAAAAAAAAAAATTGTTTAAATGAAATAATTATTTTTATTCATTATAATGGGCATACCAAAGTATTGTGAAAAGCTTTTAATTTCATTTTGGTGAACCACCACTTTAAAAAGTCTGGGGGACTGAATGTTACCAAATCCTAGGATTGACCCTTTCGACTCCCATTTTTGCACTGCCAACAAAATTGTTTCCAACAAAAGGAAAAAAGAAAAAAAAAGGAATTAAAAGCATCTCCGAATAAGAGACAGTGGCGTTTCATTCCTGAATTAATCTGTATGTTTGAATGAATTGAATGACTGAATGATTCAAAGACAAAACAAGGTTTAGTTACTTACACTCTAAAAAATCTTGGGTTATTTTTTCTAACCAAGTCCTGTGTTGAGCCTTTAGGATAATTTTTTTGGGGGAGGGGGGGGAGGGGGGTGGTATTTTTCCAGTGTTTGGGTAGATTTTGTGTAACCCATATCCTGGGTCAGACGTAACAACCCAGTTTTTGGGTAGTTTTTGTGTTACCCAGCTTCTGGGTCAGATGTAACAACCCAGTGTTTGGGTAGTTTTTGTGTTACCCAGCTCCTGGGTCAGACGTAACAACCCAGTGTTTGGGTAGTTTTTGTGTTACCCAGCTCCTGGGTCAGACGTAACAACCCAGTGTTTGGGTAGATTTTGTGTTACCCATATCCTGGGTCAGACATAACAACCCAGTTTTTGGGTAGTTTTTGTGTTACCCAGCTCCTGGGTCAGATGTAACAACTCAGTGTTTTGGTAGTTTTTGTGTTACCCAGATCCTGGGTCAGACGTGACAACCCAGGGGTTGAGTTAATCGCGGGCTTTTTGCGCCCTCTTCAGGAGAGAGCAGTGAGTGCAGCTCCATCATACTGCATGTCTTTGGTAAAATAAAGGTTTGTGTACATTTTATTTTATCTAAAAATGTGTTATTGTTCTGTATATCATTAAATTTTATGCAAAGCAACATACAGGGGCACGATGTGAGTCACCTAAACGAGTGTCGCGTCGGTCTTTTCATGTGATGGAAACGCCTGAAGCTTGCATGAAATTGTATGATTTTATTCAAAAAGATACAGAATATAAATACTTAGGGTGTTAAAATATGTTCAAATATAACCATACACTGATTGTTTATTAAGACAGGTTATGGAGTCAATCACAGCATATTTCGGCTACGAGTGAAACGCAGGCGGTGGTCTGAAATTAGAAGTTCCCCAAGCGCAAGCCATCTCCGCACGAGATCCAGTGCTGTTACGGTGGAAACAGGACAACAGAGACTGGTCGATTACACTTGAATTACTACTAAATGTTTACTTTTTACTTCTAATATTTGTTAAACAAGCTTTAATATAGGCAACATGTATTAAAAACTATATAAAATATGCTATACTGTAAAATATAATCGAAAATAAAAGGAATTATCATGCAAACCAGTGGTTGTGTGGAGTATTTTAAAAACGTTTAGAAGATTTAAGTTAATCTGTAAATATTAATTCATGTATGAAGTAAAAAATAAGCTAGTCTTACAGTAATGTGTGTCAACCCATCATGCTGGGTTAAACCAACTCATTAACATGTGTTGTGTGCTATATTTACCCAACACTTGGGTTGAAAACACCCAAAATTGAGTGTAATGTACAATACTACAATTCTGTTTTATGAAGAACAGAGACAGGAGAGTTTTCCAGACCATTGTAAATAAATAACAGGCTGAACAAAACCAGCCAACACATAAAAAAGGAAACCAAAAGTTGACAATCTCCTGTTGAGTTAGAATGACAAAGAATCCTGTGATGATAAATGGCACATATAGGATAATCATGTTCAGTGTTGTTATCAGAATAAGATAAAATGCTCTTTTCTTCATGTGGTTTTCCTCCTCCCTCTCTCCTTCTCTCTCCTGGTCCTGACTGCCTCAGAGTTCTGAGAACAGCCACAAGACAAAACAACTGGATGGAGAGGAAGAAGATGAATGCTGTTGAGAAAAACCATATATATGGCTGTTTTGAGAGATACTACAATAAAGATGCAGAACAACAAACGGGAGCCGAGAGTGATTATCCAGGCCGCAGTGCAGCAGATCACACTATATCTGAGAGGTTTGTACTTCAGAAAGGTTACAGGATGAACCACTGCCAGGTAACTCTCAACAGAGATCAAACACTGAAACAGAGGACGACCAGTGATGCCTAGTCCTTGAAGAAAAAGTATTAATATTGTGAGACTTGAAAACAAATATGACAGTAGGCCGAACATTGCAGTGAGGCTGCTTCTCTCACAAAAAAACAAATTAAGGATGAAGAACTCTGATTCCTGCTCCTGTGATGATGAGCCATATAACATAGGAGTGTGTAGGAAAACCAAACATGAAACTGATGCCAAAGACAAACATTCTCTGACTGTCCGCTAGCCCAAGGAAATAAGCTGTCGATGATTCAGGTGTGGTGAAGTTTGCTGTAGAGTTATTCATCCTCTCGGCTCAGAATGCCACACACATTATTTAGCTATAAATAATATTGCAGCTGTGATCTACACAAAAAGTGTAAATGCAATCATATATGCACATAAGCTGATTTTTCTTATTGTCCTTGTGTTTACATGGACAATCAAACCATATTATAGAAATTAAAATCAAAAGTTTATCACCTGAAGAGTGAATGTCCAGTCTCTCTGTGCTGTGTTTTGTAGACTGACTTCACAGCTGATATGATCACCAGATATGCAAATATTAAAAGTATTAAAAATGAATCTGAAAAAAACACACGCCTTATCTGTGTATATACACCAATCAGGCATAACATTATGAGCACTGACAGGTGAAGTGAATAACACTGATTATCTCTTCATCACGGCACCTGTTAGCGGGTGGGATATATTAGGCAGCAAGTGAACATTTTGTCTTCAAAGTTGATGTGTTAGAAGCAGGAAAAATGGGCAAGCGTAAGGATTTGACGTGAGTTTGACAAGGACCAAATTGTGATGGCTAGATGACTGGGTCAGAGCATCTCCCAAAACTGCAGCTCTTGTGGGGTGTTCCCGGTCTGCAGTTGTTAGTATCTATCAAAAGTGGTCCAAGGAAGGAATGGTGGTGAACCGGCGACAGGGTCATGGGCGGCCAAGGCTCACTGATGCACGTGGAGAGCGAAGGCTGGCCCGTGTGATCTGATCACTGAACAGACGAGCTACTGTAGCTCAGATTGCTCAAGAAGTTAATACTGGTTCTGATAGAAAGGTGTCAGAATACACAGTGCATCACAGTTTGTTGCGTATGGAGCTGCATAGCTGCAGACCAGTCAGGGTGCCCATGCTGACCCCTGTCCACCGCCGAAAGAGCCAACAGTGGAGACGTGAGCATCAGAACTGACCACGGAGCAATGGAAGAAAGGTGGCCTGGTCTGATGAATCATGTTTTCTTTTACATCACGTGGATGGCCGGGTGCGTGTGCGTCATTTACCTGGGGAACACATGGCACCAGGATGCACTGTGGGAAGAAGGCAAGCCGGCGGAGGCAGTGTGATGCTTTGGTCAATGTTCTGCTGGGAAATCTTGGGTCCTGCCATCCATGTGGATGTTACTTTGACATGTACCACCTACCTAAGCACTGTTGCAGATCATGTACACCCTTTCATGGAAACGGTATTCCCTGGTGGCTGTGGCCTCTTTCAGCAGGATAATGCTCCTGCCACAAAGCAAAAACGGTTCAGGAATGGTTTGAGGAGCACAACAACGAGTTTGAGGTGTTGACTTGGCCTCCAAATTCTCCAGATCTCAATCTAATCGAGAATCTGTGGGATCCACGGAGGCTCCACCTCGCAACTTACAGGACTTAAAGGATCTGCTGCTAACATCTTGGTGCCAGATACCACAGCACACCTTCAGGGGTCTAGAGAAGTCCATGCCTTGACGGGTCAGGGCTGTTTTGGCAGCAAAAGGGGGACCGATAGTGATGGGAAACCGAGGCTTTCTGAAGCATTCGAGGCTTTCTGAAGCGTTCAAGGCTTTCATCAAATTGTGCCGAAAAACGGTTCATTACTCAAAGCTTTTAACACAGTGCGTATTAGTGACATCTGGTGGTCAGACTTGTTTTCTCTACCATATCTAACAAATCGGGGAGCAGATCTCAGTTTGAAAAAGCATGTGACCAAATAAAGCTTCAGAAGTCCTTGACATACAGAATCACTCTTGTCTTGGATCATACAGTTCTACCTAATCTAAACTAATCTCATCTAAATAATTTGTGAGAATGAGACCACAACTCGTGTCATGTGCAGCCTGGTCAATGGATTCACATATTGATCAATAATATAAAATATACAATGATGTGATCATAATTGACAGGAGTAGTTGAAAAAATATTTTGTTCTGTTCAGGGTCTCTGAGACCCCAGCAATAAAACATGATTAAATGCATTTTCTTTTTATGCATCAGTGGGGTTGCGAAGCGCCAATTTTTTCAAATCAGCTGTCTTGACTTTCCGATACTGCATGATGTTCGAAGCTTCAAATGTCATCAATCACATGGTATTGTCATTTCGATACAAGCATCGGTACAGTAGTGATACAATAGTGTTTTGAAAACTGCGTTGAAGCATCGGAGCCCCTGTATCAACCGCCCCATCACTAGGGACCAACACAATATTACGAAGGTGGTCATAATGTTATGCCTGATCGGTGTATGTTCAATGTTGAATGGATACTTTATTTATACACTGAACAAAATTATAAACGCAACACTTTTGTTTTTGCCCCCATTTTTCATGAGCAGAACTCAAAGATCTAAGACTTTTTCTATGTACACAAAAGGCCTATTTCGCTCAAATATTGTTCACAAATCTGTCTAAATCTGTGTTAGTGAGCACTTCTCCCTTGCCGAGATAATCCATAAGATTTAGACAGATTTGAAGTTAAAAAACAAAGTTATTTAAAAGTTTAAAAAGATAAATTACCAATTTTCCTGTCAAAGATATTTGAAAAAGAATGTTTTATGGAGCACAAAGACAGGCTGAACAAAACCAACCAGTACATTACAAATAAAACTAAAATAAAAAGTTCCTAACTTGAATACGGAAGGCAGTCTGGCGGAAGCTAGATACTTTATAACTTGACAAATATGGATATTTTTCCATCGCTTCGCTTCAGAAGGCCTTTATTAACCTCCCGGAGCCGTGTGGAGTACGTTTATGATGGATGGATGCAATTTCTTGAGCTTCAAACTCGTTCACTGCCATTATAAAGCTTGGACACGTCAGGATTATTAATATAACTCCAATTGTGTTCATCAGAAAGAAGAAAGTCATATACACCTAGGATGACTGAGTAAAGCTTGGGGTAATTTTCATTTTAAGTGAACTAATCCTTTAATAGGGGAAACTGCAAAAATGCGAGTAAAACACAAATAAAACAAATGATTAAACTAAAGGTTGGACTCGATAGTGTTCCTTACAATTTACCTAAGATCCAAGAATCCATGGATATTGACATGCAGCGAGTCATGTTCAATCACACTTTCACCACTAGATGGCGTAAGAGTTCTTTTTACTGTCTGTCCACCACAGTGCTTTAATTTCTGTGTGTGTGTCTAGGTTTGGCTATACTTAGGGTCAAATGTCCCCACTTAGGCCTATATAGTGAAACATTATGACAACCGACTAGTAAGGACATTTTACTTGTCCTCACTAGTTAAAAAGGTTTATAAATTGGCCAAAACATGTTTTTATTTAATGTTTCTGTGATGGGTAGGTTTAGGGGTAGGGTTAGGTGATAGAAAATATCATTAACCTGTGGAAGTCTATATGCAATGCCCTCACTAATATAGTGAAACAAACGTCTGTGTGTGTGTGTGTGTGTGTGTGTGTGTGTGTGTGTGTGTCAAACTTCAGACAAGAATCAAATTAAATGGATAATATTGAACAAATATTGAACCCATAGTGAGGCATCCCACATCATTATCCAAAATAATCCAAAATAAAAATGGATTATGATGTGGGATGCCTCGCTATGGGTTCAATATTTGTTGTATAAAAGTGTCTTTTCTTCTAATATTACAGGAATGCATCAGTTATTGTGTCTTTGATCATGTGCATTAATTGTTTAGACTTTAAGCTTGACATTTTATAAAAGGATGTTGTTATTAATGCTCCTAGTTTACAAAATTGGAATTTTTATATATAACTGCATATAGGCTGTGTTAAATGTTTGTTTAGTGAGAGAGTAAAAAGAAAGCTTTCAGTTGTCAGATGCTTTTATCTGAAGTGATTTACAGTATTACAGTGAAACTGGAGCGACCTGATGTTAAGTACATAACCCACATGTTGGGTTTCCATGTTTATTGGAGACTTTCCATAGACAATGATTTTTATACTTTACAAACTATATATTCTGTCCTCTAACCCTAAACCTACCCATCACAGAAAACTTATTGCATTTTTAAATTTTCCAAAAAATTTATGTTTCTGTATGATTTATAAGCTGTTTTCCTCATGAGGATCAAAAATGTCCCCATAACATAGGGAATACCTGAACCACACACACACAGTCCATAGTGAGTATAGATATTTCTAGTTTTTCTGAGCTCTAAAATATTTAATTGGCTAGATGCTGGTCTTTGTAAGTACAATAGCCTATCTAAAAAAATGTTTTAAAAATATACAGTTACCACAAACGTCTGCAAAACTACTGCTGGAAATTAATTTGTCAAATGTGTCGGAAAATTGTAAAAGCAAAATCATGAAATCTTTTATCTTGGTTTCAATGTAAAACATTATATTTGGCACAAACCCAAAGACAGTGCAACACTCCGATCACATCAGCCCTACTGTATGATGGTGAAAGCATGTGTTCACACTTACATGCCCAAACCTCACAGTCACTCCCAAGTTACTCACAGTTCCGACTTAGTTTACCTTTATTTTAAGACAGGCAAGTCACTTCAAGTTCACAACCATTATATAACATCTGCCTGACGGTAAATTAACAAATATGAACATTGCCACATTTTATAATTAAATCTCATGGGAAAATATTCCATAGAGAATGAATGCATGTCAAGGTATAAAACATATAGTTTTAATTTAAAATCATTTTGATTTACGGTGCATTTTCTGACAGTATAGAAATGTATCAGTTAATGTTGTTCACATGTACTTATTTTAGGGGTGAAACGGTACACAAAACTGACGATTCGGTACTTACCTCGGTTTTGAAGTCTTGGTTCGGTTTGGTACAGGAAAGGAAGAAAGCTAAAAAACAAAACAAAAAAAACTTTTTTAATTAAACAAATTGTGTCTCTTTCTTTAAATGAATTCAATATTAAAAGTTTCTTAAGGATAATTTTTCTTTTATGTCTGCTAATGCTATAAACTATATAGGGAGCGCTTACTTGCAAATTACTCTAATATTAAAGTTTCAGAGCCCAAACTATTAGCCTAAATTCAGTTGCTTTTTATTTTTAGATATAGTAATCAACACTCAAATAACAAATTGTATGCAAACTTGTAAACTGCACATAAGGCAGTTTTTGCATTAACTTCTCAAACATAAAATGTCTTTACTCCAATTCTTTGTTGAAATATAATCATTTACACGGTGGTTGTCATTTTCATGACAGATTTAATTAAACATACATTAAATAATCAAGACATCACTAACAAGTTAAGTAAAATATACAGCTCATATTTTTAGCAAGAGTTCACTAGCAAGCTATGGACTAGCCTGAGGCTACATGACACAATGTTTACAAGCCGTTTTATTGACGTCTTTCGCCATTGAAACATTGATTGAGGGATTACACGATATATGATACGTTTCAGTAAGTTGTACTGTATCTTTTAACATACCTTCAGATGTTCATTCATGTTTATTCTGTAAAGAGGAAGAGATGAACACGTTCACTGCCGCTTAAAATGAGGCGCCTGTACAGTGATCTGGCACGCCACATCAAAGAGCGTCAAAACGGCATTTTTTGTTTGGATTTTGTGATAAAATGGACAGAATTTGAAATATAACAGTTTGTTTATTATCGAAAGTAACAAAACACGGAGCTTATTGTGACTATTGGCGGTTATGGCTTTTTTTATGGCTACTATTGGCTTTTTTTTTTTTTTTTTAAAGAATGTTATTACTCCTAATTTACAAATTTGGCTATATTTGAGTTAGATAAGTACAACTGCATTTAGGCAATGCTACATATCATGTGCATACTCACAGTTATATTTAGTAAGAAAGTACAAAGCAAGCTGTCATTTGTCAGATGCTACTATCCAAAGTGGTTTACAGTATTTCAGTGACAATGTAACTGGAGCAACCTGACATTAAACACACACACACACACACAGTGACTATAAATTTGAGTATAAATATAAAGTTGCTTTATATTTGCAATCTCTAAAAAATTAATTCAAATAAACACAAACAACTCCAAAACTGGTCATTCATGTGTCAAATGTGTGAGAAGAAACCCTCTAAGCCAAACCTTGAAATCTTTTGCAAGAGCATCTTGTGGGTTGAGGATTCATAATGGCATTCTTTGGCTTCAAATTATAATCTACTTGGCACAAAACCAAAGACACACAGATTAGACCAGCCCTACTGTATGCTTTCACACATGTCCTCATACAGTCACACCCAAGAAGACTCACAGTTCTGACATCATTTACCTTTACTTTAAACAGGCAGGCCTAATTACATTCACAACTGTTCCAATGAACAACTTCAGCCTGACTGACAGATTTATGGCTGTAGGATATATGAATATGAATAAATATGAACACTGCCACATTTTATGTCTCAATCTGATTTTATTTATAATTGGATTTCAAGGGTGAACTCCAGTTAAAAATGCGGTTAAACTTGCTCTTCCCCAAGCATCATGGGAAATGACATGATGACAACAGCTTAAACCTCATTGGCTTATGTAAAATGTTAATAAGTAAGAATATAGAACGTTACTGAAAATGTTGAATGATGAAAAATGTTCTCTGGCCTATAAAAAATAAATGTTTTAAAAACTTTTTTTCTTGGTTATGCAAACATTTAAACAATGTTCTATTTTATTATTTTGCAGACATTATGTTAACGTTACTTTTGAATGTTTACTGAACATTCTGAAACAAGTAGTAACATTTAAAAAGAGAAGAAAAACGTTCCATGAATAATGTACAGGTAATGTTTTTGTGGAACTTTTTGGGAACATTATTAAAGACCAGATAACTTTGAACAAACATTTTATTAACCTTACTTAAAGAATGTTTTTGTTTATAACTTTGAGAGAAAAAACGTTCCCTGTTAGTACACTCTGACAGCTTGATATCTGTATGAAATTGTGACTTTTACAGAACTAAAAATGAACAGAAATGATAGAGATGTTTCATCCATGTTACTGGCAGCAATTAAGGAATGTCAATGTTTGCTTTTGTTTGTGGATCGCTGATCTACTGCAGATTAAACATCTGTCCTGACAGCAGTTTCCACTCCTCCCCTTGACTACAGCTGCCTACATTCCCGTCGACAGTCAAAGCAACAAGTTTTTAAACAAAACTTTAGTTGTACAGAAGGGCTGGATTTGGTTTAGAGGATGGGCTCTTTAGGGCGAGGCAACCTTTATTACAATGACACTCAGCAGATCATTCATTCAGCGTCAACACACGGGGAAACTTCATCATTCCTGCTGAATACTCGAGGTAATGCTTTTATTTAACTTTCCTTAGAAGTTTATTAGAAGTACATTAATACAATTATTGAGTAAAAACAGGTTGAATAGAACAGATTTTTAGTTCTGTATGTGTAATGATGAAAATGATGCATGTGATGTTGTTTACACAGTAAATGACAACTAAATTAAGCAATACAGTGTTTTGGGAATTTAAACAGAAAACATCCTGAAATTCTTTTCACTCTGTTTTGCTGATCATATCTCTCTCTCCTGCTTTCTAGCTTGTGAAAATGGAGGCTTTGTCTGCAGCAAACACTCAGTTCTCCCTCAACCTGTTCAAGAAGATCAGTGGAGGAAACGCATCAGGAAATGTGTTCTACTCTCCTGTCAGCATCTCCTCGGCTCTGGCCATGGTGTCGCTCGGTGCGAGAGGAAACACAGCAGCTCAGATGTTTCAGGTGATCTCACACAATCTACTTTTAAAAGAGGGTGACGGGTGAGACAGAGAGACCAGGAAGTAATGCAAGCCTTTGCACAACAAGCGCATGCTTTCCAACTGAATTTTAAAGTGACAGCTCACCCAATTTTTTACATTGTTTTTACATTATTTACTCGTCCTCACCACACTGTGAAAGAATCCCATACAACTTGTGCATTTCATTCTTGAAAAAAAAAGTTTGGTGGGGTCCTCTATATAGAATTTTGACTCATTTTTTAAGATCCCTTCATGACAAAAAGATTCTATATAAGGAGAAACGTCTTAAATGTTTGAATAGTACTTTCATGTTTAACAAGTTTTTTTTTTTTTCAAGTAATAAATATGTTTGCAAGCTGATTCATTCATAAAATGTTATAACATTTAAAAAATGGTTTAAAATTAATTCATTAAAACTAAATCCAAAAATTATCCCATGATGGGAATCCCTAAGATTTTTATATATGAAGCACCTGATGGAATCTTTAAAGGTTCTATGTAGAACATTTTCTTCTAAGAGTGATTTCTTCCAAGTTTCTATATTTCTAAGAACTTAACGTTCTTAAAATTAAACTGTAAGCAACAATACATGTAAAAGAGCATTCACAAATGGGAAATTGTGTTTCCTGAATGAGACCCAATCTGTGTACACTGAGTTCCAGCACAGTAAATTATTCTAATGGGTATTTGAGTAGTGCATTCACACTATATGTTGAAGTTATCAGAATAGTGAGGTTATCTTTAATTATTCTATCACAATAATTCTGTGTAGGTCTTGGGCTTTAACAATCTTCCCAAACCTGGTGCTGCGACTCCAGGACCTCATCAACCAACCCAGATAACATGTGGCGTCAAGGGTCACCATGAACCATCAATGATGCAACAAACCCAGAAACCTCAGATACCTGCTGAACTCAAAGTTTTGGTATGAATATTTACATCAAACACTGACCTCATGACTTTATGATTATAATAACAGCTGTATTTGCTGTAGTGGTGCATGTATCCTTTGGGTTTTTCTGATTGATATTGTTGATGCACACAGAAATGTCCTGCTCAGCCGGTGCCTGGACAAAAAACTGAGGACCAAATTCATTCCAGCTTCAACAAGTTTATGAGTGAGCTGAACAAACCAGGAGTCCCGTATGTGTTGAGTGTTGCCAACCGCCTCTACGGAGAGCAATCCTACCAGTTTGTTGAGGTAAGACTCAGTTTATTCACTGGAGGTTCTGGAAATGTTCTCAGCTCTAATATCATTTTCACCTCAATCGATTTGCTGTATTACAGAAATTCCTCAGTGACGCAAAAAGATACTATGAAGCCGGACTGGAGAAGGTGGACTTCAAGACCAAATCAGAGGCTGCTCGTGTCAACATCAACAAATGGGTGGAGAAAAAAACACAAGGTGAAATCCAGCATAAACTTATTCTGAATATTAAACTTCAGGTTCAGCAAAAATGTCTTTTCAAGGGCCGTGTTTGGCTTCATGGGTTCTTGAGTTGAGCTATATAGTACAAATATCAAACCAATCAATTCAAATCACTGCTTAAAGTGGATAATTTCCATTTGTATTTTAGAGAAGATCAAGGACTTGGTGCCACAGGGAGCCGTTGATGAGATGACGAGACTGGTCTTGGTGAACGCCATCTACTTCAAGGGAAACTGGGAGAAGAAATTCCCAAAGGAAGCCACCAGAGATGGGCAGTTTAAACTGAACAAGGTGAGGTTTCATGCTCTTTTTAAAAAATATTTTTTACAGTCATGATGAAATCTGAGGGGTTATAATGTGTTTCCATTGATGTTTGGCAGAATCAAACTAAACCAGTGAAAATGATGCAACAAAAGTCAAAGTTTCCCCTGGCCTTCATCCCAGAGATAAACAGTCAGGTTCTGGAGCTGCCGTATGTCGGGAAGAATCTCAGTATGTTGATCATCCTTCCTAACGAGATGGAAGATGACACCACTGGCCTTCAGAAGGTGTTGTGAATGTTTTATTAGCCAGCCGTGACCAGCCAGATGTTTATCAATAATACTTGTTGAACAGTTTTCATTGTGACTAAACTATTCTTCTGTTATCCAGCTTGAAAAGTCATTGACCTATGAGAAGCTCATGGAGTGGACCAAACCAGAAGTCATGAGTCAACAAGAAGTTCAAGTATCTCTGCCCAAATTCAAGATGGAGGAAAAATACAACATGAAGAGTCTTCTGATCAGCATGGGAATGGAGGATGTTTTTGACATGCAGAAGGTGAATCTTTCAGGCATGTCCTCCAACAATGACCTGGTGCTGTCGAAGGTGATTCATAAAGCCTTTGTTGAAGTCAATGAGGAAGGAACTGAAGCAGCTGCAGCCACCGGCGCCGTCATGATGACACGGTGTTTGGTCATCCCACATGTCTTCAACGCAGACCATCCTTTCCTTTTCTTCATCCGACACAATCCAACCAAGAGCATTTTGTTTTACGGACGCTTCTGCTCTCCATGAGCGAGTCCTGCTGCATGAAACCCTTCCTGCTAGTTTAGGTGGAGATCTGGTGCGAATGAGGAGGGGAGACTCTAAAAAAACTAAAAAAACTAAAAATTAAAAATATATAGACATAAAATGACAATGTAATCAACAAAATTACAAAATCTTTCAAATTAAAATGAAAAACAATATAAAAAGGAAATCTAATTGAAAATATTATAAACTATCAATGATACTAAAATATCAACTGAATGCTTTTTATTAAAGTGATGTGCATTCGACATTGTAAAGATTTAAACTTTAATTGAGCATCATAATTTCTAACCTCACAACATTCAGCTTAGAAATAAAAAAAGATATGTTTACATTCAATGTAATGGACATCCCCTCTCTCTACATGCACATGCAGGATAAGTGTTAACGTATTTATGATTGAAGAAATGAAATGCATTTCAGTTGTCCTGAGTCTCATTCAGGTTGCGGTTTTGGATGGGTCTCTTCGTGTTGCTGCATATCAAATCCATCGGTTTATTTGAGTTGTTTCCTGCACTAAATGAGGCTCTAATATATAAGTCAAATAATGTGTATGCATTCACTGTAACAATGTATTCAACATAAATAAAACAAAGCTTTACAATTATTCAATGAAACCTGTTTTGTTTGATTTTTTTTTTTTTGTAATTTAAATAGAACCGCTTTTACAAATAAACTGTGGTCGAACTCTGGTGCCTGAGCATGTTGTAAGTTGAAACTCAAAGAAAATTGGTTTCTGGAAAAAAAAAATAATAATAATTAGGAAAAAAAATTATTTTTTATGAATGTCACATCAGGTTGTATATGTTGTAATATATATACATAGTATTTCTATACTGATATGGCCTGGGTAATGTGTTAGGAACGAAAAGATGCCACATCGTTTGATGGAAATGAAAATTATCAACCTACAGAGGACTGAATTCAAAAACAGCAGCAGGCTAGTCCATTTTGCTGAAATTTAATTGCAGCAACTCAAAATGGTACTCAGTAGTTTGTATGGCCCACACGTGCTTGTATGCATGCCTGACAACGTCGGGGCATGCTCCTAATGAGACGACGGATGGTGTCCTGGGGTATTTCCTCACAGAACTGGACCAGGGCATCACTGAGCTCCTGGACACATGAGGCCGAGCATTGTCGTGCACCAGGAGGAACCCAGGACCCACTGCACCAGCGTAGGGTCTGACAGTGGGTCCAAAGATTTCATCCTGATACCTAATGGCAGTCAGGGTGCCATTGTCTAGCCTGTAGAGGTCTGTGCGTCCCTCCACAGATATGCCTCCCCAGACCATCACTGGCCCACCACTAAACCAGTCATGCTGAACGATGTTACAGGCAGCATAACGTTCTCCACGGCTTCTCCAGACCCTTTCATGTCTGTCACATGTGCTCAGGGTGAACCTGCTCTCATCTGAAAAGTACAGGGCACCAGTGGCGGACCTGCCAATTCTGGTGTTCAATGGCAAATACTAATTGAGCTCCACGGTGCCGGGCAGTGAGCACAGGGCCCACTAGAGGACGTCGGGCCCTCAGGCCACCCTCATGAAGTCTGTTTCTGATTGTTTGGTCAGAGACATTCACACCACGGCCTGCTAGAGGTCATTTTGTAGGGCTCTGGCAGTGATCATCCTGTTCCTCCTTGCACAAAGGAGCAGATACCGGTCCTGCTGATGGGTTAAGGACCTTCTACAGCCCTGTCCAGTTCTCCTAGAGTAACTGCCTGTCTCCTGCAATCCCCTCCATGCTCTTGAGACTGTGCTGGGAGACACAGCAAACCTTCTGGCAATGGCACGTATTGATGTGCCTTCCTGGAGGAGTTGGACTGCCTGTGCAACCTCTGTAGGGTCCAGGTATCACCTCATGCTACCAGTAGTGACACTGACCCTAGCCAAATGCAAAACTAGTGAAAAACATTAAGAAAAGATGAGTAGGGAAAAAAATGTCAGTGGCCTCCACCTGTAAAACTATCCTGTTTTGGGGGGTCATCTCATTGTTGCCCATCTAGTGCACCTGTTGTTAATTTCATTAACACCAAAGCAGCTGAAACTGATTAACAACCCCCTCTGCTACTTAACTGACCAGGTGTGCGTTTCCCGAAAGCATAGTTGGTGAACCATGGTCGCAAGTCCCATTGAACTCTATTGGTAACGACGGAACTTGCGACCATAGTTCGCTTTGATCACCCCTGATCAATATCCCAGGAGTTTAACTGACTTGATGCTATGATTAAAAAGTGCTCCTTAAATTCAATTTGTGCAGTGTATATATATATATATATATATATATACACTATTTATATATATATATATATATATAAATAACCATTTCAAGAATTCTGTTTCGTAATATTACTGTATAAAAGATAAAAGTTGCTGAAAAACTTACCATAAGCAGTTTGATGAAGGTAGGGTATCCTTTAAGTTAGGGGCAAGTTGTCATTTATAATGGACACTTAATACAATTGATTAATTAAACTGCATTTCATGTATAGTTTTAAGTTTAGTCATTGTTATTGTACGTAGGGCAGGGGTTCCCAAACACATTCTTGGAGCCTCCCCACCCAGCACTGCACATTTTGCATGTCTCCTTTGTCTGACACACCCATTTCAGGTCTTGGAGTCTCGACTAATAAGCTGATGATCTGAATCAGGTGAGTTTGATTAAGAAGACATGGAAAACATGCAGTGTTGGCGAGGCTCCAGGAATGTGATGGGAAACCCCTGCTCTAGGGAATATACCAGCAAGGAGAATGGGAGTGACAACAGATGCTTCTCTGACAGGTTGGTCTGGCAAGGCAGAATGTGGCTCATGGGTGTTCCCCTGGACTACAGAACACATCAGTTTACTGGAGTTGAGAGCAATCAATCTGTCTTTGAGACACTTGAGTCCACTCCTACAGGTCAAGCATGTCCTTGTTAGAACCGATTTATTATATCAACCATCAACCAGGAGGCACCAGGTCATTGCACTGCCTTCAGGAAACCAAGAGACTTCTTTTTCGGGCCTACCCAAGACTCACCTCTCTCGGGGCAGCCGATCTCTTTTCTTGCATCTGATATGGGCCCGGTTTGGAAGTGTCCACACCAACCTGTTTGCATCAGCCGAGACAACCCCTTGCAAGATGTGGTTCTCTCTGAACTGCCAAGGTGGGCCTTTAAGACTGGATGCACTGTCTCACGTGTGGCCAAGAGGTTTGTTATACACTTTTCCTCCCCTGCCATTGATTCCTCATGCGATCAAATGGGTGGATCTGGGACACTGCAGGATCTTAATTTTATGCTTTCTTCAGTCACTTTTAGACAAGTCAACACAGTAAGAGTTTATGTTGCGGCTACTTCTCATTTTCACAGTATTGTGGAAGGGTTGTCCGTTGTACCAACACATGTTAGTGTCTCAATTACTTAAAGGGGCACGTTGCCTCTATCCAGAAAAAAGGTTGAGGTCACCATCCTGGGATCTTCCCATGGTTATACATCTTAAATCACTAACATGGAAAACAGTTTTCCTTCTTGCTATCTGTTCAGCAAAAAGAGTGGGTGATTACATTCTTTAACAGTAAGTGAAGAGTGTCTGACTATTATTAGGGGTCTCGCTTTGGCTGAACCCGGTTTTCCTGCCTAAGGTTCTTAATCCTTGCACAATCAATCAAGTAATTGAACTGGCAGTGTTTCAGCCTGACCCTGATCTCTCAAGTACAGAGCTTAATCTTGTTACCTTGTGTCCAGTTCGCACACTTCGCATATACATTGAGTGCACACAGTCATTATAACATCACACTATTGCACAAACATATTCCAGCCAGAGCTTACGAGTTCCAGCCCAGCAAACATTGGTCCGACAACAACGTTGTGTCCCTGGCCAAAAATAGTCAAGGTAGGACGGCATAAATCGGTAAAAATATGCAACACAGAACATTTCCTAAAAATGCATTCAGATACATTTGTACATGTCTACAATTATCTGGGGTTGCATATATAAATGCTACTTTGACTTTTAGCTAAGTGTAGTTCAATATATAGTAATTGATTAATAAGATAACGTCAAAGACGTTCAAGTTTCATTTTTGAACTATTTTTCAACCATGACGGGACGTGTCGGAGGGACTTCTTTCAAAGGTCATTAAACGTCCAAATGTTTGCTGGGAGGCGACCTGGTGGCTCATTCTACCAGGAGTCTGGCTACATCTTGGGTGGCACTGAAGGGGGTGACAAATACAGACAAATGTGCAGCAGCATCACGGAGCTCACCTTGTACCTTTGCCAGGTGTTACAGATTCAGTGTGGCAAACCCAGTTATGCTTGGGTCCACAATTCTGCTCTCGACCGCTAAACAGGGATGTAAAGAAGTGGAGGCTTCCATCCCTCGTGACCTTGATGGCACTAGTCATCTAAGGTAAGACTGTGGTGACAGTCTGAGTGAGGACGAAATAGATCATAAGTTATGATTATAGAAGTTCAAAACATTGACATAGTGATAAAAAACAGGTTGGTGTTGGCTCTTCCAAACTGGGCCCATTTCAGATGCAAGAAAAGAGATCGGTTTCTCAGTTTACTATTCCGGGTATGTCCTGAGAGAGGCAAGTCTTGGGTAGCACCAAAAAAGAAGTCTCCTGGTTTCCTGCAGGCAGTAGTTGCAGACAACACTAGCAAATCCATGATTTATTAGGCTATCGATTTAATTTTTATCGAGCAATCACGTTTATTTTTCCAATTTACTGGTCACAATTGAAAGCCGAACTCAGAAATAACTTGTAATAACTTGTAACAGGCAATAATATAAAGTAATAAGTAAATAAATAAATGAAAGTAATGAAGCAGCGGCCAAATCAGTCAGCAGGACACCAAGATTTTTTCCTGAGTGGCTGCAGGCTGTGCACACGTCAATGCCGTTTACGTTCGGGTCCAGTCGGGTTTGGAAATAATAGGCTAATGCCGTTGGGTCAGACTCGGGTCTAATTTTTATCATGAATCCTGTTTAAGTAAATAGTACATGTGTGGATAAAATTCAAAAGCAATGCATAAACCAATTTTGATAAGTGGAATAATATAGGCTATTCATGAAAGTGGTGTGTTTCTCCAAGCATCAAATAATTTTGAGAGTAGGCTATAGTTTTGAGAGTATAGGACTGATGTGGTTAAGTGAGGTAAGTTTCATGGATGACACTTTCCTAGTGGGAGATATGAGGGGGTGCATTTACTGACAGACTGCCGTGAAAAGCACTTGCTGACAACATACTACACTATAGGAACAGTATATTACACTAATATACTACATCCAGTGCAAAGCATAGTAGGCTATTACTGCACCCATTCTTTCAACCAGAATTTGCAGGTTATAGGATTGAGTTAGTTCCATTACATTAGTTCCATTTAATTGTGTGAATTCAGACAAAACCCATTGAAAAGCCTATTTTTGAAATAGCCTCCTTACACTAATCTAAACAATACTCAACACATTTTACATAAATACATATGTGTTATATTATGCAGATACATTGTTACAGTATATCAACATGCCACTTTCCAGACGAACAGTAATATTTAATACGCTGAGGACATCTAGTGGATTTAAACAGCACTGTATTTTAAACACTTTCTGAATTTGGAAGAATTTCCAAGTAGAGCTCACATACAAGTGTGACGCCAGAAGCCACGCCCATGATGGGAGGTTCGGATCATTTTACTGACTCGGATCTTTGAATCTCGTTCATCAAAATGAATGAATCTTTTTTCAAGTCATTTTGTTAATTTCAGCAGAAATAATATAGTTATTTAAAATGTAACACGATAATAGCCAAATTCCCCAACACATCAACTTACGTGATGTTTATCACATTTAGAATAAGAAAAAAGCTGCAATTGTTGTATGTAAGTTTCCAATTAAAAGGGTTTTTAAGCGTAATGGTAGGTTTTAGGTGGCTATCAAAAAAAGCCAAATATAATAAGTAGCTAAATGATAAAGAATTGGGTGTGAGGGTTAAAGGGGTTAGTTCACCCAAAAATGAAAATTCTGTAATTTATTACTCACCCTCGTGTCAGACCTTCGTTCATCTTCAGAACACAAATTAAGATATTTTTTTTTTAAGTCTGAGAGCTTTTTGTCTCCATACAGATCCAAAGCAACTTCCACTCCAAGGACCAGAAAGGTAGGAAAAAGACATCATTAAAGTACTAATGGCACTAATGGCTTAAACTCAGTTTTATGAAGCGACATGAGTGCTTTGTTTGTGCAAAAAAAAAATAAAAATAATAATAATAATAATTTATTTATTTATAAAATAATATTATCTAAAGTGTGTTCATGCAACAATGCCAACTCTGGCGTGAACACTCGTGCATGTGCTTTGAGTTGACGCGCGAGTCTGTCCACAACACGCATGCGTTGAGAAGCTCTCGTTGCAGATCAATATTTTTGTAAGTAAAGAGGTAAATTGTTTCTTTACACAAACAAAGCACTCACGTCGCTTCATAAAATTGAGTTTAAGCCACTGGAGTCACATGGAGTACTTTAATGATGTCTTTTTCCTACCTTTCTGGACCTTGGAGTGGAAGTTGCGTTGGATCTCTATGGAGAAAGCTTTCAGACTTAAACAAAAAGATCTTAATTTGTGTTCTGAAGATGAACGAAAGTCTTACGGATGTGGAACGACATGAGGGTGAGTAATTAATGACAGAATTTTAATTTTTGGGTGAACTAACTCTTTATGACATCTCAATGTTCAAAGGTAATGAAGATAAGTAGGATTTTCCCCCAAACCACTTCACCAGAAATCCAGCTAATTTCCACCTAATCTAGCTAATTTCATTTGTTAAGGTTATAGTGACGGATATGTTTAGGGATCAGTGTTTGTTGTAGGCAGTATAATACTGTGATTGACATGACCAATAAAATCGGCTGCAGGACGGCGTGGGCATGGCTTCTGACGTCACACTTGGATGTGGGCCGGGTTGGATGTCCAGCGAGACGCTTCTCAGAACTTGTTCTCTGCCAGTTTGCCCGCCATGCTGCTAAACAATTGCTAAACAATATTCCAACATATTATCTTGGTTTCAGTTTAAAACATTATATTTGGCATGTGTTCACAAACCTCATACAGTCACTACCAGGTTACTCACAATTCTGACTTAGTTTACCTGTATTTTAAAACAGGTAAGTCACTTCACAAGTCACTTTGCGTTAGTGCAATTGCATTTAGGCAATGCTAAACACCATGTGCATGCTCACAGTTATATTTAAGAAAGTAAAAAGCAAGCTGTTATTTGTCAGATGCTACTATCCAAAGTGGTTTACAGTATTTCAGTGACAATGTAACTGGAGCAACCTGATATTAAACACACACACACACACACACACAGTGATTATAAATTGGAGCATAAATATAAAGTTGTTTTATATTTGCAATCTCTAAAAAAATTAATTCAAATAAGCACAAACAATTGCAAAACTGAAAATGCATTTCTTAGATGCATGAGAAGAAAAAGGGTCCAAGCTGGTTAAAAATGCGGTCCATCTTGCTCTTCCCCAAGCATCGTGAAATGACATGATGACAGCTTAACCTGCTTATCAAACTGTATCAAGTAAGAATATTGAACATTACTGAAAGTGTTGAAATGTTGAATGATTTATTTAACTGAGAACCCCCAATGTATTACTTAATTTGTCATTATTTTATTTTTATTTTTTTAAATTAACTGCTTTGTATTTGTGTGTATGTATACATGAACACTCCTTCCCAACTAACAAAAATATGCTCTAAGAACGTTTTGCTAACGTTCCCATTAAGTTATGAAAATGTTATTTCTGAATGTTCTCTGGGCATTCAAAACGTCTGTTTTTTATATGTTTTAAAAACTTTTTGTTCTTGGTTATTCAAGCATTTATGGGATGTACTATTTTATCATTTTGCAAACATTATGGTAACGTTACATTTAAATGTTCACTTAACATTCTGAAACAAGTAGTAAAATTTAAAAAAAAAAACATTTCAAAGAAGAAAAACATTTAATGAATGATTTAGAAGTAATGTAATTTGTGGGTTGGATTTTCTTTAGGGCGAGGCAACCTTTATTAGAATGGCACTCAGCAGATCATTCATTCTCCGACACACGGGAAAACTTCATTGTTTCTGCTGAATACTCGAGGTAATGCTTTTATTTACCTTCTCTGTTTGTTGTTAGAAGTACTTTAATACAAGTTGAGTAAAAACAGGTCGAATAGAACAGATTTTCAGTTCTGTATGTGTAATGATGAAAATGATGCATGTGATGTTGTTTACACAGTAAATGACAACTAAATTAAGCAATACAGTGTTTTGGGGATTTAAACAGAAAACATCCTGAAACTCTTTTCACTCTGTTTTGCTGATCATATCTCTCTCTCCTGCTTTGTAGCTTGTGAAAATGGAGGCTTTGTCTGCAGCAAACACTCAGTTCTCCCTCAACCTGTTCAAGAAGATCAGTGGAGGAAACGCATCAGGAAATGTGTTCTACTCTCCTGTCAGCATCTCCTCGGCTCTGGCCATGGTGTCGCTCGGTGCGAGAGGAAACACAGCAGCTCAGATGTTTCAGGTGATCTCACACAATCTACTTTTAAAAGAGGGTGACGGGAAAGTAGACTGAGAGAGAGGGACCAGGAAGTAATGCAAGCCTTTGCACAATGAGCACATGCTTTCCAACTGAATTTTAAAGTGACAGCTCACCCAATTTTTTGCATTGTTTTACATTATTTACTCGTCCTCACCACACTGTGAAAGAATCCCATACAACTTGTGCACTTCACTCTTAAAAACAAAGTTTGGTGGGGTCCTCTATATAAAACTGTGACTAAATTTTTAAGATCCCTTTTATGTGAAAAAGATTCTATATAAGGAGAAACGTCTTAAATGTTTGAATAGTACTTCCATGTTTAACTTTACTTTTTAGTAATAAAATATGTTTGCAAGCTGTTCAATTCATAAAATTCAGAAATCTAATTTAAAAAATTGTTTAATCCCTGTTTAAAATTAATTAATTAAAGCTAAATCCATAAAATGATCCCATGATGGGAATCCCTAAGGTTCTATATTTGAAGCACCTGATGGAACCTTTAAAGGTTCTATATAGAACATTTTCTTCTAAGAGTGATTAAATTCCAAGTTGCTATATTTCCAAGAACTTAAAGGATTAGTTCACTTTCAAATTAAAATTTTCTGATAATTTACTCACCCCCATGTCATCCAAGATGTCCATGTCTTTCTTTCTTCAGTCGAAAAGAAATTAAGGTTTTTGATGAAAACATTCCAGGATTTTTCTCCTTATAGTGGACTTCAAATGACCCCAAATGGTTGAAGGTCAAAATGTCAGTTTCAGTGCAGCTTCAAAGGGCTTTAAGCGATACCAGACGAGGAATAAGGGTCTTATCTAGAATCGAGGTGATCATTTGTGTTCATAAAGCATATACATGTTTATTTTTTATTTTTTTGAAAATGACAGATCGTTTTGCTAGATAAGACTCTTACTCCTCGTCTGGTATCGTTTAAAGCCCTTTGAAGCTGCACTGAAACTGTAATTTTGACCTTCAACCGTTTGGAGGCCATTGAAGTCCACTATAAGGAGAATAATCCTGGAATGTTTTCATCAAAAACCTTAATTTCTTTTCGACTGAAGAAAGAAGGACATGGACATTTTGGATGACACGGGGGAGAGTAAATTATCAGGAAATTTTAATATGAAAGTGAACTAATCCTTTAACGTTCATTGAAATGCAACATTAAACTGTAAGCAACAATACATGTAAAAGAGCATTCGCAAATGGGAAATTGTGTTTCCTGAATGAGACCCAATCTGTGTAAATTGAGTTCCAGCACAGTAAAGTGCCAACTATCAATCACTCTTTCCACTCTTTTCTAGTGCATTTTTTTTTTTTAAATTCTAATGGGTATTTGAGTAGTGCATTCACACTATATGTTGAAGTTATCAGAATAGTGAGGTTATCCTAATTAATTCTACCATAACAATGCTGTGTAGGTCTTGGGCTTTAACAATCCTCCCAAACCCGAAGCTGCAACTCCAGGACCTCATCATTCAGGGGACCAAATTCATTCCATCTTCAACAAGTTTATGAGTGAGCTGAACAAACCAGGAGTCCCGTATGTGTTGAGTGTTGCCAACCGCCTCTACGGAGAGCAATCCTACCAGTTTGTTGAGGTAAGACTCAGTTTACTCACTGGAGGTTCTGGAAATGTTCTCAGCTCTAAGATCATTTGCACCTCAATTGATTTGCTGTATTACAGAAATTCCTCAATGACGCAAAAAGTTACTATGAAGCCGGACTGGAGAAGGTGGACTTCAAGACCAAATCAGAGGCTGCTCGTGTCAACATCAACAAATGGGTGGAGAAAAAAACACAAGGTGAAATCCAGCATGAGCTTATTCTGAATTTTAAACTTACTCTACACTCTGCACTTTAGGTTCAGCAAAAATGGGCTGTGTTTGGCTTCATGGGTTCTTGAGTTGAGCTATATAGTAAAAATATCAAACCAATCAATTCAAATCACTGCTTAAAGTGGATAATTTCCATTTGTATTTTAGAGAAGATCAAGGACTTGTTGCCACAAGGAGCCGTTGATGCGATGACGAGACTGGTCTTGGTGAACGCCATCTACTTCAAGGGAAACTGGGAGAAGAAATTCCCAAAGGAAGACACTAGAGATGGGCAGTTTAAACTGAACAAGGTGAGGTTTCATGCTCTTTTTAAAAAATATTTTTAACAGTCATGATGAAATCTGAGGGGTTATAATGTGTTTCCATTGATGTTTGGCAGAATCAAACTAAACCAGTGAAAATGATGCAACAGAAGTCGAAGTTTCCCCTGGCCTTCATCCCAGAGATAAACAGTCAGGTTCTGGAGCTGCCGTATGTTGGGAAGAATCTCAGTATGTTGATCATCCTTCCTAACGAGACCACTGGCCTTCAGGAGGTGATGTGAATGTTTTATTAGCCAGCCGTGACCAGCCAGATGTTTATCAATAATACTTGTGGAACTGTTTTCATTTTGACTGAACTATATCTCACATGAATGTCTTATTATCCAGCTTGAAAAGGCACTGACCTACGAGAAGTTCGTGGAGTGGACCAAACCAGAAGTCATGAGTCAACAAGAAGTTCAAGTATCTCTGCCCAAATTCAAGATGGAGGAAAAATATGACATGAAGAGTCTTCTGATCAGCATGGGAATGGAGGATGTTTTTGACACACAGAAGGTGAATCTTTCAGGCATGTCCCCCAACAATGACCTGGTGCTGTCGAAGGTGATTCATAAAGCCTTTGTTGAAGTAAATGAGGAAGGAACCGAAGCAGCTGCAGCCACCGGCGCCGTCATGATGACACAATGTTTTATCATGCCAAAGGTCTTCAACGCAGACCATTCTTTCCTTTTCTTCATCCGACACAATCCAACCAAGAGCATTTTGTTTTACGGACGCTTCTGCTCTCCATGAGCGAGTCCTGCTGCATGAGACCCTTCCTGCTAGTTTAGATGGAGATCTGGTGCGAATGAGGAGGGGAGACTCAGGACAACTACTACAAATCAACCTGTCATCTTTTGGTTTAAGAAACATTTATATGTGCCAACAGTATCAATACCTATTGCAATTTACTGGAGAAAGACTTTAAATTAATAGTATTAAATTGTTTTCAGTTTTACATGGTGCTAAAATTATTTTGCTTCAAACACAAACAAGTGTTAGTGGGACCTGCATTACAATTATTTGAAATGCATTAATTTCTTATCATTTTAAATCAGGGTTATTATTGTTAACCAAATCTAAAACCATAAATAAATGTTATTTGAAAAATAAAAAACATTAACTGACATAAAGTCAAAATAGAAAAAGCTTTATTTCAACTAGTTGCCAAGGCAAAACTTCTCATTTTCATTCAGCTTAAGTTGAAGTACTCAAATAATTAAAACTGAATAAAATAAAATAAAACTAAAGATAAAAAAAAATATTTGAAGCAGGTCCAATATTTGACAACACATTTTTTTTTTTAAATCTTGAAATGACAATGAAAACAAAATATAATAAAAAAGAAATCTATTAAAAATATTAACAAGAACTATAACAGTATACCGATTATACTAAAATATAAACTGGATGCATTTTATTGAAATGATGTGCATTTGACATTTGACATGCAGTCACTCTAAACCTCACAACATTCAGCTTAGAAATAAAAAAACGGACTTTTAATGGACTTTTTCTCTTTTTTATATGCACATGCTGGACAAGCGGTATCGCTGTAACATGAAGAAATGAAATGCATTTCAGTTGTCTTGAGTCTCATTCAGGTTGTGGTTTTGGATGTGTTTCTTCATGTTGCTGCATATCAAATCCATCAGTGATCTGTCACCAAATCCATCACTTGCACTATATGAGGCTCTATTAAGTGACATGATGTGTATTAAATAAGACAACTTATATGTATGCATTCATTGTAGCAGCATATTCAACATAAATAAAGACAAAGCTTTGCGATTTTTCCAGGAAAGCATAAAAGCACATCCAGAATGACCGGTAATAGCTTCAGTTAGCCGAAGCAAGTCAATCACAGGGATGGAAGAAGTAAGGCAGGGCGACGCAGTGAATCGTTACAGTTGTAACCTGAGACGTTCCCTTTCGAGGGAACTCGCACTGTGTCAATGATGCTTTGGGAATGATAATGACCAAACACCATACTTGCAAGTGCCTGTCCGTGTAAATACTATGAGCACAACTAAGACATGAGCACCTGTGAACCTGAGGCAGCCCCCAGGTCCAGGTTGTAGAACCTTACAAATGTGAGCGGAGAGGTCCAGCCTACCGCATCACAAACATCTTGTATACACCCGAAATTAAGGCCTTGGAGGCCAATATACTCTTAGTAGGATAAGCTCTGACCACCAAAGGTGACGGCTGGCCAGAGATCTCATAAGCAAGAGCAATAGCCTCAACTATCCACTTGCTGACTGTCTGTTTGGATGCAGGGAGCCCCTTTTTAAGCGATCCAAGGCAGACAAACAGCTGATCAGTTTTCCTTCACAGGGCAGCTCTGTGGACATAAGTATCCAGCACACAAGGTTCAGCTTTTCCAGATCCTGATCTCTGAAAGGAGGAGGGCAGTAGGGTTGCAAAACAATAGGCCACGATACATTGGTCGGCACCTTAGGGACATAGCCAGGCTTTGTGTAAAGGAATGCCTTGACCATCCCCGGTGCAAACTTAAGGCACATGGGGGATACCGACGAGGCCTGGAGATCTCCTACTCTCTTAAGAGAAGATATAGCTAGCAGGAACACTGTATTTAGGGTCAGAAACTTTTCTGAAACCATATCAAGCTGGAACTCTGGTACAAATTGCAGGCCTTAGCCTCAACGCGCCACAAAGGAAACGTGTCACCAGCGGGTTCCTCCCTACAGATGCACCACCCAAAGAGACATGGTAGGCAGTTATGGCCGCCACGCCTAACTTAAGTGTGGAGGAGGAAAAATTATCTTGCAAAAATTCTAGCACTGAACCAACCGGACAGTTAACTGGATCCCACTGACGCATTCTGCACCAAGATGCGAAGAGGTGTAAAGTTTCATAGTGGATGGAGTTCTGGAGTGAAGTATGGTCTCCACAACCTCAGTTGTGAGACCTGAGTCTATGAGTTGGGCCCCCTCAGAAGCCAAGCCCACAAGTTCTTTATCTCTAGGCAGGAGTGAAGGATCATGCCTCCCACCTGAGACAGAAGGTCCCTCCTGACCGGAATCTCCAGGGGAGAGCCGTCGAGGAGCGACACTAGGTCCGAGAGCCATATTCTGCTCGGCCACTACTAGTAGTAGACTTATTTTGTCCCGGCGGACCTTCTCCAGAACTCTTGGGAGCAGAGCAATCGGGGGGGAAAGCATACAGACGTAGCCTCAGCCATGTCTCTACCATAGGGGGGGCTGGGTGTGTGAGGGAGAACCAACGTCGACAGTACCGTGTGTCCTGAGACGCAAACAGATCCACCTTTGCCTGGCTGTAAACCTCCCATATTTGCTCAACCACCTCGGGGTGAAGTCTTCATTCCCCGGGCCTCAGCCAGTCTCTCTACAGGATGTCTGCTCAGAAATCTTGGTACCCCGGGATGTATACTGCCTCAGAGAGAGCAGTTTCCCTTGAGACCACAGGAGGATCTGGTGCGCTAGTTTGCATAATGGATGCAAACGCAGGCTCCCCTGGTGATTCATGTGAGACCACCAATGTGTTGTCTGTGCGAACAAGCACATGATGGCCTCTTAGGTCCTCCACTGACCCTGAGCTGAGCGGCCTTCCATTACCGCTCCCCATCCCATGAGAGAAGCATCTATCGTGAGCCTGATGGCTCCTAACACAGGACCCTGGGACAAGAACCAAGACTTCCTCTATAAAATCACTGGTGTCAGGACTTCTTCTTAGCCGAAGCCTTCTTCGTTAGAAGAACAGTCCTCAGATTCGTCTTCTGCTTAGGAGGCTTTGGCTGAGAGTGTCGTCCGGATCCCCAAGATTTTTGTGGAGGGGTAAGAGAAGAGACACTCTCCTTTTGCTGTGTCCTGTACGAGGAGCTTGATGGCTGGGGCTGAGGCCCAGAGGGTTGGGGAGAGCGAGGGAGGTAGCACCTGCTTTTTGTCCTCCTGAAACCTCTCAACGACTATATTTATAGCATTATCGAAGAGGTCAGGAGGTGAAAGCGGAGCATCAAGCAAAAAGGCTTTATCTTTTTCTTTTATATCAGATAGGTTGAGCCAGATATGCCTCTCAGTGGCCACCAGGGCTGCTATAGACCTCCCAATAGCTCTAGCGGTCTCCTTAGTGGCCCTGAGAGACAAATCTGTGGCCCGACTCAGTTCTTGAACAGAGCACCCTGACACAGCATGAGTAATGACCTCCACCAGCTCAAGGAACACAGGACTTGAATGTCTGTTTATTTGCCATAATATATATATGATTGTGTATTGCACTATATCAGGACATACAGTATGAACGCAGAGTGCTTGCTGAGGCACAGAAGCTAACACCGGTCATTCCGGATGTGCTTTTATGCTTTCCTGGTCGTGACGTCACCCGCCTGTGACATCTCGAAAGGGAACTGGTTTCTGAAAATGTGTTGAGGGGGAAAACATGGCAAGAGAGGAAATTAAACTACAATTTTATTTAGAGAAAAAAAAAGTCACATCAGGATATATATGTTGTAATATATAAATCAAACAATTACATTTTCATTGGCTAAAAAATTTACCAATTTATTTGCAAAATATTAATCTCAAAGCACATTCACAAGAGCACCACAACAAATTTCATTAAAAAAAATCTTTGTAGCGAGGTATGTTGATAAGTGACTGAGGCTGAAACCAGCAAACGTTTAACACATTAATATCAAAATAAACACAAAATGAAAGTAAAAGCGGCAACCCCTCACGGCTGACTGCCACATACACATAGCTTAAAATCCAGGCCTGTTCCTCTCTCGTCCTTCACTGTTATCGCTTTAACTACACTCAAAGATCAACTCAAAACTAATAATTTATTTATTTTTTATTTAACTTTCAATAATTAAAATATAGAGTATAGTTTAGTCATAATTTTAGTACTTCAACTTAAACTTGTCAAAACAAATATATTAATCAACATTTCTTACTTTGAAGTTTTTCATCTAATATTTAAACTTTCTAAAGTAAAAAGTGTAACAACTAGCCCTACACAGTGGTTCCAGAAAGTCATTTAAAATGTCTTACTTTAAAAAGTCACTGCATAACAAACCACAAATGTCTGAGAAGCCCAAATTTGTCTTTATTTTGAGCGCTGCATTTATTGTTTCGTTGTTTAAATGAAAAGTATGAATGCTCATTTTACCTTTCTTTTAAAAATGATTAGTTTGAATATTTTGTAATCGAATGCAAAGGCATTTCGACATTTTAAAGTGTGGCCTGAATGTGCAAATATCGTCTCGTATCGTGTTCAATCACATGTCATCACCAGCAGATGGCGTCAGAGCACTCTGTGACCACGTGTGTCCGCCGCGGTCCGTGTTTCTCTCTACATGACATGTAGAACAAAATGTACAGAACACAGTGTTCTTGTGAAGGACCCACGTGTCACATAATGAGTCTTTGTCTTCATGTATGTGTCTCTCAGTATGCCCCAAGTCCAACATTTTGCAGCTGGCCTTTAATATCCAGCAGTGATGGTTGTAGGTCAAGAGATCACTGATGCAGGGTTATTAATAATTAAAGCAAGCCTAATACACTTGTGTTAATGTATGCACACCCTATATGAAGCATACACCAAGTAGGCTACTTTTGTCTTGTGTAGCCTAATGTGTAAACATTATAGAGCCAGAGAAGACTTACCTTCTAAGAATATACCTTCCTTTTTATTTTCAAGAAAGATGTTGATATTCTTGAACTCTAAATATACTTTATGCTTGTAAATGTTGTGTTCTTTGTTGAAACTTAAATACTAAAAAAACAGGGGCATGTTGTCACACTGTCACTATGGACCATTAAACAGACTTTCTATTTTAAGACAAATTTAAACAGTAAAACAACAACTAACAAAATATGTTCTAAGAATGTTTTGCTAATGTTCTCATTAAGTTATGAAAACACTATTTTTGAATGCTCTCTGAATGTTTTAAAAACTTTTTTCTTGGTTATGTAAATGTTAATGGAACATTCCATTTTGCAAACATTATGGGAACATTTCTTTTGAATGTTCTTTGAACGTTCTGAAACAAGCAGTAACATTTAAAAAAATGTTAGATGAAAAAGGTTCCATGAATGATGTATAATGTTTTTGCAGACATTTTGAGAACATTATTAAAGACCAGATTACTTTGAATGTTCTATGAACATTACTGGAAGAACATTTGTTCATAACTTTGAGAGAACCTTGCCAGAATGTTAGCCAAAGTTCTAAGGTAACATATAAATATCAAGCCATTGTTTTGACTCACAGGAATTATAATTAATAAACTGCATGAAATTTCATAAAAAAAATAAAAAAAACTGTGGTAACCTGCCCCGACTAGTTGTCTGAAACCAACATATGAAACCACTGAAACAAACCATTTTTTTGTGCAACTGCACACAGACACACACACAGACAAAAATATTGCTGCGAGCAGCAATTATCGGGGTTCAAGCGCTTGGCCTAATGGATAGAGAGTCTAATGGACAGAGAGTCAGACTTGTAACCCAAAGGTCATGGGTTCGAGTCTCAGGTCCGGCAGGGATTGTTGGTGAGGGGAGTGAATATCCAGCGCTCTCTCCACCCTCAATACCACGACTGAGGTGAGACCCTTGAGCAAGGCACCGTACCCCCAACTGCTCCCCGGGCGCCGCAGCAATGGCTGCCCACTGCTCCGGGTGTGTGTTCACGTTGTGTGTGTGTTCACTGCTGTGTGTGTACACTTGGATGGGTTAAATGCAGAGCACAAATTCCTAGTATGTATTCCTAGTCACCATACTTGGCCACATGTCACTTCACTCTCTCACTCTTTAAAGCATTTAAGCACATGCGTAAAAAGGTATTATGTTTTAATTAGCAAGCATGTAACCATCTTGATCCTATGGAAAAGACCATTTACAGCAAATACAGGCAATTTATCATAGGAAACATATGATTTTTAAAGCTTTTTAACAGTTATCGAGGATGAGCCAAAAATAGGTCTAGTTCACCAAAGTTAGTTTTTGAAATAATCTACAATATTTAACGAATGATTCGATGGACAGAGGTGGTCCTAGAGGCAAAGTTGCTCAGAATGAGGAAATCTACCATGTGGTACGAATGTCGTGGGCATGTGAGAAAAATCGCATGATACACAATCCTTTACGCATGTAAAAAACGTGAAGGCGCCTCCCAGTGGCTGATTTCTTTCAAATTTCTCAAAGGCCTCTAGGGCCGTGAGTCAAACAGGCCCAGTAAGTTTCATTCCGATCAGCCTCCATTAACCTTGTCTGATAGCTGCTCAAACTTCACTGGCCAATGGCGGACATGTTTTTGAGGCACATCAATGTCCTCACAGACACTCATGGCACCTCGGACAAATACACTGCATGCCCATTTTCAAGTCAATCGGACTAATAATGAAATAGTTATAGCCGTTTTCGTGTTTTTTTCCTGTTGTAGTGCCACCAAGTGGCCAGTCGTCGCATCCTTTTTCATGAGACCGCAGAATGAGCTCTTACATAGGTGTGCTGAGTTTTGTAAAAATATCTCATTCCGTTCACGAAATATAGCCATTTTAGTAAAAGTGTCTCCACCCACTTTGAACGTTTTGGCGCCCCTTAGGGACCGTGAATCGAAATTTTAACTTTTTTGTGATAATTATTGACAATCAGACTCCGGAGAATCTCGCTGCACTGGTTTGGTTCCAATCAGGCCAAAAACCTAGAAACAGTTAACCTAGAAATCCATCTCTATGCTAGTGTACTATGAAATTTGAACATATATAAATGTATGGTCTTTCTCTTCTGGGAATACAAATTATATCCAACAATGGAGGCAAGGAAGGAAACCAGATCTTCATGGTACCAGAAGCAAATTTAATACCATCTTACTGATTTTGCTAAGTGTTTCCATGTGATCTGCAGAACAAGAGCTCTTCCTCAGTATTACACATAGTCATCAATTGTCAGTGTTTTGAGAATCTTGATCGGCAACACAGATGCTCACCCAGAATGCATCTAGTAGAACCTGCAGCGTTAAGATGCGACAGATATTCTCACTTTTTTGATGGTCTCGATATCATCTATACTGTAAGTGTTGAGTGTTATTTCATATATCATGGCTTTACTGACCTACTTAACTCTCTCCATCCCTGATTGACACTGACACCACATACATCCTGCAGCCCTGAGCTGGCGTATAGTGTTCATGCAGTTTATATATATGTATATATACACATGTGCATCAGCGTGTCGGCGGTACAGCGTGTTCCCACTCAAAATAGCGCTTAGCAAAAACAATATGACCCTGAGAGAATTCAAACACTCTGACTCTCCCTGAGATAAAATGAATCTAAATGAAATTCCATACATGCACCTTTGCAACCGCTGATGTATTTCCATCTGAAAGTGATTGAGGAATGAAACTCATTGATACTGCATTCAAAACATGTCCAGCCTGCTCTTTTATTAACTTTTAATAAAAATGAGTGGGAGCTAATAATCCCGCTGATGAACTGCATGGTTATTTTTTCAAGATAAAGGAAGGCATTGCAAAAGCAAAATGCTTCCATTAATCTTAAAGGATTAGTTCACTACAGAATTAAAATTTCCTGATAATTTACTCACCCCCATGTCATCCAAGATGCCATGGGGGTGAGTAAAGTATGCCTTTCTTTCTTCAGTCGAAAAGAAATTAAGGTTTTAGAGGAAAACATTCCAGGATTTTTCTCCATATAGTGGACTTCAACAGTTACCAACGGGTTGAAGATCCAAATGTCAGTTTCAGTGCAGCTTCAAAGAGCTCTACATGATCCCAGACGAGGAATAAGAGTCTTATCTAGTGAAACAATCGGCAAAAGAAAGAAAGACAATGCATTTAAAACATGCATTTAAAAATTCTGACATTTTTCACAAAAACAGTAGCAAACTATAGCTCAAGTCAAACTCAAACTACTTTTAGTGCAATATAAGTCGTTTCACATAAAAGCATCTGCAGATGCATAAAAATATATAAACTCACTGTTTGGTCAGTGGCGACTCACTCCATGCATGACCTTTAACCTGAGGAAGAACTTCTCAAGTGTTTGTCATAAAAGTCCCTTTGGTATTTTTATGTTGCAGGAACACCACTGACATTATGAGTGACAATTGAAATTTGTCATTTTTGAGTTGCATTATGGAGATTTTAATGCTCTTTAAAAGTTAAAATAATTATAAGTATTAATACGATCATGCATATGTATTTAATGTTATATTAAAACCATTTGAAGAAAGAAAGACCCAAGCGCATTTCAAAGTAACATCCATCTTGTGCATCTACTGCCTTCCCACTCCTGAACAGATTTCATCTGAAATGAAAATATTTTTGATGACTTTGCTTGAGGTTTAAAATGATTTTTGAGATTTTTACTCTGGATAAACATGTTCAGGTATCAAATATAATTAAAAAAACACATTTAACCAGAACGGCAGCTTTCTTGCCATTTCGTTTTATTTCACATTTGCGTTCACAGTTTGCATGCCTATTTAAATTGGGTAAAGATTAAATAGGAAAAGATTAGGATGTGAAAATGTGAAGTTTTCTCAATTATAATTATATGAGCAATACATATTGTTCCACCCATCATGAAATCACTGCACCACCAGGTCTGATTGAACTCGCACCAGGATATCCGTCCATTAACATTGTTACTCAGCAGCTGGAAAGGAAAGATTTCTGCAATTTGTTGTCAAACACAGATCACACATGCACATATATGTTATGTAGGCCACATGTGTGTGTGTATATATAGACATGAGCAGAGTTACACAGTGACATACACCAGCATACATGTACTGCGACTGTGACCTTTAACCTCAGGCTCTCTCACCTCCCTCCAAATATGTCCAGCTAGCAGCTGCTCTGTATTTCAGCTCTGGGTTCACATATATTTTAATTTGATCATAATTCATTTAGGGTTTTGATTAACTGATCAACTGGTAAAACTGTATCTGTGTTCTGACATGACAGGAATGCTAAACACAAATAATTAAATGCAACAAACCATATAATCATGTATAGATGGGTCAGCAAAAAAATAGGTGTCAATTTTTAAAAAGGAAGGAGAAAAAACTTGTGTCTTTTGTTGTTGATGTGCAATGACTGATAAATCACATTTCTGCTACTGTTTATGCATGTATTCTGCCTGTTATCTTAATAATCTTTAAAAACTGTAAAAGATTACTAGAGTATGTTTACAAGAAAACACTATTTGGCAACAATTTAGTATAGGGAACACATATAAACTATTAACTACGACTTTTCCCTCAATAAACTCCTAATTTACTGCTTATTAATAGTTAGTAGTAAGGTAGTTGTTAAGTTTAGGTATTGGGTAGGATTAAGAATGTAGAATAAGGTCATGCAGAATAAGGCATTAATATGTGCATAATAAGTACTAATAAATAGCCAATATTCTATTAATATGCATGCTAATAAGCAACTAAAAGACCCTAAAATAAAGTGTTACCCACTATTTCAGTCTTTCTGCTTCAAAAATGTCATGTTTAATTTAATCTTTTACCACTTGCCATTTTTTATTTGTAAAATTATCAATTTCTGAGTGAAAACTGTTTCAAAGTAAACCCTATACCTAATTTTTTACAATATAGCTGTCAAAAACCACAAAACATGTTTTCTGCCCACCAAAAGGGTGTAGTTACAGCATCTACCAGCAGGGGCAAACTATCTCTGCAAACAAGCCACAGCCTGAACCAGAGCTTAGGCCCTGATATACTCACAGCGGAGTCCTTTTTAATTCTAGGAGTAAAAATAAGTGCAAAATACATGAACAGCAGTGGTATACTGTTTGTGAAAATCCCGACACCGTCCACACTGCTGAGAGTGGCATTTAGATGAATATGTGCTGCGTACTTTCCTCTTAAAGGTGCAGTAAGTGATATCTGAGAAACGCTGTTGATTGGACAGAGCAGCACAACACACTTGTAGCCAATCAGCAGTAGGGGGCGTGTCCACTCATGATCGGGGAGGAGATAGAGAATGAGCAAGAGGGAGATTTGAGGAAAGACTGTAGAAAGAATGATGGCTGAGAGACATTACAAAAGAGAAAAGCTCAGAGGAATATCACTGGAAAAAGAAGGGTTATGATCAGGCAAGAGCTTTAGGACCCACATTAATATTAGAAAAGCTTTCCAGTGCTGGAGAGACCTAAGAGGGAAGGCCTGAAAACGGACGCTGAGGTTGCGTTGTTTCTGCTCCATACCTCACATAATGTTTCACAGAACCAAGATATGCTGTTGTTGTAATGTTAGCCATAGTTACAGGGCAGTTTTGAGCGTCACTGTTTGTCTGGAGCTGCTGGTGACTAACAACAGACTCTTGCTTGTATATACTCTTGTGTACTGTATGTTCATTTTTTGTTCTTTCTTGTCGTTTGTCATCTTTGCTTTATTTTTCGCTTTAAGCATTATTTTGTTTCACTCTTGCATGGTATGTTTGTGTATTTTGGGTGCGGAGCAATGAAGGGAAGGTATGTTTGTTTGGGTTGATTTCAAATATCAACAGTGTTTCTCAGAAATTACTTTAATAACAAAACAAACACAACAACAAAAATGACAGCGGTGAGAAACAGCAGTTAAGAAAGCATCTAATCATAGCGATGTGTGTACGTCTACACCAGCTCTGTAATTCAGCGCTCCAGCTGAGTCATAACATATTAATTTATATACCACTTTATACTGCATTGCTTTAAAGCAGCAGCTGTACAGTAAAATGTGTGTCAGTGTCTCTTTCAATTAGAATTACAACATTTTCTACTATATAGTGGCTATCTAGTGTGTTCGTGTTTTCACTCACAGACGTCTGACCACGACGGACTGAACATAAGAAATGAACCGGAGAAGATTTCCACATCAAAGAAGGCGGAGCCTTGGAGCCACACCTACTTATTACATCATCACCACAGATCAATGGTAGTTTGATGGTGTTTATCGTCCAGAGCAAACTTTTCTGGAAATTTTGCTTTGGCAAGCTGTTTCGAACTCCCGAAATGAACTTCTTGGCCTGATTTTGTTTTTGTTATTTCACTTAAAGTTTATCAGGGCCTATACAGAATTTTTAAGTTTTTGTACATGTATTCAAAAACAGCTGGATGGAATGGAACAGAACTTTTGAAATGCATTTAACTTGACACAACCTCTTTAAATTGCTCAAAAAAGATCATGGTGACTTTCTGAATCCACATTACCAAACCTGCTGTTTACTACACAGAGATTTCATAAATCAGAGTTCCTCTGTTACATAAGTGTCATTTGACCTTTGACCCTCATGTAAGGAATAGTTAACTGACTCTCGGTGGTCTCCAACAGTCGGTATGAACCAACATACCCTAAATAACTGCCCCTCCCCCTCAACCTATACAAGAACATTGAGTCGTCTTTGTCCTGCCTGTAAGGAATGTGGTGATCCTAGCAATCGTCTCTGTGCCCTAGGGGAATTTCACAGAACTTTAGGAAAATCTTTGCAACTAGCTGAAAATGCAACTAATAATATATAAATGTTACATTTAATGTGAATTTTAACTTTGACTTATTTTGAGTTGTATTGCTTTTAACATGCATGTTACTGCAAAAAATAAACAAAGAAGCCTCTTGTGTTCTACTGTATATTAAAATATAATTTATTCCTGTGATCAAAGCTGAATTTTCAGCATCATTACTCCAGTCTTCAGTGTCACATGATCCTTCTGAAATCATTCTAATATGATGATTTGCTGCTCAAGAAACATTTCTCATTATTATCATCAATGTATTATCAGCTGGCTGCTTCATATTTTGGTGGAAAACATAATACATTTTGTTCCAGTATTCTTTGATGAATAGAAAGTTTATCCCAAACAGAAAGCTTTTTTGACATTCCAAATGTCATTTTTCATCAATTTAATGCATCCTTGTTGAAAATAAGTGTTTATTTCTTTTTAAAAAATGTTTAAAAAAGCAACAGTGTACTTGCACTTAATATAATATTGCATTTTACATTTACATTATTGCTGTATGTGTTTATCCAAAGTGATTCACGGTACATTCAAGGTATGCATTTGATCTGTATTTTTATTACCTGGCACTCAAACCCATGACCTTGCAGTTGTTATCAGTTAAGCCAGAGGAACTCCACTCATTCACTCTCCTAAGAACTGCTGCTAAAATGCAGGTCAGTGCAACAGGCTAAACCTTCACAAAGACACATTTCTGAAACTCCAGTGTTGTTTTTCTCCGTCTGAGATCTGGTTCTGTTTGTATTGCCCCCACCCGTGTCTCATGGTAACTGGTTCAAACTGGCTGCAGTGCAGTTATTCGGCAGGTTTTCCTGCATGTTTGAACTCACTTCTTACTCGAAGGCCTCCAGTGAGACGAGCTGGCAGCTCATGTGTCCTGTGAAACACAAACACACGTATTCATTCTTACGTATCTGGCACAATTATATCTGTTGAAATGGGACCCTGGGCCACATGTGCACAGAATAAATAACCAAAATAATGTGGCACTGAACTGCAACAAAAACAGCCCACAGAGTTTCATTAAGTTCTTTAGGAAGAATGTGACACCACATGCATTGCATAATCCAACATGCTAAAAAGTTTCCTTTCCTACAAAGCAACAATAGCCGAGAGTAAACTAAAAATAGCATTTAGTGATGTTTGTGCTCAAAGTCCCCTGTAGTCAATGCTTTTTTCCCTTAAAACTCATCTTTGATCAGCAAAATTACATATTTAAATGTTTTTTCCTTGAAAAAATGTCTTCATGCCTTAAAATAGCTTGAATGTAACTCTACACCCTTGCCTTATTTAATATACGCGGATCTATGAATATGCAAATTAGCCCCGCCTCCACTCACTCACACCAGCTCAGAGACCCATTGGTTGACGTGATTGGTTACAAGCTAGCTTGTGATGTCAGAAACGCCAGCGATTCCAAACCAAGTTTTTGAGACTGTCTTTGGTTCACCGCAGTTTTTAAGGGGAAATTACTTATGAATTTGCACATGATTTGTCTTAAAGGGTTAGTTCTCCCAAAAATAAAAATTCTGTCATTAATTACTCACCCTCATGTCGTTCCAAACCCGAAAGACCTTCGTTCATCTTTAGAACACAAATGAAGATCTTTTAGATAAAATCCGATGGCTCAGTGAGGCCTGCATTGAGAGCAAGATAATTAACGCTTTCAAATGCCCAGAAAGCTACTAAAGACGTATTTAAATCAGTTCATGTGACTACAGTGATTCAACCTTAATGTTATGAAGCGACGAGAATACTTTTTGTGCGCCAAAAAAACCCCCAAAATAACGACTTTATTCAACAATATCTAGTGATGGCCGATTTCAAAACACTGCTTCATGAAGCTTCGAAGCTTTACGAATCTTTTGAATCAGTGGTTCGGAGCGCGTATCAAACTGCCAAAGTCACGTGATTTCAGTAAACGAGGCTTCGTTACGTCATAACTGTTTCGAAATTTCAATGCTTCTCCACTGGGGGGCGTGACTTTGGCAGTTTGATACACGCTCCGAACCACTGATTCGACACAAAATATTCGTAAAGCTTCGAAGCTTCTTAAAGCAGTGTTTTGAAACTAATTCACTAGATATTATTGAATAAAGTCGTTTTTTTGGCGCTCAAAAAGTATTCTCATCGCTTTATTATATTAAAGTTGAACCACTGTAGTCACATGAACTGTTTTAAATATGTTTTTAGTAGCTTTCTGGACATCTGTAACTTTCTGGACATCTGTAACTTTCTGACGATGCAGGCCTCACTGAGCCATCGGATTTCATCAAAAATATCTTAATTTGTGTTCTGAAGATGAACGAAGGTCTTACGGGTGTAGAACGACATGAGGGTGAGTAATTAATGACAAAATTTTCATTTTTGGGTGAACTAACCCTGTAAAGCATATTAAAAACACCACATAAACATATAAACAACATTAAAAACTTGATTTTCACCCCAGAGGGACTTTAAATCAAGTGGATAAAAATCTGCCAATATAGCAAAACAAAATTATTGTGTGTTTTACAAGAAAGTATTTCTACTTCAAAATTTCATGTTTAATTTCTGCCAATATATTTGTGAAATGTACTAGCAATTTCTGAGTAAAAACTGTTTCTAGACCAAAATATCATATAAATATCGTAATTAATACATCATGGCTCATATAGTATGATATAGTGAGAATATGGAGAAAAAAATAGCTCATTTTTTTTCAGAGGCTCAAACTATACAAAATATGCCATTTAGTGCAGATGCTGATATTAATATGGACAAAAAAGTGAGATGAAATTCTGATGCTTGTTATGTAAATCAATGAGATCTTTATAACAGTATAGTAGACTATATTGACATAAAATCATATAAATATCAGCCATCACTCTATAATATATCTTATCAAAATTATATTTAAATATTAAATAATAATAATTGAGAGATGAACAAAGAAATGTTCCTCAAAAGCCTGAAGATCATATTTGATACTTACATTTGAACATGATTTTTCTAAAAAAAAAAAAAATGATGCATAGATAATCAAGTAAACCTAAGCTGCTTCAGTCCAGTAAGTGTTCATCTTTAAATATTACTAACAATATATAAGTTATTTTTATGTTTACTTTATAAAAATGCAAAAACTTGCTAAAAAAAAATCAGACGGCAGAAGGCATGTAGTAGATTGTGTGTGACAGGTTTTTCAGCAAAGTTTTGATCATGTTGATCATTTAGAAGCCATAGAAACATATATGTCAAATAGGCTTTATATGGTTATTAATATTTGGGTTTTTACATACACTTTTTAACAAATGTAAACAATTTAAATGCATTGTAAGTAGTTTTGGATAAAAGTTGTCTGCTGAATGCATCAATTTAAATGAGGGAGAAGTTTGTTTACATCAGAATGTAGGACAGATTCATGTACATTTTATGTAACTCAGTCATGTGACATGACCCAGCCAATCACAGAGCACATGCCACATTCAGCTGTTGTCACTATGATGAATCTCACACAAAATCCTCTTCTCATCCTATTCAGACGCATCTGTTGACCAACAGGACAAAAATGTCAGTTGAAGGCAGAGAGATCTCTCCCAGATTTGGTTGTCCTCCCGTGTCAAACACTCTTTAGCTGTCTCTCCACATGCCAGGCCTGTATGTTTCCACCTGAACAACTCAGATGTTTCCCAGCACCTGTTCTCTGGAATGATCCAGCGCTCACGTCACTCAGTGTTTTGATGAGTTGATCTGGGATGTTGTCTGCACACGTCTTTCAGTAGCTCAGTGTGAGCGTTGCAATAATTATGAGGCTATGAAAGCACAACTGCATTCAAGGTTCAATGAAGGGGGTTTTGAGGACGATTGTTTCATCTGAGCTGAAATTATTGTATTATATGAGAAGAAAGACATTTCTAGATCTTGATAGGCATTAAAAATACTAAATTCTCACACTCAAAGACCATTTTATTTGCATTTAATTTTCTCATGTAACTCTCACTTTTTAAATGCTTCTGTGCAAAATCTATGAATTTGCATCATGAATCAATCTTTCAGTCTTTTACTAAAACATGCTTTGTGTGATTAAACACATGCTGATCTCGAGCTGCTCCAGGGCGAAGATACTCTCATTTAAAACTGAAGTCAAGCTCTTCACAAATAACCACTTGTGGAAAAAAAGTGCACTTAAATGAACTTAACCCTGCTCACGTGGTGCTCAAAAATGACTGATTTTTTAAAAATGATTTATATCAATGAAATGAATGTACTATATTTTAGTTCGATAATGTTTTTTATTTTATATTTTGTATTTTTAGGGGATTTTATAATACAAAATTATATTTATGGAATAGTTATGATTCATTTATTACCTGTTTGCCACTTTTTGCGCATATACCTAAAAATGAAATTTCCAACTTAAACTGTCTTGAAATAAATCTTGAACTTAAGTTTGGTCTTTTTTTTAAGGAAGACACTTGGCAGATTATTGCTGAAGTGAAAAGTTATAAAAGTGAAACTAAAATAAAGTTATAGAAGTTTATTATTATGAAAAATGCACGAAAGAATTATTTTCTATTTGAAATATACATTTTCCAAGACATATTTTACACTAAAACTGTGGAAAAATCAAAGCTATAAATCTAAACAAGTTGTGTTCCAAATTTGAGGTTGATATCTTAAAAAATAAGCTTTCAGTAAGATTTTGTTTGGTCGCAGTACCAAAAGTTTCCACTAGATGAAATTCGTCTCCCATTAATTTCCAATGCGCTCATTTTTGACCCTGTGGAGCACAAGTGTAATTATTTTTATTAGGACCATTTAACATTTTCAAATCATGTCCATGTCCACATAGTACGTGCCAAAACATACGTTTTGTACCATTCCGATGATGTACTTTTTCGATCAAAAATGACCAAAGAGCACCAGAGGGTTAAAGGAAAAGATAAACTAACATTCAATAGTTTGGGGTCAGTAATTTTATTTTTTTTTTTTTTTTTTTGAAAGATATTAAAATATTTATTCAGCATGGATGCATTCAATTGATCAAAAGTGACAGTAAATACATTTATAATGTTACAAACATTTCTATTTCAAATTAATGCTGTTCTTTTTAACTTCATCAGAGAATCCTGAAAACAATGTATCGGTTTCCACAAAAATATGAAGCAACTGTTTTCAACATTAGAATGATTTCTGAAGGATCATGTGACACTGAAGACTGGAGTAATGATGCTGAAAATTCAGAGGAATAAATTAGATTTTAAAATATATTACAGCAGAAAACAGTTATTTATATTGTGTTAATATTTCACTGCTTTTGCCACTTTTTGATAAAATAACATCAGCCTTGGTGAACAGAAGAGACTTTCAAAAACATCACAAAATCTTACCAACCCCAAACTTTTGTATTGTACTTTATACTTCATACATACTGTACAGTGTGTACTTAGGGTATTATTTTTGAATGAACTTAATGCAGTTTTATTAAAGTCATAAATAATTTTTAATTAGATATTTACACAGAACATTGAAGTTTCCTTCTGACTGCATTAGGTTAAAATCAGCATGTTTTCAGAGCACAAAAGAACGAGCTAACAGATGGGAGGAGAGTGTAACTTACACATCTTCAGAATTAATTAAGTTGACGAAAATTAATCCATAATGATAGGATTATGTTATGGTCTTCATTCTCATTTTTCCTGAGTCATCATTTAACTTCTCCATTTTGCAACAGGGCTCAAATGCTGTATATAATCGTGCCAAAGATGATTTCCCCAAAATAGTTACGCCTTTCGCCGAGACCCACAATCTGGCTGCTCATCAGACAGGAAAGATTTTGCCTTACAAGGGTATTTGACTAAAATACATGTGGTTTTATTACAGCAGCTACTGGTCTTACTGGATGATTCTGCATCAAACACTGATAAATACACACATGATGCACAGTTATTACTGATTAAGAATGAACATGTTTAAATCTCAGAATTCAAATATTATAGAGCTATAAAATTAATGCAGCATCATGTGATCTTGAGAGAAATTGATGAGAAATGTGAGTTCATACTGAGATCTGTGAAACATCTCAGCAGCAAGAGCTGTGTAGCAGAAACCATTTTTTAAATATTAAAATATGAAAAATAAAAAATGTTAGAGATAAGAGTTTTTTTCATTCTTATAGATCTTTTAATTCACTAACAACTAAAAATCTGACAAAGTCAATGAGAAACACTCTTTTTCAGCCTGTTTTACCTCCAAAAATCTGATGTATTTTGAGTGAAGCAGGATCTATAGATGGTAAAAATTGGGTTTTACATGACATAATGGAGTCAGATGGTTGAAGAAAAGGGAACAAAAGAGGTATTTGTGATTTTAGCTGAATTTTTATTTATAGATTTTGAGATATTATATTTTGTATAATATCTTTTAACTAAAAAAAAGACAAATATATTACAAAAATATGAAAACAAAAAAAGACAATTGTTTTAGATTTTAAAATAACATGTATCCTAAGTGAACATCAGAGTAAATAGTAAAAATTTTAATTTCATGTGGACTTTCTCTTTTTGGTCAAATACAGTAGGGGGATATTTGTTTTTAATGACCCTACAAGTTTGATTAAACTATCTGAATATGAGGAAAATATTTTATATTTGTTAAATATCTTAAACATGAGGGAAGAACAAAACACTAAACTTGGTTAAAGTATTTATCTGATAAAATTATTTGGCAAAAAAGCAGCTGCAGATTTTATTTTACTATGCATAAAAAACTATGCATAGAAAATCAAAAAGCGCACAGGAAAAAGCATACATTGACTACAACATAATCAGTTATTAATATTTCATTGGTTCTCTTTCGTTCATAATTTCTTTGTATGACAGCCTGGCCAAAAATTATGTCTGCAAAATTTGTTATGTTTCATTGCGTTATCACAAATAAAACAATCGACTTCAAGCACAACTATGCAATATGCTTACAAAATCTTTAATAATATTGAAATAAAGGGTGAGGATCAATTTTCCTAGGCTGGACATCACTTTTGGCCACTGCTGCATGTCGAATCAAACACTAGGAAATGACCACAAGTCAAGTTTATAGGGAGAAATATCCAGAAACTGATTCTAACAAGTCCTGATGAAAGAGAGAGAAGGAGAAACACACGAATGACAACATGACGGCGTGTTTTCACTGAGGCTGACAGAGCAGATCCTCTGACCACACAGTGATCTTTGTCACGGTCCAGACAGAACATCAGACCGCAGACACTGACGCTCGTGGGCATCAGCGACAGGCACGCGACGGACCGGCACATGAACCGAGCCCATAGACATCATGTCAACCCCCTGTCGGTGTGTATGTGTGCTTGTTGTGGGAGAAGAACAGAGATATGTGTGTCTGGATATACATGAACGCTAGAATAATGACATGATTTAACTCCATGTTTTAAACAAGGTGTGATTTAGATCACTGGTTCTCAACTGTTTTTTAATTCACAATGTTGTCTGGATCTGTAAAGATACTGTAGATTTTGATTAGAAGACTTTTGATAGATGATCTTCACGACCTTTGATAACGAATACACTGCTGTTCAAAAGTTTGTGGTCGGTGAGATTTTTTTATGTTTTTGAATGAAGTCTCTTCTGCTCACCAAGGCTGCAGTTATTTGATCAGAAATACAGCAAAAATATTGTGATATATTATTACAATTTAAAATAAGTTGTGCATAAATTATAAAATGTAATTTATTCCTGTGATCAAAGCTGAATTTTCAGCATCATTACTCCAGTCTTCAGTGTCACATGATCCTTCAGAAATCATTCTAATATGATGATCTGCTGCTCAAGAAACATTTATGATTATTATCAGTGCTGAAAACAGTTTTGCTGCTTCAGATTTTTGTGGAAACTGTGATACATTTTTTTCTGTTCAGGATTCTTTGATGAATAGAAAGTTCAAAAGAACAGCATTTGAATGAACTGAATAAATGTTGTACTGCCACTTTTGATCAATTGAATGCATCCTTGCTGAATAAAAGTATTAATTTCTTTAAAAAAAAAAAAAAATCTTACTGACCCCAAACTTTTGAATGGTAGTGTACATGGAAAGCATTCCCTTCCATTTATTTTGTTTTCCTAACTAAGTTGCATTTTATTATTTGTATTTAGCATAGTTTTTTCCCTGCTGTTTGCAAAAAAGGCCTGCTTCACACCAGTTGAAAACCACAGATTTAGGACAAAGTGAGGTGATGAAAACAACAATTGAAATAGACATATGATTGAAATGAATTTAATGAAACATATATATACATTACATGAGCAACAAGTCACTAAATGATCTGTACAGGCATAGACAGCATCACATCTGTGGATCAATTCACATTTCAGTCCTTTATATTTTCAAGTGTCATTCGTTAATACAAAGTCATCATATATACACAATATCAGTCTCACAACATTTTAATCCCAAAGTCCTTCTTACACTTATAAATCACCATCAAAACATCAAACAGAAAAGGCATCTGCTACCTCATAGTAAGGCATTTCTTTATCCATCCCTTTTGAGCATTTTTATAAAGCAACCATGTGCATTACACTGCCGCCAACGTGATCCCCGTCCCTTTGTTTCACCATGAGACACTATGATGCATCACCAGACAGCCAATGGGATGAGCATGTTGAGGTTTATGTCCTAAGTCAGCATGTCAGAACTGCCCCAGCAGTATTTTTGGGGCAAATTTGCCCAGTGATCAGAGAGCAGAGCGGAAAGGGGAGGAGCTAAAGGCCACAGGCGGAATAACACGTGGCGTGCAATGCGGCCCCGGCCTGTCACAGGACATCACATCTGCCCGGAGCATCCGAGCGAACGCTTGAGAATACATCCGCTCCCCCATCCAGACAGCAGTGGTGCATTAACTATTTGGTAATAATGGGAAAATCATGGTGTGAAATTAAATAGGTAGTTTGGATGCAATTCACCATTGAAATCAGGAAGGCAACTACACTGTTAAAGGGGTTCTATTTTGCTTTTTTTTTTTTCTTTAGTGTGTAATGTTGATGTTTGAGCATGAAAAAGCTTTGCAAAGTTACAAAGTCCCTCCAGCAGGTGTTATTCTCTATTTCTGAACTCCCTGTAACGCCTCCATTGTAGTCTTGAGTTTTCTTTTGGTAACGAACACGTCACAATATTCCTCATTTAAATAATTCCCGCCAAAGGCATATGCAAAATAAAGGGGCGGAGCCTGGTTGAGTTAGTAGTGTGTTGAAACTTGCGGTTATGGTAAAGGGGCGGGGCAACCATGTCCTGGGGGCGTCGATTCACAAGGCAGTCAAAGAAAAACTGCATAAACAGAACAGACCGGAACGGAACGCATGCAAGCTACAGCGACAATGAAGGCCTACATAGACGAGAGATTGTGTGAAGAGGTTAGAAAGTACCCTCATTTGAACAACTCTTGCATGAAAGAATACAAATATATTTACATAGGTTGTAACTTGTGGCAGGAGATTGCTCAAAATTGCTCAAAACTGCACATGCGAATGCCTGTGTATGCGTAGGAGTCAAATGAAGTATGCTTTGCAAGGCTGTGCGTTCGACTGTGTGTACACTAGCATATGTATAAAAATATAAACATATATGGGTATACTTTTAAAAAAAAAAAAAAAAAAAAAAAAAAAAAAGTATACCCAGGGCTTTACTGACAGACTGGGAAGAGATACAATGTCAAATATGGGAAATGTTTTTTGAACATTCAAGCATGAAAACTTATTCTAGTAGAGCCCAAAAACAAGATCAAGACTTTGAAAAAGGCCATAATTAAAGCTGAAGTGTATAAATCTGCAACCATATTAAACCAGAAACATTATTCAGGTATCTAGATATAAACAATTTACCTTGTTTAGCAAGAAAGGTGTTAACACCCCCATAGCAACCCCTTTGGAAACTTTGAGAATGCATATGAATTGTGCATTCATAGCGACAGAGTAAAATAAAGCTTGGTAGACGCATCTGCGTTCCTGTAATTGTACAAGTATGATTCAGGCCTAAATTTGCTTAGCATTTCAGGGGAGTGATGGAGCAAATGCACCTCATGATACAAATGTTGGGTTTAACAGACATCTATTGAATGCGGTAAGTGGGTCAGACATGAAGCCAGAAGCAGCAGGCAGACAAATATTGCGTGCAGATAGAGGAAGTTGTTGCCTGAGGCTAAGCCCACTTCCTGTTCAACGGCACGCTTCTGTCGACAGAAAAACCTCTCATATGGTTTCAATGTCGAACTCGACAGCAATGAGTCGGACAATTTCTGAGAACTTATTTCCATACCATTCTTCTAAACCTTCTTGAGTCATGACTTGCTTCACATTACGTGTTCAAATAATTCACAGCTTTATTTAATCAGTGTCTTAAAAATATAACAACATACAGTACATTCATCATCATCATCACATTATCATAAAAAGTATTAGAAATAACATATGGATTGGTTTCACTAAAAAAAAAAAAAAAAAAAAAAGCTTCAAACTCATGCAATTGCACATAGAAAATCAGTGGATTGGAGCCATTTATCAGGACAAACAAGATGATATGAAGAGGTTGTGTTATTATGAAATGAGCAAGTAACTTTAACATAAGGTCCTCAAACGGTCTCTGTAGTACTGCAATAAATTTCCTAAAGTGTCTAACACAAGTGTAGTATTGTAGAGCAGTACCTCCACTATAAGTCCTCAAGGCTCTGATGTTCTTCAATAGCATCTTTTTGGGGGAAATCTGAAATAAAACCAGCATTTCACCCTTGTGCAGTGGCCCTGCTTTCAATAGTTGCCTGGTACATCTCAAATGCAGAGGTCCTTCCCTTTAAAAGATATTATGGCTCAGAGTTGAGCTCCATATCTAGTCCTGCACTGATGGAGCTCAAGTTTTCCTGTATTTCCCCAGCAGAACTGACTGACTCTCTGATGCATGTACCACAGCAGCTATCGAAACTCAGGCCACAACATTCAACCCCTTCCAGACCCCATTGAGAGCTAAACTAAAGCAAGAGAACTCCTAAGCAGAAGCCCCATGGTGCGTGTGATCCCTGGAGATCCAGCAGTTACAGAAAGGTGTAGTGTGACAGAGTCTGAACATCTTCAACATCTGAATATCTAACTGCATCTTCAGTTTGGCTTTGTCTTCTCCAGATGCCAGAGAACACATCTTCACGGGGCGGGCTCATGGCGAACCTTCACGGTCATCTGTTTGGCACTGTAGTAGGACAGGCTAAGGCCCATGATGGCCAGCATCATGGCGATCTGGTTGACGGAGCGGTCATGCACCGGGGCCTGAACCTCTCCTGCTACCTGCCTCTGCAAAAAGAACAGAAAAAAGGATTGTTAATAAGGCCATCATCTTTTAAAAGCATTGAAATTTCGTACAATCATCCGACTTCCTCATAAGAACAACAATGTCCTGCTGATGTGTGTGGGTTAAGCAGAATCATTAAATATTTATTGCCAATAAAGTAATGTTCAGACAGCAGGAGAGGAACAGCATTCTCATTGTATGGAATCAAAAGCATATGACAGCTAATCTGGTTACTTTCTGTATCTTTCTTTAGTGTGTAATGTTGCTGTTTGAGCATGAAAACGGACTGCAAAGTCCCTCCAGCAGGAGTTATTCTCTATATCAGTGTCACTGTTTCTGAACTCCCTGAAATGCCTCCATTGTAGTCTTGAGTTTTCTTCCAGGAACGAACACGTCACAATATTCCTCATTTAAATAATTCCCGCCCAAGGCATAAGGCATAAAATAAAGAAGCGGGGCCTGGTTGAGTTAGTGTGTTGAAACTTGCGGTTATGGTAAGGGGCGGGACATTTCCCAAACACGCACAAAATGGTTGACCAATTACAACACACTGCTCCAGCTGACCAATCAGAGCACACTGCGCTTTTCAGAAGGAGGGGCTTATAAAGGTGTTTTTTTGAACATTCAAGCATGAAAACCTATTCTAGTAGAGCCCAAAATCAAAACAGACTTTGGGAAAAAAAAAAAAAAAAAAAAAAAGGGGGCATAATGGGTTCTCTTTAAAGGGGACCTATAATGCCCCTTTTAAAATATGTAATATAAGTCTCTGGTGTCCCCAGAATGCGTTTGTGAAGTTTCAGCTCAAAATACCCCACAGATCATTCATTATAGCTTGTCAAATTTGCCCCTATTTGGGTGTGAGAAAAACACACGGTTTTTGTGTGTGTCCCTTTAAATGCAAATGAGCTGCTGCTCCTGGCCCCCTTTCCAGAAGAGGGCGGAGCTTTAACAGCTCACGCTTCGGTTGCTCAACAGCAAAGCTGGAGAATCTCACGCAGCCAAAAAGAGGACTGTCAGTAACGGTGTTCAGCCTTACATTGTTCAAACCGGAGTAGACACTGATGGAGAGACTCAGGAAGAAGTTACAACTTTTAGAATGAAACTGGACGTTTCTGAATGGTTAGCGGATCTTTTGTGCAAAACCCAAATGGACGCCCACTATACATAGCGTACCTGTTTGCCAAACAGAGCCATACACACCAGGCTAACGTTTATGATTGCTATCAAATGCTGTGAATGGTCTAATATTTTTTCCAAAATATTGCTCTGACAGAAACGCTCCTTTTATAGCAATCGAGCTTGTCAGGGTCAATTTGAAGGCTTTCCAAGCTAACGAGACTCTAAAATTTAAATAGTGTTCAGTGCTCGTCTGTGCAGCCAACGACAGAACAGTTAGCATGCTTTGCTCAAACTTTGTGGCTCGTTTTTTCACATGCTTGCAGACAAAGGCTTGCCAAAACAAAGTTACTGGGTTGTCCTTTTTCATGTTTTCTGGGTTTACAGATCCACCGGGGACCCGATTATAGCACTTAAACATGGAAAAAGTCTGATTTTAATGATATGTCCCCTTTAAGTCCACACCATAAAAACAAGAAACTATGCTTCTAACCACAGCTCAAGAGCTGCTGTTCCAACCACGCAAGTTTGCAATGCAGTTTGCGGATGTTCGTTTGAACTATGGTTTCGGGAAAAGTAACGACAGAACTTGCAATGTTAGTTGGATAACGATGCTTTTGGGAAACGCACCCCAGGAAAGAGAGGAGCTGCAACAATGTCAAATATGGGTAAAATAAAGCACTTTTTTTACATTCAAGCATGAAAACCTATTCTAGTACAGCCCAAAAATAAAACCAACACTTTGAAAAAGGTCATAATAGGTTCCCTTTAATGAGAGAGAGCAAAAATAGTCCACATTCATCCATGCAGAGGTGCAAATCCGAAGCATAACCAAACCCGCAAGATGCATGCACTTATTTTCTAACAGTTACATAGTGTAGCTTTAATTAAATAAGAATTTACAACCAGATATAAAAGATTATGACAGTATTTATAAGTGGAGTCTACAAAACGGTTCACTGAATGACACCACACTCAGGTTTAACTACCACAAACCTCAAGGCGATGACATTAAGGCGGTTTAACAAGTCTGTCTGCAATCTCCATTAAAGCAAGTAGGTTTAGAAGGGTCTAAGAATAGTAAGATGATAAATCTGCTTAAGATTAAGTATTTGATCATTAGGCAGGGCTTTTTTATGCATTGCAAACATAATGATTCAGCTTTTTGTGACGTATTGAAAATAGTTGTCGAATTAAACTAATGAAAGGTTATTAAACTGGCTAACAGGAGGATTTGTTCAAACTGCAAGAAGAATTTATAATGTTCATGAGTTTTAATACAAGTATATGAAGTTCTAAGATTGACATTTCAAAGTAGTTGTAGTGTTTGATTACCTCATCTGATGTGAATCTACATGCACAATACATAAAACAATATATGTATACTTGATACTGTTAAAATCTGACCTGTTGTGACACTATGGAAAAACTCAGTTTAATAGTGTTGCTACATCCCAATAATAGTCCAACAGGTAATACGTTTGCTATTCAAGATGGACGATTGAGAATGTTTTGAATGTTAAAACTTTAAAATGCATGTCTGTCAAAACAAATTAATCAAGATATTTGCTTGTTTACTACCGTTCCCTCCTGCGGCTTTCGTGCTATTTTTATATTCCGTGAGTCGTGAGAATTACATCAAGTTCATGAGGGATGAATTTAAACTGGTATTTCTTATGTGTACATAGCCCTTCACTCAGCGCTTCACGGTCATTGTTCATATAATTAGAGTCCAGTCGCTTTTAGCCATGAGGAATGCAGTGTAAAAGCCAGACCGGCACCAGTCTGATCTTTCCAATGGACATTTACACGTCCCAAACAAACTAACATTGCTTGCTCCTAGCAAAAGCCATTATGTAAGTGTCACACATGCTTGCATGCATGCATGCATTTTAAAGGGGTCATATCATACTTTAGCATTTTATTTTTTCTCTAATGCATTTTTTTGGCGTGCACCAAATAGGTTGTCGTGTAAATGTGAGCAGTCCTATAATTATTAATGATATGTCTCTGATGTCAATTTATGCAGCTTAGTTTAAATAAATGAAGGAAGTTTTGAGTTCTGAAGGCTACAGTACATTTTCACAGAACAATAAACTCTTTTATCTCAAAAGACTGAGGAAAATGTGGTTCCTCATGATACGACCCATTTATATATGCAATCCAAAAAGGTTCACTTTCACAGATTTAACCAAGTTAGAAGATTTGAACAAACACACACCTGCAGGAGACGGAAGTATCCAGGAGTCAGTCTGCCGAGCCTGATGATCATCGCTGCTGTTTTTGAGCACCACACGGATGAAACGAACTTCCCGAAAGGTTGTGCGATGCCGAAGCGTGAACCTGTAGACCGGAGAGGACGAGTCGATTAAAAACCCCCAACCAGAATGCAATGTATTGTGAATGTTTAAATAATTAGTGCACCAAAGGGCCAATTATCCAGCCATTCTGACTGAAAATCGTTAGACGAATTGTACTTTAAACCTTGAAATGGCCCTTGCAAAGTTCAAAATAGGGGTTAAAAGAACACAAAAAAAAACATTTGTTTTGCCATAAACCAAATACAGCTGATGCAACAGCTAGGGAACGCTTCAAGCCGTAGGCAACAATCCCAAACAAATGCAACTCCATCTGACTTTGGTTTCATCTAAGTAGAGAATCACATCTGGGTGACAGTAATCTGTTGTCTGAAAATACATACTGTGCTGGTTTGAACCAGACCTACTCTGAACCAAATAAGAAACGCGAGTAAAACTCATCCAAAGCCTTCAAGGCACCATTACTCAGAACAGATCACAAAACAATTCGGAGTTTAGAACTAGATGTTTTAAACCAAAGACTGCAAATTTGGTACTCAAATACAAGTGGGTAAAAGGATCTAAAACTACATTAACCACTTGTAAAGTGGCAAGTATGAGAAGGCAATGGTAGATACATATCTGGGATGTATCTACCAACCTTGCTGCAATTGTACGCTTGTTCAGGAAAAGGAAAGACGACTCCGTCGATGTTGCTCCAAGGCAAACTCCAAAAACAGCTGGAATGGAAAAACCAATGAGACCTTTAAAGGTTAGCTATGAAACAGCCGAAGTTGGGCTTTAAATGCAGAGACCTCTGCCAGCCAGACTGCAAACAGCATGAGCGGTCAGTGAATGAAGAAGCTGCTCCAAGAGGAAGTTCTCTCAGGAGCTCCGCCCTTTTATACAACCTGATCTCTTGCAATCAGATTGGTGGATTGTGTTGCTCTCGCTCTCTCTCTTCACCATGCACAGCTGTCAGAATGCATCATACGCTTTCTGGCTTGCACATGTACACACCCATTTTGCCAACCAACACAATATTAAGGTACTATGAACTTGTCAGATATAATTTTCCTCACTTACTAAACCACAAAACTGGATAAACAAGAATGACTTAAAGAACCAAACTCACAATTTTCGTTATGAAAACGCATTTCAATAGTATTCACTGTGTTGTCAAGATCATGCTCCATTATCGTGCCTCCAAGTGAGGACGGAGTGACCGCATTCACCCATCATTATGCTTCTACATCTCAGACCACACGGCCGTGCACGTTACGCAAGTCTATTCCACTTCACTGGTCTGAATTACAGAATGCATCATTGCAGATTTTCCAAAGAGTGATGTAACAAAAGATCATCTCATTGCGTAGGGATGACCTAATTCGGTAGGGGCTTTATAACTTCTGTTATTTTGGAGTAATCTAACATTTAAGGCCAAGAAAACAGCTTTATAGAAATATAAAACAGATAATGCGATTTTTATAGTTAGTTATCCTACACTCTAAAACAATGCTGGGTTAAAAACAACCCAAATTGGGTTGAAAATGGACAAACCCAGCGGTTGGGTTAAATGTTTACCCTGAGCAGTTTTATTTAAATATGGTTTAAAAATGACTATATGTCTGGCTTAAAATGAACCCAAAATAGGTTGGAAATTAAATCAGATACAATTACTAGAGGCAACAATAATAAAAGGTGAACATTTATTAATAAGCAGTTTAATAAATGTTTATTGTTTAATTATTATTCATTCAACTTATTAATGTTCACTTATTAAATATATCAAGAAACGTTATTTTCCAACATACTTTGGGTTCATTTTAAGCAAGCAATACAGTCATTTTTATTAATCAATAGTTGAGTTAAATAAAAACTACCCAGCACGTTTGGCAAACATTTAACCCAACCGCTGGGTTTGTCCATTTTCAACCCAATTTGGGTTGTTTTTAGCCCAACATTTTTTAGAGTGTAGTCTCTCTCAATTAAAAAGAAGTTTGAAATGAATCGCTTGATTTCAGCAGAAGAGCCATGATGTGGTCAAAGGAACAATTTTCTTCTCTTCAGGGAGAAAAATGGTTTCCAGTGTAAATTTTTATCATGATGGGATTTAATTAAGCTCCATTAAAAGACTGTAAGACAATGAAATTCTCATTTATTCAAGCATGAGTTTCTTATAAAGACAAAGAACTGGACAGATATCAAACTGTAGACCATAAATACAATTTAACAGCCACAGGGATCATCAATGACCACTTCACTTTAGTTGATCCTTCCAGAATAATTCAGAGTGGGAGTCATCATTGTACTGCAAGTCAAGCTAAGTCTTAAGTGCGCAATTAAAATGATGTGAATCCCTGAGGCTGGTCTTGTTGACGCTTGCCATAAAAATCCAGCCATACCTACACCTACAATATAAAACATCTGTAAAACCTAGAAAAGGGTAGTTGAACAATGCTCTTAAATCTTTAAAACAAGATCTTTCAACTCTCAATCATGGTTTAATTACTAAAAGTACAAGGGTGAATCTCATAAAACCTGTCAAGAACATTTCATCCCAAAATCAAAGAGAAAGAAGTAAGAACTCATACTTGTCGATATTTCATGACACTGTCATGAATTATGTGTATTATTATGAGAGACAATAACATTATATATAACCACAAAACTTAAACTTTTGGATAGTAATCAGTATTTGGGGGAAATGTTTCTTAATTAAAAAATGTCAATGCAAAAATGGTACTTCATGAACCCAAAAACAGCACTCGTTTTCCTTGTGTAAAATATAACCTTTTAGTTTTGGGGCAAAATGTGACTGGAATTCCTGATAATTAGTATTTTTTATTAGTTTTTAATCAGTAAAAAGGGTTTGAATGAGAAATCATCAAGCTTTGTTGTGTGCCGTATCAGGAACAAAAAAAAAAAAAAAAAAAAAAAAAAAAACCACAATCCTCCACAAAATAAACTTTAAAATGACTAAAACAGCACTACATAACTACTACAAATCCAGAACTACATGAATCTCCAAAAAAATATTGAACACATTTTTAAATTGACCTTGATTTTGAAGAGAAATCCCAGCACATCCCCCTCTTTCACTCTTTAACAAAGCCCCTCACTGGAAACACCCTCCCCCACCATCCCCACATACCCCGCCCCCATCTCTAGCTCCGCCCTCACGTCTGAAACGAGTCTGGGGGCTTCCCCCTGTTCTCATACAATGACACCAAAGCAGACGCTCACAGCATCCCTCGCTTTACATTCACTTGAGTGTCAGTGATGCTGCACCGCATTACATCATGGCCCAATCAGATGGATTCCCAGCCATAAGCATCATTCCCATTCCTACTAAAGCTTAAGCTCCGCCCTCATCCTAAGCACTCACGTTTGTGGCATGTGCATGGTTTCCATGGCTTCCTTAACAATACACATGGCTGCAGCGGCTCTGTAGCGAGAGCCCTTGGAAGTGACATCGAAGCATCATCTAACATGTTTATGATGAGGAATCATGGTGCCAAATACAAAACATCAATCATCCACTGTGCAAGAGTTAACATGCAAATATAACTGCATGAGAGCACAAACATATACATGAACATCTACAATACGCCTCATATGAACACACAATATCATGCAAAGCACATCCTCCATTTAGTTAACATACAAGCTTCACTAAAATAACATTTATCACACAAAATTGACTTTACACTTTACCAACATGCAGCAACACGGCAACAAAGTAAGTTGTCTATGCAATTATGAAATCAGAAAGTCCGTACTGCACAAAGTTGTCAAAAGAGATGCATATGAGACACATTTAAATACCAGGGGTAAAGGTCAAGCGGTTTCACCTGGCCATTTGTGATCGGATCACTCGAAACAGATAGCAACTGTAAACACTGATGAGGGGTTGGAATATTCAGCCCCCCGCAGCTCTAGAGACGTGAATATCAATAGTCTAAACCAAACGGCTACCATTCACACCTCTACATTAATGACAAGAAAATACAATTACATTTACATTCGTCTGATCTCTCAGCTGACACTCAATCAACTGAAACGGCCCTCATCCGAGGACAAAATGTCCCTCCCAACTGTGCCACCCACAGGTTTGACCTGATTTTAATTGTTGGAGTCAATTTCATATAAATCACAATCCCAACACTGATCTGAAACATCTTTTAATGCAATGCATATCTACTTATCTTCTCTATAAACAAAGATCAAATCAAAAATGTGGATATTACAACATAACCAAGCTATGTTTAGGACAAATGGTACATGCATGCCATCAAAACTTGATTTCCAACAATGTTATTTTACAATACTAAGTAAACCATGATGAAATATTACAGAAATAACCCTCTTATTATACTGGATTTTACAGTTATTCAAATCAGCATTTAATAAAAATGTCTTCAAATCAATCAATTCTCCCTTTTCATTATGAATAACTCAATTCCCAGTTGTGGTTAAGATGTTAAGATGTCTTATTTACCCAGAACCTGGCGGGACCAACAATATTATAGAAAGAAGATCCATAATGTGCAGGATATGAGGTTTACAACACAGTAGTTTGGCTAATCTTTCCATATTTGAAGAAACTTACTCATGAAAACATTTAAAAAATAAATAAATAATTCTAATAAGACTCAAAGTACATGTTCAACGCGTTTTCAAAATATTTATAACACAAACCATGAATTCACTTATTGGTGCAGGAAAACATTAGTTATATTTACCATTTGTTGCACCACATCAGTATCATCAGCCACAGAGAAGTTATTGTAAAGTAAGAATTTGGCGATTGAATCAAAAAAATAGTTAAAAAAAAAACGGGCTAGTATATAAATCTCAACTTGTGTTGACAGATTTTGCGGTTATTGCGCAAACATGACTGTCATGAAACTCATTCATCTTCTGTTTATTTTTGTTTTGCTTACCTGATGATAAGGACCGCCGTGAGCTGAAAGTGCCAGAGAACTGAAGGCACACGATGTTCCTCCACATTATATATGAAGACCGGTCCGCCTATAGATTCAATAGGGGGTGTGGCTGAACGCGTTGTAGACCATGTGGACGTGCAGACCCTCAGTGTTGATTGATAATTGTGTGTTTAGTTTAGAACACAACTTGCACGTTTCCCTCGTCACAACAGTCGTGTTTTTAAATTTCAGACGGATTTGGACTGTCGTCGACATGTCCTGATTGATTTCTTACCAATATTAAACAGCTGTTTCGAAATAGAATTGTTTTGTCAATAAACCATGATTTACTCATCGTTTTATTACGTCACTTGGCATTCACATGCAAATTTGGATTTAGTTTTCATTTACTAGTTCTGTCTGGTATTAACGAATTAGCAAACAGCACCTGCAAGGTTTCGCTCAGCAAAAACCAAGAAAAGGTCTTGCTTCAGTGTTTACGGAGTAAAAACATTATGTTTGTCTCTTTACCGATCTAATATATATATATTTTAGACCATAAACAATCAATTTACAATTTTTTATCAATTCATGTAACCTGGTCAACCAACCGTAAATTCGTCTAAAATGTTACTAGCCGTTGGTCGTACCCGCTTAATGTGATCGAGCCGGGGTTTTTATTTTATTTTATTTAATACAAATTAGAAGCTATGATCATCTAGAATCCATCGACTATGTTCAACACAGTTTATAAGATTAACTTTCCAACATAAAATTAATTTTTCATTCATAACGATCATCTCTAGAGTGTTTGCTAGCACGTGTTTTCCTCTTACAAGGACAATAGAATCAGTCTAATATTTACTACAAGATCTTTGTGCTGTCCACTCTCAACAAGAAATACCTGTCTTAAAATGGTTTTAAAATTTTGTAAACATCTCTCTTGGGTGTCAGCTCGAAGAACGTGTAGGCCACATGTGCTAAACAGGCGTTTTCCAGGGAACACATTCCCACTCTTATGTATTCTCAGAAAAGAAGTAAAAATGATTTTTTACAACAACTGTGTTTCACAATTTCAGGTGCTGCTGAGATTTAAACGTTTATTTGATCAATCGTAAACTGCTGAGAAAATCGAGCGATAAATTTTAGTTAACAACTAGAGCCACCTGCCGGACAGTGAATGAATTACCGTTTTAATCATTTTCTCTCGTTTATTAAACAGCAGTGACATCTAGCGAGAAACAAATGTAACTACAGCAACATCCATAAAATCAGAGGGAAATTATAGATGAATAACACTGATGTAGAAGCACCTAACCCTGGTTTTAAGCCTGAACTAGACATAAACTGCAGTGTTAATCCAGGAACATGTACTTGGTGAAACTATATTCACCCTGCATGCACATTACCTTCAAAAACAATTTGTTAGATTTTTCAGAGAATAAATATGCAGTTACCTATTGAGGGTATGCACGTGACGTCACCGTCGACCGTTATGACTGCGGTTACGCCCACTGAGTGGCAAAAGACTGAGTGGCAGCATTGGTTTTCAGCGTGAATGCCGCGAAAAACACACAAAACACATCCAAAACAGGAAAAAGCTTTGCGACTGACTGTACAAATAGTTTTGACACAAAATCTGAGGTATATTTTAACAGACTGCTGAAAGCTACAGAAAAAAAAGAAGCAAATGGATCGCTGCAATTCACAGAAACAGCTGGACTCCAGGCAAAGAAACATGTTTTGCAGTTATCATTTTGTGTCAGAATGTTGGATTTTGGGGTAAAATCTTACCCTATATATTGTATTGTTATATATTGTGTTGACAACTCATCAATTAAATATTTACCATCTTATATTCTGCATAATTAGGTGTTTTTAAATAAACACTGATAAAAACTATACAAGTTTTAGGGCTGGACGATATGACGAAATATATAACACTGATATAAGTGATCACTCCGATTTAGACCTACCTATATTGTATTTATATAAAGCGTTCACAGGCAGATTTGCTTTATGTGTTTCCCCGGCGTCGAAATCAGGCACATATAAATGTCAAGAAACACGATTCCTGGCTGCATGTCAATATCCATGGATTAGGTTTCTTTGACATGTCATAAGGAACAATTTCGAGCCCAGCCTTTAGTGTAATCGTTTGTTTTATTCGCGTTTTCGCAGTTTCCCCTATTAAATCCAGTCATGCAGCAGGTTCTTTTGCCACTCAGTCCAGCTGAGGGAGCGCGTTCCGGCGGGAAAGTGACGTATATGCATACCCTCTATTCTGGTAATTACCATTTAAGTGCACTTGATTGCAATTTGCTTGTTAGAATGCATCAGCTAACCTAAACTTCTACAAATGCAATGTAATTTGCTATAGTGAGATGTTCATTGGATTATAATGAGGGTTTTAATACTAAATCGTTGATCTGTGTGTGTGTGTATATATATATATATATATACATACAGTAGTCAACATTTGAAGTGGATCAAAAGTTGTTCTAAAACCTTCTTCTTAGGACAACTTTGATTTACTTTTTTGATCCACTTCAAATGTTGACTACTGTATGTATATGTATATATATATATTATGAGGTCATCAGTTGTAATATTATATTTAGCCCACCATCACATGCAAAAGATGACATACTATTTTTGGACAGTTTTTTTATTTTTTTATTCAAAACCATTTAAAACAAAGCATTTTAAGAGTCACTGAATATCCTTCCACTGTTTCAGAACATAACTTAATAAAAAAAAGACAAGTTCAGAACACACACCTCTAAAGAAATTGAAGGTTCACATTGTAAATTTATTTAACATTGTTGCCTTATTCATTTTTTTTTTTTTCTTGTGACAATTTCATTGTAATTTCCTAAAAAAAAGAAAACAGTATTTCTACGTTTAAATGCTAACAACATGGTGAAAACCCTCCTGAAAACATTTTAGAAACACTCTTAAGCTGCCTTTTGAGAATGTTTGGTGTTTAAAATCCAAAGATAAACCAAGAAAGAAAGAAAGATAGATAGATAAGCAATAAACAAACTTTAGGACAATATTCTTGCGTTTCGCCAACAGATTTAGCCAGGGCAAACCGTTTTGGCAAGATATAGACGCTTGATTAAAAAATGGGATACAAATGGATATGAATGAAATATAGTAACTCCTGTCAAATCAATCAGTACATCAAAAGCAAGTCAACAAGTCAACTATAAATTCTTATTATAAAACTTGGTAAAAAATAGTTATTTCAAACTGTACAGTCACCAAGTACATAGAAGGATCAGACACTCATTAGCTTCTCATTTGGCATCACCAGCAGCGTCAACCTTCTGTGCCTAAAGAAAAATGATAAAAAAAAAGTCAGTTAAACAGCGATTTGGCTGAGCAATTATTTTATATGCTCCATTAATTAGCTGGCGTTTTATCTATGCCAGAGCAGATATACTGAACAAAAAGCAGAAGTGGAAACACTCGAGGGTCTCATTTATTTATCTATCGCTCTTCTATGAGTCATCTGTGTTGATGTCGGTGGTTCAGAATAAAGATTTAAGCAAAGAAGTTTTCAGACAGACCTGGTCTGCCTTGGCGTCTCCGTTTTCAGCAGGGTTGCTGCCCTTCTTTCCCTTGGCTGCCTTCTGTGTGACCAATGACAAAAAATATGATTGCAAAAATAATAACAGACACCGATCTGTTGTATTAGGATGTATTTACACTCTGCGGTTTGATGGTTAACAAGTGGGCAGGGCATTTTGCCATCAATGGAACAAAAATCAATTACTAAATGGTCACATGATATCATAAATATATATGAGATATATATATACACATATATATATTTTACATCCTTACTTTGGGGGCAGCGGCTTTTTTGGCCTTTGGTTCTGGTTTAGGAGGAGCTGGTTTCTATAAATCAATTCAGAAACTAATTAGACAAAGAGAAATCAGACAAATATATATTTATTGAATAGATCCTAAAGATGATACTTACAGCAGACAACCTCGCAGAGCGTCTTGTTGGCTGCAAAAATAAAAAAATAAAATAAAAATAATAATACTTAATAAATAGGAATCATTCATGTAACCAAATAATCAAGACTGGGGGAACCAATATAAAATTTAGATTATATTTCAATGAAAAAAAAGGAAAAAAAAAAACAAACATTAATTGGTAAATTTAAAGTAAATTCATCTGATGGTTGATGTAAACTAACTTAAGCATAAATTAAAAGTAAAGTCAGAGGTCGTTATTTATCAACCGCAAGCAGAACAAATGTATGCAAAAAATGTTCTTATGTCATTTAAATGCAGCAATTTATGTAAAAAATGTTTTAAAAGTGATTTACACAGAAAAGTGTTCTGCTTGAGCTTCGTGAACCTGATTTAAATTATTTAAATATAATATATTAATAAAAATATACAAATACTATATATATATATATAAATATATATATATATATAAATAGACATACCTCCTCTTTGCCTTTGGCGGCCTTCTCACCATCAATCTGTAAAAGAACAAAACAAAACAAAACACAAAAGCGTTATAGATATCGAAAAATATATATATTTTATATATAAACGCATTCGTCGAAATACACAAAATAGAAAGTTCTCTGTGTCAGTTATGAGGCGTTACGTCATAGACGATACGCCGCAGTTATTTTCCATAACGGATGACTTTATTTCTGCTCTGTCTTCCCGCGCATATTCAAATTCAAATCCGGGCTGTCAGTGCGCGCGGGCAAGACGGCTTCCTTTTGTTTGTCTGCATCACTATACGCGCCTTTTAAACGACCGAGAGGCGATTCTCAGAGTACAGTTCTTTTGTTTTCGTCACAAAAACACTGTAACTCGCATAAAAGCACACTGAATACTGAAATAAGATCTAAAAATTACATTTACACACACTTAAAACGCGGATAACTAGTAAGGCACCGTCTAAAGACACAGGTGCTGTAAAGATGGCAGCTTGACGTTTCGAGTAGGCGTAGTGCACATCAACAATGACAGGAGAGCAGCTTAAGTGACACGAAAGAACAGTAAAACACATATTATGGTTAATAAAAATGACTTGAGGACTGACAATATACACGTTCGCAATCATATATCAACCCAAATTATTAACTAAGAGCTCTTTTTCGTGTGAAATTCCAACACAAGCACTAATCTGCAGTGTGAAAATAATACTATCTTAGTAAATGTGAAGGATTATGTTGAGTAATACTAAAAATAGTTACCAGTGGGAGTTCGACCTGCATCTTAAGACATGCAAGTTCCCTCCTTTTTACATTATCTAGTGATCAGGCGGATCTTACAGGATGTTATGGATTTGTTTTGCTCGAATAATTATAGAAATAATAATGCACATTTGCAGGATACAGTATTTGTCGTTTCTAAAATGCCTGTTTGGTTTTATTTTTAGTTAAACGTCGAGTTTTTTGCCCATGTTTTCGTCACTGCGCGGCAAGACTGACAGTCTGACAGTGAATATGTAAAATCGACTGTCCGCCATTATAAAACAACTACACGACCACAGCCGATAACAGCAACAAAAAAAATGTAAAAATATAGACACATGTGTACAAATAACAAAATTCGTGATTTTTTTCAGAAATAAAAAATATTACAGTGCATCCTTACCTTTCTTTTGGGCATCTTGACTTAAGAAAAAACCCGAAAAAATGTCAAAAATCAGAATATTTGTCTAAATAGTGTGCTCGTGAGCAACGGAACCGTGCACGCCTCACAGCGTCTCGCGTAAAATACAATAACGGCTGTATATGTTTTATTAAGTTTTTATATTGAAATTTAAGATAGAAACCGGTTTAAACCAGATTTTGCATATTCCGTGCAGCGATTGGCTGCGAGAATGATCACGTATTGTAGGGCGTCGCTTATCTCTTAAAGCAACAATGACAGAATTCCCCGGTCAGGTTTCAGAGCTCAGACAGATGCTGCTGCTCGTCTTGGTAAGAGCGGCGCCTCTGCTGGCCACAGGGTGGAACTACACCGGAAATTTAAAAAATGAATTCAGAGAAAAACTGCTAGTCATAACTTTATACACACACATACGCATTTATTTACCTAATTTTTACAGGTTTTATTACAGGTTATTTTAATGGGTGAGTTGGATCAGATGTAAAAGCAAAAAGGATCTATCTGGATGGATGCATGGATAGATGGAGTCCAAATTTGACTGCTACCTTTGAAACATAACTTTAGTCAGTTAAAGACATTCTAGAAGAAATGTGCATTTTATGTTCTACCATAAAATATAGATGCTCTTAAGCCATTTTAATATTTGATTTGATTAGTTGTTCTTGGGGTTGCAATTAATTGGTCAAACAATCTGAGATTTAATTATTAAAAAAAAAAAAAATCCTTATCCAGTAATCACAAACAGATCACAGCCAACGCGAAAGATCAAGCAGATTTTGCCCTCTTTCTAGCATTTCTAGTCCATAAAAGAAACCCCTGTGATCAATCAAAGTGAATTTATTTGAAGATTTAAGATCAGTTCTATTGTAATGACAAACATACATAGCCACTGCCCCATAAAACGGGGTGAAACATCCTTCCAGATCTAAAGTATTTACAGATCAGTCAATAAAAAAGTTCAGTGCTAAGCCACGACAGCCTGGCTGCATAAATCATTGAAGAAAGTGTCTCTCTTGTGCTGAAGGGCATTGAGAAAGCAGCGCACCCTCTCCTCTCGGCTGGCGGTGTAGTTTAGCAGTGCTTTCTGTCGACTCTGGGCATCCATGGGCTTTCCATTCCCACGATGCTGCAGGAGCTCAGCCACACAGGTGCGATCTGCTTCCATCTGCTGGAGCGCTTGGCCTTCTCTGTGCAGCTCCTGAGCTTTCTACAACACACAACATATGTGCATCGTCAGGACCGCAGTACAGCAAATGTGAATATGAATGTAACAGCACGTGTGGATTGAATAAAATGTTTAAATAACGTTCTGAACTTCCTAAAATGAAACCATTTAGGGAAACATTTATAGTTAACATTTACAAAAACATAAGCATTAAGTAACAACAGCACATGCTGTAATACAATATCCTGTGTCTTCACGCTGGTCAAAAGGTTCTTAAATCATAGCAAGTTTTTTCTTTTTCGCTTTTACAGTAAGGTCTTTTTACTAATCTAAGAATATAAGTGACCCTAAATACATGAATTGTCCATTCAAAACAATGGGTGTCATTCAGTAATAATTGCGTGGATTATTTCTTATTTGTACGCACAACTTCTCACAAAAAAAAAATCTACATAATTCACAACACATGCATATTAATTTGTTATTACTTTGTTTTAATGTTAATGCATTTTGAGTATTTTAAATGAGCGATTACCTGCCCGAGGTTAGTCGTTTGTATTAAACACGCCCAAACCATGTTCATATAAGGGCCTTCTGCAGCCTCATGTCAAACATATAATGCTCTCCATAGACATGAGCAATGCCACGTATAAAATTAATCTTAACACGATTATAAGGCCATGATTTTTGCGTTTGTGTGGTCACCATGAAAACTAAAATGGACAAATCTTATTTTTTATGAAATAAATCATTTATACTAAAGACTGCAGTATCAGTGCACATCATTTTATTTTTTAAATTCACATGCCTCGTTATCTTTAACCAAAAAGGTGTGTTCGACTTAAACTGCGAAAGGTGATCGGCGAGAATTGAAACTTGCAGTCCGGGACAGAATTGAAAATGGAGCCATCAAGTTGGACACTTTCTGCTTCCCATAGTGACGCCTGTGCAGTGTTTGCTTAATTTATCGCAGACGAAGTGGATTAGATGCATCATTTGTCAAATACAGACGTTTTAATGAAGCAACAGAAACTATTTTCATGTACTGCTTAAAGGATTAGTTCACTTTCAAATGAAAATTACCCCATTATTTACTCACTGTCAAGCCATCCTAGGTGTATATGACTTTCTTCTTTCAGACGAATACAATCTGAGTTATATTAATAATCACCCTGATGCTCCCAAGCTTTATAATGGTAGTGCACGGAAAACACCTGTGTGAAGCTCAGAAAAGTGCATCCATCCATCATAAACGTACTTCATATGGCTCCGGGGAGTTAATAAAGCCCTTCTGAATGCATTTGTGTAAGAAAAATATCCATATTTAACATGTTATAAAGTAAAATATCTAGCTTCTGCCAGACCACCTTCTGTATTCAACTTACGAAAAAGTTGAATCGTAACTTCTTTCATAAGTTGTATAAATGGAAGGCGTAGGATGTAGCGTCGCTTCACTTCAGAAGCCCTTTATTAACCCTCCGGAGCCGTGTGGAGTACGTTTATGATGGATGGATGCACTTTTTTTGAGCTTCATACAGGTTTGTTTCTGTGCACTGCCATTATAAAGCTTAGGAGCATCAGGGTGATTATTAATATAACTCAGATTGTATTCGTCTGAAAGAAGAAAGTCATATACACCTAGGATGGCTTGAGGGTGAGTAAATCATGGGGTAATTTTCATTTAAAAGTGAACTAATCCTTTAATACAGTGCCATCTGTACAAGAATAAAGTTCAACATAAGCCTATACTGTTTAAATATCAATAAAATGGGTCTATATATTTTTATCACTGTTATTTCGATAAGTTATAAAAACAGTTATACTTTTACAGTTATAAAAACATGAATTTGTGAGCATTGGCAGAACTGAAGGTGTCAGAATAAACAAACACATGTGATCGCTGGCATGCAAGTGAATCCGGCCAATCGTGGAACAGGTGTGTCGTCATCAGAGCTTGTGCAACCGCTCTGGAGAAGCTGTGCCAGCTAAGACAGCCGTCTGCTCTCGAAAAACTCTTGCGGTACTTTGATGCCATACGTCACAGTGACATGGCGTTTATGCGGTCTCAAGTCGGACAAAATTTCTAACAGGCATGCACTGCTTCAAGTCAGACGCTGATCGGTCCGCACTGCTTCAAGTCAGACGCTGATCGGTCCGCACAGCGCCGCATGAAGTCGAACACATCTCATAACTTCCCCACCCTCTTGCAGTGACATCTCTTCTCTTATGATGTGTTTACTGGCACGAGGGCACATGAGTTCAGGAGCATGAGATCCACCAACAGCAAACCACAACCATCCAATCAATTCCCCACAGACAAAACATTTGTTCTTGTTCGACAAGTCATTTCACTCGTATATACGTCACAGAGAAGAAAAGGCTATTGCAATTTCTGTTTCATGTCAACTGTAAATTTGGAAAAAAATTTAGTATGGCACTTATTGGTAAATCACGATTTGTTCATGAATTTGTTCCCCAGATTTCACTCACAAATTTGTGTATGCACACTTCATGAATGAGACCCAAAGTTTCTAGATGATAAAGCAGCAGATACCTAAAAAAGCTGTAAATTACCATAAAAACAGGACGACAAAAGATTTAATGCATACCTGGAGAGATTGATGACTCAGCTGGTATTGCAAAACAGCTTCACAAAGATTCCAGAAAGAATATTCGGGCCACAGGACAGACTGGAACACTAGACACGAATATGAGGTCTGTGGAGTATAAGATAATGCAGGAATATGAAAAACATTCATCACTTCAAAGTTGCAAGGGAAGGTAAATATTAAGAACAATGTAAGCTTAATGCACAATGTCCAAAGCAGATAGATATCCATGAGACCGGTGCCAGACTTTCAGCTGCCATTAGTGTGTTTTGATGGGAAATCTCATTTGAAAAAGCAGTGATATGGGAATTACTCAGCTCTTAACAGCCCAACTTCATCACACTCATAGGGAAAGAACCAGGGGCGTTGCTAGACCCTTTATACTGGGGTACGAGCCTCAGTGAAATACCACTGTGCCCCAGTAAAATAATACTGAGAAATCCTTATGTGTCATTGGAGAGACCTGAGAATCATTTCATCTGATAATATTTCAGCAATCATGTAATGTGTGTTTTCAGAATCAGAATTAGCAATGCCAAATTCACAAAGGAAACACTCTCATCTAATCTTCAAAAGGGTTTAAGAAAAGGTGTGAAATTGCTTGCGATTCTGTTTGATTCATTAGGACAGTTCACCCATGTACTGAATCATTTGCAGCAGTTTTTTACACTGAAATAATATAGGATATTTATAATAAAGACAACAAAAAGAGCACTGGATGAGGTGGATACTTACAATCCATCGTAGGAAACAAAACTTGCAAATGTCTTCTATCGTTTGTCATCGATGAAGCAGCTCTTTATTGTGTGTGTAGCTTGTGAATGACTCTATACTACAGGTAGAGACAATTTATATCCAAAATAACAGTATTTAAAAAGTATTATAATATAGGCACACTTTTTCGACGGGGGGCCTGTTCCCAATACTGATGAAAGACTAGAAACACCTCCGAATCAAGATTGTTCCACTGTGAATCAAACTATGAATAGCAGCTAAACTAAAATCCTGAATGTTTGTGCAAGTGCTGCATTTGTATTTCAAGACTAATGCGAATCTCCATTACCTGCCACAGTAGGAAGTCACTAAGGCGCACTTCTCCAGACGTACGGATGAGCAGATCGGGGTTTGGAGAATTACTGCTATACAGACACTCACTGAGAAGCACCTCGGACACATCACTGACAAATCACATAGAGAAGAAAGCAATTAATAACAGTACTTTACAGGTAATAAAACTTCCTCACACATGTTTCAAGAAAACTATGTGAAGAAAAGCAGTTTACCTTGATTTTATCAGACCCTGTTCTACTCCCCATGCCATTTCCTTCACAGCATTTGCAATTTCATGTCTTGAGGTGTATGCAAAGCATACATTCAGAAAACACCTGCATAATCAAACAGCAACATATGAGATGAATGAACTTCAGCTAATGCATCAGATACATATATCATGCTGTAAAACAGAATGAATGTTTTTTTTTACTCATACACTACCATGCAACTGAGTTTATCTGTACTTGTTTATTGAGTACTGCTGGGCGATATAGCTAAAAATGATATATATATTTTGACTAAGATCTGTAAAATAGAAGGTCAAAAGTTGTAAGGAAAGATTCCCTTACCACAATAAGAAAATAGCCTTACTTGTTGTGTGCTCTTGTTGACACCACAGCTTTGGCAATAACCTGCTGCAGATCTTCAGGCAGTAGAGTCAGGTCTCCCAGCACACGAATACACACACCATGCTTCTCAAGATTCTCCCTAGAAATGACATATATATTTTACAGAATTCTATTCAGCCAACCGATAGAAGAATGTGCAAGAGTAACTTACTGCTCTGTCAGCAGGCGGCTGAACTTCTGTCTGGCCAGCTCCATCAGGCCATCCACCTCCTCTTTGGAACGCTTGAAGTTCTCAATGCTGAATGCATATACAGTCACCTCATGAATCCCCAGGTTTAGGCACCAGCGGAGCGTCTATGAGATTGGACACAATGCATATTAAGAGCAAAAGAAATATAAAGGATCCAACCACAGTTCATTTTGTTTTTACATGACTTATATGGGATTCAGATATGGTGCATCTGATGAGAGCTTGTTGTCAGTTTTGTGTGTAATAATGTGCATCAGATGGTCAATAAATTGATGGTCTAGTGGTTGATTAAAGGTGCAGTAAGCGATTTCTGAGAAATGCTTTTGAAAGTGGATCTGACCGAGCAGCACAATACACTTGTAGCCAATCAGCAGTAGGGGGTGTGTCCACTCATGATGGGGGAGGAGAGAGAGAATGAGCAAGAGGGATATTTTAAGAAAGACTGTAGAAAGAGTGATGGCTGAGAGACATTACAAAAGAGAAAAGCTCAGAGGAATATTACTGGAAAAATAAGGGTTATATATGATCAGGCAAGAGCTTTAGGACCCGCATCAATATTAGAAAAGCTTTCCAGCGTAGGAGAGACCTAAAGCCCTGGGTATAATTTGTTTTTTTACAAGTATGCTAACGTACGCGCACAATCGGACGCACAGCCTTGCAAAGTATACTCAACTCGTACACGTACACAGGTGTTCGACGCACGCGCAGTTTTGAGCAATCTCGCCACGAGTTACAACCCATGTAAATATATTTGTATTCATTCATGCTAGAGTTGTACAAATGAGTGTACTTTCTAACTTCTTCACACAATCTCTCATCTATATAGGCCTCCATTGACGCTGTAGCTTGCAAGCGTTCTGGTCTGTTCTGTTTATGCAGGTTTTCTTTGACTACCTTGTGAATCGACACCCTCAGGGCACGGTTGCCACCTCGTGGATAAACTAATTACTGCAAAAAAATTAAATGCGCATGTGCAACCTGTGCATACGTATAAATTCACATCACACGCACTGTAGTGTACGCTGACCCTCACGTACGCATAAAAAGTGAAGTTTACTTTTGGCTAAGGCGGGAAGGTCTGAAAAAGTTGTAACTTTTTCCTGTGTTTCACAGAACCAAGATATGCTGTTGTTGTAATGTTAGCTATAGTAACAGGACAGTTTTGAGTGTCATCATGTGCTGTTGGCAACTAACAACAAACTCTTGCTTGTATATACTCTTGTGTACTATATGTTAATTTTTTCTTCTTCCTCGTCGTTTGTTCGTCATCTTTGCTTTATTTTTTGTGAAGATTTATTTTGCTTCGCTTGAGCTATGATAAAGAGACATCCACTCCTGCATTGCGTGTTTGTGCATTTTGGGGGTGGAGCAATGTAGGGAGGGGTGTGTTTGTTTCGACTAATTTCAAATATCAACAGTGTTTCTCAGAAATCGCATACTGCACTATTAATGTGTATTTTTCAATGGCCGATACTGACAGAGGAACTGTTTCCACCTGGTATTAAGATGCATTTTGGTCGATCGGATCACAAGTAGACGAGGGAGACGTACCCGTTTATGCCTGGTGTTTTAATCTGTCTCTTTTTTTTCCCCACTTTCAACCACTTCTGTCCTGATTTCTTCAAGGGGAGGGTCTATGGGCAGGTAAATGTATGGGTTTTTTCAGATCTTACCATTTAATGGACAAAATAAGCTTGTGCAATTTACATATTAATGCACCCGGAGATGACGGAAAAACACACAGAGCAGCAGCTTTCGTTTCTGCTCTGACAGATGCAAGACTACGCCGAACGCTGTGAGTGTGTGTTAGAAATCAGAAATGGTGAAAGAACATTGGTACTTGTTACGTTTTTCATCTTCAAACCAAACTTGGGTCTCCAGCAGACCCAACTGGAAGTGGTCGAAAGTGGACAAGCTCAAAATCTTTTAGACCCCGTTTACACCCGTATTTAACGTCGCCCACTTGTGATCCGATCGACCAAAATGTATCTTAACACCAGGTGGAAACAGGGCCAGAGTGAGCCGGTGTAGTGCAGATATATACATAGTACAATTTCATAGCCAGTGACATGTATGCAAAATTGCGGAATTAAAATAAATGTAGATTGTGGAACTGACAGAAGGGGAAGGTAAGACGTCTTAATCAAGCAATCAAAATGTTCAAATATTGTCTAATAAATCCATCTGGTTTGTATATCAGTATCTGAGACTATCCACACAAGGGGTGTCCAATCCTGCTCCTGTTTAGCTCCTGAACCAGCTAATCAAGGTTTTTAGGCATACAGGAAACTTCCAGGCAGGTGTGTTGTGGTAAGTTGGAGCTAAACTCTGCAGGACAGTGACCCCCTAGGACCGAGTTTGGACACCCCTGATCCACACACTTACCTCGGCCAGTTTCTCAAAGCCCTGTGAGTGGCCCTCCTGCCGCTCCACATGCGTCTTCTGGGCATAACGCCTATTACCGTCCATGATAAAGGCCACATGTTTGGGCATGGGTCCTGCCTAAGATATAGAAAGAATTTAAGAAAGTCATTAGATGATTAATTCAGTTCAATTCACTATACAGGCCACTGTGTGATTTCTGTAACAGGGGTTTTCAATCTTTTAGGACGTGTTCACACTTGTAGTTCGGTTCTCTTTTGGTCCGACCAAAAAAGAAAATTATACAATATTTAGTTCTGGTTCGCTTAGCATTCACACTGCCATAATTTCGACTCTTCGTCATAATTTCGACTTTTTGTCATAATTATGATTCTTTGTCATAATTTTGACTTTTTATGTTAGAATTATGACTTAGTATGCCATAATTATGACTTTTTAAGTCATAATTTTGACTTTTTATGTTAGAATTATGACTTAGTATGCCATAATTATGACTTTTTAAGTCAGAATTTTGGCTTAGTATATGTCATCACTTATCATCATGACATAAAAGTCGGAATTATGTTATAAAAAGGCTTTCTATGTCATAATTATGATTCTTTATGTCATAATTTCAACTTTTTATGTTAGAATTATGACTTAGTATGCCATAATTTTGACTTTTTGTCATAATTTCGACTTTTTATGTTAGAATTATGACTTAGTATGCCATAATTTCGACTCTTTTTGTCATAATTTCGACTTTTTATGTTAGAATTATGACTTAGTATGCCATAATTTCGACTCTTTTTGTCATAATTTCGACCTTTTATGTTAGAATTATGACTTAGTATGCCATAATTTCGACTCTTCGTCATAATTTCGACTTTTTATGTTAGAATTATGACTTAGTATGCCATAATTTCGACTCTTTGTCATAATTTCGACTTTTTATGTTAGAATTATGACTTAGCATGCCATGATTTCGACTCTTTGTCATAATTTTGACTTTTTATGTTAGAATTATGACTTAGTATGCCATAATTTCGACTCTTTATGTCATAAGTATGACTTTTTAAGTCATAATTTTGGCTTAGTATATGTCATCACTTATCATCATGACATAAAAGTCGGAATTATGTTATAAAAAGGTTTTCTATGTCATAATTATGATTCTTTATGTCATAATTTCAACTTTTTATGTTAGAATTATGACTTAGTATGCCATAATTTCGACTCTTTTTGTCATAATTTCGACCTTTTATGTTAGAATTATGACTTAGTATGCCATAATTTCGACTCTTTATGTCAGAAGTATGACTTTAAGTCATAATTTTGGCTTAGTATATGTCATCACTTATCATGACACAGAAGTTGGAATTATGTGATAAAAAGGCTTTCTATGTCATAATTATGATTCTTTATGTCATTATATCACTATAAAAACTATAAATACAGTGTATATATATATATATATATATATATATATAATATAATATAGTATATAATTACAATAGATTAATTTACTAATTTAGTCTATTTAATAGATTAATAAATATTTTTTATTTTAAATCACATTTTATTTATTTTATCTTATTTATTTTATACTTATTTTTTTGCAGTTTCTCTCTAGACTTTCCCACAGAGCCCGTTTGAAAAGCCCTGCTCTGAGACTGAAACACACCTTTAGGATGTTGGCAGTGAGCCTTTCTATAAGTGATAGTTCCCGCTCTCGAATCCACGACATGGCAGTTCTTTCTGTGAAAAAAAGAAGAGAGTTACTGTCACAATATGCACAATACTAACTGACCGAACAAGACCAAAAGAAACGGAACACATATTGTGCATGAGCATTCAGTAAAACCACAACAATAAACAGGAACTTATTATAATCAAACTTATTTATGCACTGCAATTGAACTACTCTAGCTTAATCCTCAACTATATAACTTACATGATTAAATATAAATGAATATAGAAGCAGTGGTAGACAGATTTAAATCAACACTTATTATACACATATACTATTAATTTACTCAAAATTGCTCAAAGCAATATTTTTAAAAAAGGCTGTCGTTTATAGATTAAAAAAAAACTGACATAAAACAAAATATGTAATGTCACCATTCCTGAAATGGTCCTCATAGGATCAAATAATGTATTAAAATATCATAACGACCCTTGACAGCATGAATATGATATATTACACACAATACACAACCATTTTCTCTAAGCAAACCTTCCCAAACTGAACACATTTAACTACATCAGTAAATTTAAAGCATCAATATTATTATTATGACTTCTTGTAAACGGTTCCTGCATGGAAGGCACAATCGCGCGCTAACTACCCTAAATATCACGTCATTACGATGTTAAATTAGCATGTTACTGTCATCGCTTTCATTAAAAGGAGGCTTTCATTCAAAGAATTCGAAATCAGCTTGATTTATAGCGTGAATACGCTGTTTTTAAAGAAATCAAGAAAGCTCCAACTCACAGCCTGTCTGTAGGATGACGTCTTCTTCCCCTGACAGGACGTGACGCCATAGAAACGCGACAGCAAAGCAATCGCCAAAATAATTCTTTTTTTTTTTATATGTATTTTTTTTTAAATACGTTTTATTTTTTAAATACGCTCGACATATATTTGTTGATGTATTATTTTTAGACACTTTTAATTAAATGCAAAAAAAAAAAGTGCCAGGGGTATTATAGAAAACAAAATACATTCTATAAAAATGCATATTGTTATGTCGTATTTTGCACAGTGACAGAGTTGTTATAGCTTTGGAGGAAGCAAGAGTTTCCAGATAAGATTTACAAGTCTCAAAAAATGTATAGCCTATATTTAAGTATAAAAACATGTTAAATATGTTTATTTATTTATTTAAAATAATTCCGTAACTATTAGTGGGGACAATTTACCTAAAATAAATCTAAAATATGTTTTGGCAATAAAAATTCACTATAATCATGAAATAATCACAAATCATATAATCTGAGATATGTATAATCATTGGTTTTCAGAAATAAAGTGTGACTTGACCTACTTATGACTTTACAAAGTAGCCTAATTTTCTAAATTTAGATCATTGTCTAATATTTTGCTCACCTATCTTGTAGTCTAAATCATGAACACTTGCAGTTTTTTTTTTAAATTACATGGAATAAACAGTGTAGTTCTATTCATCTGAAGATGTGAAGTGATTATGCATTTGCAAAATATTACTTGGAAATGTTATGACACAATAATTAATAGTTTTGACTTTGTCATGATTATGACATAAAAGTCGGAATTATGTGATAAAAAGGCTTTCTATGTCATAATTATGACTCTTTATGACTTAGTATATTATGACTTAGTATGCCATTATTTAGACTCTTTATGTCATAATTATGATTTTTAAAGTCATTTTGGCTTAGTATATGTCATCAGTTGTCATCACATCTGACATAAAAGTCAGAATTATGTGATAAAAAGGCTTTCTATGTTATAATTATGACTCTTTATGTCACAATTTCCACTTTTTATGTTGAATTATGACTTATGCCATAATTTTGACTCTTTATTTCATAATTATGACTTTTTTTAATCATAATTTTGGCTTAGTATATGTCATCACTTGTCATCATGACATAAAAGTCGGAATTATGTAATAAAAAGGCTTTCTATGTCATAATTATGACTCTTTATGTCATAATTTTTACCTTTTATGTTAGAATTATGACTTAGTATGCCATAATTTTCGACTCTTTGTCATAATTTCGACTGTTTATGTTAGAATTATGACTTAGTATGCCATAATTTCAACTCTTTATGTCAAAATTATGACTTTTTAAGTCAGAATTTTGGCTTAGTATATGTCATCACTTGTCATCATGACATAAAAGTCGGAATTATGTAATAAAAAGGTTTTCTATGTCATAATTATGACTCTTTATGTTAGAATTATGACTTTTTAAGTCATGATTTTGGCTTAGTAAACAGTCAAACCAAAATTTATTCAGACACCTTGAACATTTCTTTCATTAATTCAGTTTATTCACTATAGTTTAAAAAAAGGTATTAAAATATGACAAGATCTCAGAGTTAAACTGTGTCAGAAAAAAATTCATCTTAATTATGTCAGATAACACTTAAGCAAAACATGGTCAGGTCAAAGTGTGAATAATTTTTGGTTCAAATTTGTATCAATTTTACTGGTAGTCCACTGTATGAAGAATTTTTGGGTATAATATGTCACAGTTTACTTTATTTTACTATCCTCACTATAGTGTCCTGCACCCACTAGTAAAAATATATCAAAAATATCAAAAATGTCTGAATAATTTTTGGTTTGACTTTTTAAGTCATAATTTTGGCTTAGTATATTTTATTTTTTATTTATTATTTTTTTGATAAGTATATGTCATCACTTCGACTTTTCATCTGATAAATATGACGACTTAGTACGTCATTATTACGACTTTTTATGAATTATGATTTACAAAAGCGATTTTCTTTCTTACGTCGAGGAAATGGGCTTCCACACGCAACCCATATAGTGTACTAAATAGGATTAGAAAGTTATTTCGTACACCGCTGGACTTAAATAAAAGGAGGTCAGTATGTAGTATATAGTGTGTAGTATGCAGTAAGCATTATGCCTGCGCTCCTTCCTGTTCTAAATGAATGAACTGTGATTTTCAAGCGCACACTAGAGGGCGAACACAAAACAGACCAGCCACAGTCAAGAATTTCAGCAGTGGGAGGAGAAGAAGAAGTAGAAGAAGAAGAAGAAACGGGCTCTCGGGCTGTGGGGGGTGAGTGACTGACGGACGGGCTGAACGTTTTTGTTCCGCTGGTGGATCCTGCTTGAACGGTGAGCAGGAGGCACAACAACCCGAACCAGAGCAGCCCGACCCGCAGCATCTAGCCACGGACGGAAAGAGCCCGGAGGAGAGGGTCATTCGGGAACGGAACTGAGGAGCTTTTGTTTCTCTCTCAACTCCTGCGGGTTTGGGGGCTCCAGCAGCGGCGGCGGAGACGATCCCGCTCGCCCAGGGAAGGAGGCTGGAAGTCGGGGACGCTTCCAGCCTGAAGGGCCGGGCGCCGTGGCGATTGAGCATCGGGACTTTGGTGAACCCTTTGTGGCTCAGTGGATGGGATGGAGCCGGGACCATCTGGCGCTGGTGGGTTCGAATCTTTTAAGTTGTTTTGGAAGCTTTTGAAATGATACAATGTTATTATTGCTGCACACTCTATGGTGATACATTGTAACGTTCCGTAAGGCTTCCGTACGGACACATTGTATCATTCTACAAGGAAACATTGTAACATTCCATTAGAATGTTCATTACTAGGTGATGTCTGGAAACGAATTGTACAGGTTACAGTGATATGTGCATAAGGGGAAAATGATGCGAGGAAGCAGAGATTGTCCCAGGTCAGGGGTCGTGGGAAGACATGAGGTTGAAGCCCGCCTTCAGCAGATGCAGCAGGGGAAAGTGACCCCCAGGGGTCTTTATTGATCCTGCTAAAATGTGGCTGAGTCCAGTGTTACCAATTTCACTTCCATTAACAGTATAAATGCACAAGACTGTGAGGCATATGACCAGATAAATGATTTATATTTGTAGGGATAAAAGCTGACTGGCAGCTGCAGTGGGTTTTGGGAATATGATTTGATTTGTTTTTTCAGAAATATTCAGTAGATAAATGATGAACCGTTTCAAAGAGCGTCTTTAAATGCAGATGAAAGAAGTTGTCAATTTTGACCCGCAAGTTGTTGCATTGGATGTGTAAAGCTGTGTGCAAAATGGTGTGTTTTAGTAATGGGTTTCTGATGAATGTGGAAAATAAGGAATGTGGAAATGTTTCTTTTGTACTGTTCTTGATGTTAAAGAGTTTTCAGGAATGGATTTTAATAGCTAAACTGATCATTTTCCTCTTGTCTTGTTTCCCTGCCTATTTTTGCAGTATTTGGAATGCATTAACCTGAGGTTGTCATTGTTCAGTGTTGAAATACTTTCTCCTAGCCCAGTGTAAATTAGCGAGGCATTTGTATTTGAAACTGTGACTTTGTGACACTTTCAGAATATTGATTTTTTTTTTTTTGTTTGATCATCACGATGTGTTCAAATCCTCCCGGGAAGTTTGTGTTTATGACATCAGGTTCGTTCAAGTCACTTTCGTGCCGGTGTACCTTCTCTTAATTAACTACACAAAAATACAGCAAGGTTTTTAAACTCTTTTAGAAAATGAAGAACAAAGAATAAGCATCAGGTGTGTTTTGCTCTTTGTTTAGCCACTGTAAACTTGGTTACATTTTATTTTGTTATATTCCAATGCTATTATATTTTGTGCAGGCATTTAGCTTATTTTGTTGTAAATAAAAAAGCCTGACAATGTCACTGCTAAATACTCATAAGTATAGTGGATTTCCACTGTTTCTCACTGACACGCCCCCCAACTCATAAACTCGGACCTTAAAGAAAATCCACAGCTTTCCACTCATATTTACAACTTTGTGGTGGCGTTCATCTGCGTTCAAGTCATAAATATGATCTTTCCAACATGACTTGAACGCACCACACAGCAATGGTGTGAGTTTGGGGTGGGAGTATCTTTTGTCTGACCAATGGCAGGAGTGTTTGGGAAACTTGTTTGAAAACAAACATTATTTGTGCAATTCAGTTTGGTGATGCTAGTGAAATGTGCAATGAATGTCTGTTTTCAGAGAGAATTTTGCTTTTGGTCTTGTGTATATATATCGGACACCCTGATGTCTTGGCATTGACCATTGAAAAGCCCACATTACTAGACCAAAACTTCTTGATTTTGTTGTTTTTCTGACACGGAGGGTGGCCTTTATTAATGAGCGGCAGGGGAAGGGTCACAGGGGCTGTGCACTGGCCAGGTGGCGTCTCTGTGGATCTTGCACACTTCAGTGCATTATGCTCTTGAGCCCTCAACAGCAGGACATCTGGGACGCCAGACCAGCGCTAACCCAGTCAGCACCATGCCAAAATGTTGCTTCTGTTTCTCTGTCACTGTTCTGCCCACATCTGCTTTCTTTACTATGGACGATATAAAAAATAGATTTTTTTGCACTTTACAATAAGGTTCCATTTGTTAACATGAACTAAGCATTTATTAATGGCACCGTTTACTAATACATTATTAAAGTCAAATGTTATATCTGTTTATATTATTTAATGGACCTGAGACAACATGAACTAACAGTCAATAGTTGTGTTTTTAATGTCAACAAAAATTAACAAATAATGTAACAAATGTCTTGTTCATTGTTAGTTAATGCATTAAAGAATTAGTTAATTAAACTTTCCTGATAATTTACTCCCCCGCATGCCATTCAAGATGTTCATGTCTTTCTTTCTTCAGTAAAAAAGAAATGAAGGTTTTTGAGGAAAATATTCCAGGATTTTTCTCCATATAGTGGACTTCAACAGTTACAGTAACGTTTCAGTGCAGCTTCAAAGTTGGAGGAGAAAATGAGTTTTTCGCCCTACCTCATGTCCCACATGACCTTTCCAACATGAATACATAATGCGTGGCACATCACAGAGCAGTGCAAGATGAGCATTTGTGGTTAAAAAGTAAATCAATTTTTTTTTTTTTTTTAGAAAATGACAGATCATTTCACTATATAAGACTCTTATTCCTCGTCTGGGATCATGTAGAGCTCTTTGAAGCTGCACTGAAACTGACATTTGGACCTTCAACCCGTTGGTAACTGTTGAAGTCCACTATATGGAGAAAAATCCTGGAATGTTTTCCTCAAAAACCTTCATTTCTTTTTGACTGAAGAAAGAAAGACATAAACATCTTTGATGACATGCGGGTGAGAAAATTTCCTGATAATTTAAATTCTGAACTGAACTAATCATTTAACTAACATTAACAAATGGGAACTTTATTGTAAAGTGTTACCATTTTTATATTTATGTATTTGTGCTGAAATGGCTTTAAAAAGTTTATTTTTCAGCAAGAGGAACCATCATTTAGGTAAAAATCAATGTCTTCCACTGCTTCTTGCTAGATATTGCATCAGTTTGATATTAAAAATTTTTCATTTATCAACATTTTGTAAATTTTTATATCTATCTATCTATCTATCTATCTATCTGTCTATCTCTCTATGTATCTATCTATCTATCTATCTATCTATCTATCATAGAGCTGCCATTGTTTACTGGTTTCTTGAGATCTGGCTCCATTTCTAGCCATCTGCTGCTGCTTGCATTTGCGCTGGTGTAGGAACATGCTCAGTGAAAGAGAGTTTGCCATTGATCAAGACTTAGCAGAGTATATATTCTCAACAAAAAAAAGCGTACGAGAGTTTTCCGAAGGCTCTTAAATCATAGGCGAGCTATAAACTGGGCCGTGTAGGATAAGATTGATGACCTTGTCTTGGTGTAATTTTGAGGTGCTCGCTGACACTATACGATGAATACGGCGAAGGTCCAGCTCTCCCCAAACCCCCACGTATCCCCGGGTCTCCTGATCTCCATGACAATGTGTGTTGCTCTTGTGTTGCTATGGTGAGGCTGGGAATGTTTTGGGGCCCCTGTGTTTGTGTGTGCTGATGTGGAGGTGTGGGGGGCTCCTCTCCTCTCCTGCCCCCCTGTATGAGAAGGAGGGCAGCTGGGGTCTTTGTTATGATGGAGGGAGTGTTCGTCATGGACAGAGAGGTTAAAGGCGTCAACTCGTTAGACTAGTGCTTCACAACTAGTTTTGCTTTGGGATGCAGATTTGGACTTTGGACATCAACATACAAAACTGTAAACACTAACAACATTAACATACTAACAAAACTGTTTATCATACGCAAGTAAACAAAATGTTGGTGTGTGTAATTTCTGTGCCACTAGCATCACCAAACTGAATTGCAATAATAATGACTGTTTTCAAGCAGGTTTCCCAAATATTCCCTTCACTGCTATTAGTTAATTCAATGTTGTTGTGTCGAGCTGGTTGATGTAGTCAAAAAGATGTTTTGAAAGCGTCACAGCGTCAACCTTATAAGACTTATTTATAATTGACTGTTCACAAAGACCCGCCCCCTTTAGTTACTGTTGTTATAATGCCGCTCTCACACCACACATCATATTCTTAATACTACGAGTAACACGAATAAATACCATTTTGTGGCTCTTTAATGTGTCGTGGCAGATTGCTGTAGCTCCTCAGTTCCAGCGATCATCTTTTCCTACTAGTTAATTTATAGCATCAAATAAACATGAATGAACATCAGAAGGAATTTTGTTTCAACCACAGAAAGACGTCAGTACACACCATTTTTCAAGTTCAAGCAAAGACTATAGATATAGAAAGATGGTTCACTCCTATTAGTTATAAATGGGAGAAACTGCAACGCGCAATATGGCGGAATACGTCCCGCCTTCTAAGTAAAACAGCCAATCGCTGACTGCAGCTGCCATTAGAGGCTCCGGTTCCCATAGAAACCTGAGACTCGTGCTTAGGACTGCACATCGCAATGACTCGTCTAGCCTGAAAATAAGTTTTTTTTCCACGCTATTTGAGCATAAGAAACAACATTTATGGGACAGTTTATGTCAGATTTTGTTGCTGATTTGAAATATGATATTAAATTGTGAGTTCGTCAAGCAGTTTTTGAGATTTCATGATTGCCCTATTCAAATAGGTAGGACTTGGATACCCGAAATGGCTGTCCAGAGGCATTGCAAATATGGCCGCCAAGTGAACAGACTTCCCTTAAAAAGGACTTTGGTTCCAGTCCACTGATGTTAATATGCTAACTCCCCTGACTGCTTTGTCAGACAAAATGGCGGATTTGGCGTTATGATTGGTTAGATCACCTGTCAATCAAACTCCCTGCGAAGGGGCAATTGTCTGTCTCAACTTATCAAACTGGGATAGATGAAAGTATCTTAACATGAAAATGACTAAAGTTACCATGACTGCACATACCCAACCAGTGCTGTTATTACAAAGCTATTAAAAAAACATTTTGTATAGCCTATTGAAATACAGCTGAAATAAATTATAATTATTAGATGAAAAACTTAAACTTAAAGGGGTCCTTGGTTATGATTTCACTTTTTTAACTTCAGTTAGTTTGTAATGTTGCTGTTTGAGCTCAAACAACATCTGCAAAGTTACGATGCTCAAAGTTCAATGCAAAGGGAGATATTTTCTTTTACAGAAACCCCTTTTAAGGAGTACAACAAACAGCTGGTAGGGACTACAACAAGCTTCTTCCTGGGTTGGTGACATCACTAACCCTAAAATTTACATAAACCCCACCCCCGAGAACACACAACAAAGGGGGTGAGGCCATGTTGGGCTGCTTTAGAGAAGAGGAAGAGTTGTTGTAGTAGAGTGTTGTTGACATGCCGTCATTTTACTCCGGACTCCATTGAACACCGTTACTGACAATCCTCATTTTGGCTGCGTGAGATTCTCCAGCTTTGTTGTTGTTGAGCAACCGAAGTGTGAGCTTTTAAAGCTCCGCCCTCTTCTGGAAAGCGGGCTGGGAGCAGCAGCTCATTTGCATTTAAAGGGACACACACAAAAACAGTGTGTTTTTGCTCACACCCAAATAGAAGCAAATTTGACAAGCTATAATAAATGATCTGTGGGGTATTTTGAGCTGAAACTTCACAGACACATTCTGGAAACACCAGAGACTTATATTACATCTTGTAAAAGGAGCATTATAGGTCCCCTTTAAAAAAAATTTCTTGGCAATTAACTGACATCAAATACATTTAAGTTGAATTACTAAAACTAAAACTGAAATAAATATAAATGAGAAAAAAAAGACAAATAAAAAAACTAATAAAAATGACAGAAGCATATAACAAAAATACAAAAAAAGAATTAAAATTAAAAGTGAAAATATAAAAAGCTAATTCAAAATCTGAATAAATACTACAACATTATATACCTAAATGGTAACACTTTAGTTTAGGGTCCAATTCTCACTATAAACTAGTTTCTTATTAGCATGCATATTACTAGTATATTGGCTGTTTATTAGTATCTATAAAGCACATATTAATGCCTTTTTCTGCATGACCATATTCTACATCTCATAATCCGACCCAATACCTAAACTTAACAACTACCTTACTAATTAGGTAATTAGGGGTTTATTGAGGCAAAAGTCATAGTTAATAGTGAGAATTGGACCCTAAACTAAAGTCTGACCTTATAAATAATACTAAAATAACACTGGACCCAACAACATTCAAAATTATTAACATGAACTCAGGCTCAATAGGAAAATCAACAATTTTGGCTTCTAAACTTCTCTTTAATTTGAAAGGTTTCATGCTCTCAGCAACCAGTAATTTACTATCGGAATAAACCGTTCTTAAAAAATTCTCAATGTAAGTGTATTTTCTTTGATCTTCAGTAGATGTTTAAGGTTTTTGAGGGTGAGGGTGATGGCGGGTCACACAACCGTTGACATCTGTCCAATTTGACACAGTGACAAATAAATTTCCAGCAAAACAAAGTAGGGTTTGATTGGATACACAAACTTTGACAACAACAACAGATCATCTTCTCGATTTGAAACATTGATAAGTCTATTTATTTTTCATTATATGATTAGTTGTGTGTTATTATTTACATTGAGTATTGTTTAGGTGTCTTAAAGCACACAACATCACTGCAGGAGTCGCTGCCAGTTTAACATTTCACTGGCCTGACTGACGAAACGCACTGATAGATACACACAGATAGATACACACAGTGAAGCAGGTTTGCTTTGGGCTGCGCTTTTATCAAGCTTGAATAAACACAAAGCAACTTGAGATTGGAACAGGCCTTTTATATCAGTGGGCGACTGATGTGGGTTCTTCAGTGGGCTGATATACAGTCGGGTCCAAAACTCTGTGTCTGTTTTGCATCGACATAAAATTCAACATAAAATATAATTACCCAAAACACAAACTAAGAGCGTGCAAAGTGTGGAACTTTGTGCATGACAGGGATTTGAATACTTGTGCACACAGTGGAAAGATGCGTGTGCAACAGTAGAAATCTGTTGCTATACTGTTTAGCCTGTATTGTGGTAGATATATTTGTGTACACTACCATACAAGTTTGTGGGCGGAAGGATTTTTTAGTATTTTTGAAAAAAGTTTCTAATATTCACCAAGGTTGCATTTATTTGATCAAATAATACAGTAAAATTCTGAAATTTTACATTAATTTAATATAAACGTTTCCTATTGATAAATATTTAAAATTGTAATTTATTCCTGTGATCAAAGCTGAATTTTCAGCATCATTACTCCAGTCTTCAGTGTCACATGATCCTTCATTTGAACTGTAGTGTATATTTTTGCAAGTCAGTGAACATAACTAATTTATGATATTTATTTACTTGTGAGAGCCAGAAAGAAACATGCTATGATGTGAAAATACAATGCATCTCATTGTCTAATTGGGGTAAACTAAAGCAGTTTAGTTGGTTAATGTTGGCAAACAGCATTGCAGCTTACTACACTAATATAATATGAATCTGATGTGCATCACATCTTTTTGTGTTTCAGCAACTTTACAAAAACTATGTCATCCAATCAGAAGTTAAAGTCTGAACTAAATTCTTTTAAAATATAAGTTTGAATGTTTTGAGGTTTCATAATGTACTTGCTATAAATGAACAGATCTTTTGGTTACAAATCACATTCTTATTGAAATGTAAACCATATTTTATTCACGTTCCAGCAAAGATAAATATATTGTGATATACATTGCTAATGTGACTGTGGCCATAGCATCAATATACAATGTATATATATGTATATATGTGTGTGTTTATTTTGTTTTAGCACATTGTTTGTAGGAGAAACACTGGTCAAGATGTGAAAGTGCTGAAAAGCTTTCTCTGAGTATTGAATGAGTAATGATTGTCAAAATTGCAGTATATTGCAGCACCAGTTTTAAATTCACTCTTAAGTTTACTTTTACCCCCATCCTCCCTACTTTCTTTTATTCGTTTTTTCCTCCTATTGCCTTCCCACCCCCTTCCCGTTTTAGTCACCATCCTCTTTGTTCCTTTTCCCTGCTTTTGTCCCGTTTCCATACACACTCCTGTCACCATATCTCTAGTCCCATAATCCCCCAAACTCCCCCTGAACTTCTCCTTTCAACGTGTCCCACTCTTATAACCTTCTATCTGCTTAATGACCTCTGTCTCTCTCTGTCTCTGGTCCGCAGTGCCCATCGGGCCGTACCCCCCACCCCTGCAGCAGGTGTTCCAGGCGCCCCGCAGGCCGGGCATGGGCACCGTCGGCAAACCCATCAAGCTGCTTGCCAACTACTTTGAGGTGGAGATCCCAAAAATGGATGTGTACCACTATGAAGTGGACATCAAACCTGATAAGTGTCCTCGGAGGGTCAACAGGTAAACACCCCGTCTCCTCAAAGATCCACAGTTGTTATCAAGGAATTTTCACCATCATGGAATTTTGACTTAATATTAAATGTCATAAAAATATTATATAAAAGAATTGATGCTGTCAAATCGATTAATTGTATCTAACATAAAAGTCTGTTATATATATATATTTTTTTATGTATATATATATATATATATATATATATATATACATACACACACACACACACACAGGTATATAATGTGTACAGGTGTATATATATATATATATATATATATATATATATATATATATATATATATATATATATATATATATATATATATATATATAATGTACACACATACAGGTGTATGTATATATTTTTACATACAGTGTGTGTGTATATATATATATATACACATACATATGTATACAGTATATACAGGAGATATATATATATATATATATATACACACACACACTGTTTATATACATGCATACATATATGTAAATATGTATGTAAATATATATGTGTGTAATATAAATATATATATATATATACACACACACACACACACACACACACACACACACACACACACACATACACACATATATATATATATATGCACACATACATATACACACACACACATATATTTATATACATACATACATACATACACACACACACGCACACAGACGCATATATATATATATATATATATATATATATATATATACAAACTTTTTTAGATGCGATTAATCAATTTGACAGCACTGAAAAGAATATGAAATAAATATAATAGTAATTTTTCCACATTGAATTTTGAATCAGGTAGAATGACATGAAAAGTAATAATGACTAAAATCGAAGTAAATATAAATATGAAAATATAAATATTAAATAAAACTAATAAAAATTACAAAAGCACCTAAGAAAATTATTAAAAATGATTAAAAATATATATTAAAAATTTCCACATTTTTTTCCTAGTCTTTCCTCAATATGACTTGAGATAAAGGTTCCCCTATTATAAGCTGTTTCTCTAAAAACATTTCAAACCCCGCAGATGTGCACGGCTCGGTGTGGCGAGGGCCAAAATATAATATGTTTACGTCAATTACATAAAGAGTGACCTAGAAAGAAACCTCCTCACGCTGTTCTCCCTTGAAAATGTTTTAGGATAAAATGTTCTCGTAGACGTGCACAGACAGCGGTTGAATCCTGTTCATCCTGTAACTATATTTCAGTTCAGCCAAGCCTTCTGCCTGCTGAGTTAAATACAACTTAAGCCTGGTTTATTCTTGACGCGTCTGCACAAGTGTGAGGATGAGTGTGAATACTGACATCATCATGCCGTCATCACTGCATGAGCGCGAACGAGCCGAGCTAGTGCACTTCAGTGCTTTTGGACCCTTGAAAATCACACTTTGTGAGGCAGAAAAGGATGCAAATAATCTGAAAAGCACCATGTTTTCACCTACACAGTGAAATTGCCTGTCATTATTACAAAAAATGTGAATAATCACAGTTTAATGTGCCCTTTTACAGGGAGGTTGTGGAATACATGGTCCAACATTTCAAACCGCAGCTCTTTGGTGACCGAAAGCCAGTGTACGATGGGAAGAAGAATATCTACACTGTTTTAGCGTTACCTATAGGCAGTGAAAAGGTATGTAAAGGATTTGATTGATAAGAGTTTGAGAATGTGATTCCCGATATATTCATGATGATTGCTGGTGAAATCAATTTTAGCAACGTTGTCAATATTGCGATTATTTTATGTGGCAACCTCAATTGTAATTTCAATTCAATCTGTTATCAATCTGGGCCTTTCATTTCATGTTGTAGGTTGACTTCGAGGTGACCATCCCTGGAGAAGGAAAAGATCGCATCTTTAAAGTGTCCATTCGTTGGCTGGCCAAGGTGTCGTGGAGGCTGCTGCAGGAGACGCTGGTCAGTGGACGTCTGCAGGTCCCGCTGGACTCTGTCCAAGCCCTCGATGTGGCCATGAGACACCTGGCCTCCATGAGGTACGCTGGTCATGGACTTACAGGGCTCAGGCATTCTGGCCCTATGATTTCCATAATGCAGAAAATGAATCGCAGAATCCGGTCATGAAAATGGAATTTACTGTATAACATGGAATGTCGCAGTATTTGGCACATTTTGGATGGATAAATCAAAAGTAGCGCTGTATAATTAATCAAATCACAGTGATTATGAACTAGTGTCCAGGAATATTAAAGTGCAAAAGTCTTCATGTTCTTTGTGTCTTTGTGTTTCGGCAGTTTAGTCTGGAAGCTTGTTTCTGCCATGAAATAAAAAATAAAAAAGGTAATTGCAAGTTTATATCTCACAATTCTGACTTTTTTTCTCAGAATTGCAAGATATAAACTCACAATTACGAGTTATAAAGTCAGAATTGCGTGATATAATGTCCAATTGTGAGGGAAAAAAGACTGACGTTTTTTTTTCTCAGAATTATAACTTTATATCACAATTCTTATAACTTTATAAATTTATGGCCCGGTTTCACAGACAGGGCTTAGCTTAAGCGAGGATTAGGCCTTAGTTCAATTAGGGCATTTAAGTAGCTTTTATAAACGTGCCATAGAAAATAACATTACTGGTGTGCATCTTGAGACAAAACAATGGCACTGACATATTTTAAGATATGTCAGTACAAGTTGCTTTCAGTTAAAATGGCTACAATATGCATTTTAGTCTAGGACTAACTTAAGCCTTGTCTGTGAAACTGGGGGTATGACTCGCAATTCTGACTTTATATCTCGCAATTCTGACTTTATATCTCGCAATTCTGACTTTATATCACGCAGTTCTGACTTTGACTCGCAATTGCATGTTATAAAGTCAGAATTGCGAGATATGAAATGAATTCTGACTTTATAAGATGCAATTACGAGTTTATATCATGCGATTCTGACTTTATAACTTGCAACTGTGAGTTCATATCTTGCAATTCTGAGAAAAAAACTCAGAATTTTTAGATATACAGTCAGAATTGTGTGATGATAACTTGTAGTTGCGAGAAAAAAACCTTTATAACGCAATTTTGACTCGCAATTGCAAGAAAAAAAGTCAGAATTGTGAGATAAAAAGTTGCAATTACCTTTTTTATTAGTGGCGGAAACAAGCTTTAGTCTCCTGCACATACTCAAGCTGCCATATTATTATTATTATTATTATTAATATTAATAATAATAAAATATTAAAACTTAGTTTTAAGGAATAGCACATATTTTTTCTTCCATGTTGTAGTGTTATCAGTAAACATTTCAGTTACATTTTAAAATTCTTCATTTGATTGCTGTTTTTAATAATAAATTTGTATTAAATCTTAAATTCAGAAAAATGTATACAGAAATCACAAAAAAAAAAAAATTCTGGAAAAATAAAAACATTTCATAGGGCCCTGTTATTGCCAAAATTTTAAAGTGCCCCTATTATGCTATTTTAAAGGCTCCTAATTGTATTTTGGAGTCTCCTACAATAGATTTACATGCATTCGAGAAAAAAAAAGAAAAAAAAAAAACACTTTAATTTTCTCATTATATATTGCAGAATCAGCTCTTTTCTCACAGTGTCTGAAATGGTTCGATAAAGGATCCGGTCTCTCTAAACCCCTCCTTTCCATGAGCTACTCTGCTCTGATTGGTCAGATGGCCCAGTCTGCTGTGATTGGTCTACTCTGCTCTGATTGGACAGATGGCTCAGTCTGTTGTGATTGGTCTACTGGTCAAATGGCTCAGTCTGTTGTGATTGGTCTACTGGTCAGACGGCCCAGTCTGTTGTGATTGGTCGACCGCTTACAGTGCATGTCGGAAACAAAATGCCATTACCATATCTGAATTTCAGCTGGGGAGGCTTCCTAGGAACTTGATGCACAGTGATATGAACAGTAATAATGGTGTCGGTTTTACCATATCAAATTGAGCCCAAGTTTCATCCTTTGGAAGTGCATCAAAATGGATTTGCAGCGCAGAAAGTAGTATCTTCTCAACATGTCGACAAACTCTTCCAGTCTCAGCTACAACTACAGTGTTTGTGGGCGGGGCAAAGTAGATGCCAATGAAGACCATAGGCTGGCATTACGCAAAATGATTACAAACCTAAAGTAGGTTCATACAGGAAGACTGGAATTTTTTGGGCAATTCAGAATGGCTTTTTTCTTTTGGGAGACAATAACTTGTTGTGCACTTTTATCTTTGAAACTCTGCAGACCTTTTACATTCACAAACAGATATATTACACACTACAGTAAGATTTGGAGCTATTGGACCATCCGTCTTTCTCATTTGCAGGTACACTCCAGTGGGACGCTCCTTCTTTTCCCCTCCTGAAGGATACTACCATCCTCTGGGTGGAGGCAGAGAGGTGTGGTTCGGCTTCCATCAGTCTGTTCGGCCAGCCATGTGGAAGATGATGCTCAACATTGATGGTATGACGTTTTCGCTGTTTTCTCTTGATTGTTCACTGTCAAGAAACGTCAATGTTTTGTACTTTAAATATACAAAATGGACAATCAAACTCTCCATTTTTGCTGTTTTTAGTATCTGCAACGGCCTTTTATAAAGCTCAGCCTGTCATTGAGTTCATGTGTGAAGTTCTGGACATCCGCAACATTGACGAGCAGCCGAAGACACTTACTGACTCACAAAGGGTCCGTTTCACCAAGGAGATCAAAGGTGGGTTTCTCCTCCGCTCCATTCCGAACACCTTAGCAACTGTCTAGCAACGTTCTAACAATTACACAAAATACCCTGGCAACCACCACTGAGAACACCTTAGCACCTGCATAAAAACAGCCTGGAAATGACTTCGATGAAAGTGTTTCCAACCTTTGGCTAGTTTGTAGGGGTGTAACGGTACACAAAATGATGGTTCGGTATGTACTCCAATTTTAAAGACACGGTGCGGTATGTTTTCGGTAAGGCAGGGGGAAAACAAAACATAAAATTGCTTTATTTTTTATCTTTTTTTTTGTTAAAAAATGGTTTACTCAACAAACTATGGCTTTGTCTTTAAAGGATTAGTTCACTTAAAAAGTAAAATTTCCTGATAATTTACTCACCCCCATGTCATCCAAGATATTTGTCTTTCTTTCTTCAGTCAAAAAGAAATGAAGGTTTTTGAGGAAAACATTTCAGGATTTTTCTCCATATAGTGGACTGGTTGAAGATCCAAATGTCAGTTTCAGTGCAGCTTCAAAGAGCTCTACACAATCCCAGATGAGGAATAAGAGTCTTATCTAGCGAAATAATCGGCCATTTTCTAAAATAAAAAAAAAATGTATATACTTTTTAAAGGATTAGTTCACTTTCAAATGAAAATTAGCCCAAGCTTTACTCACCCTCAAGCCATCCTAGGTGTATATGACTCTCTTCTTTCTGATGAAAACAATTGGTGAAATATTAATAAATATCCTGACGCATCCGAGCTTTATAATGGCTGTGAATGGGGTATGAGCTGAAGAAAGTGTCTCCATCCACATCCATCCATCATAAATATGTGCTCCACACGGCTCCGGGGGGTTAATAAAGGCCTTCTGAAGCGAAACGATCCATTTGTGTAAAAAAATATCCATATTTAAACAAGTTATGAAGTCAAATATCGAGCTTCCGCCAGACCGCCTTCCGTATTCAACATACGAAGAAAGTGTAAACTGCCGTCACGTCAGTTACACTTTTTCTGTAAGTTGAAAAGGGAAGCCGTAGGATGTAGAGTAAGCTTTGTGAACTGCAAGAGTTTTACACTTTCTTCGTACGTTGACTACGGAAGGCGGTCTGGCGGAAGCTCGATATTTGACTTCATAACTTATTTAAATATGGATTTTTTTACACAAACGGATCGTTTCGCTTCAGAAGGCCTTTATTAACCCCCCGGAGCCGTGTGGAGCACATATTTATGGTGGATGGAGACACTTTCTTCAGCTCATACTAGTGACCCCCATTCATTGCCGCTATAAAGCTTGGATGCGTCAGGATATATATTAATATTTCACTGATTGTTTTCATCAGAAAGAATAGAGTCATATACACCTAGGATGGCTTTTGGTTGAGGAAAGCTTAATTTTCATTTGAAAGTGAACTAATCCTTTAACCACAAATGCTCGTCTTGCTCTGCGATGCGCCACGCATTTCGTAATCATGTTGGAAAGGTCAGTAGGCGGAAGTACGATCCAGTGTACGTGCAAAGACTAAGTCAAACGGCCTTTACAAAACAAAGGTAAGTCAACGATGTTGGACGATTTTGAAATTGGAGGAGAAAATGAGATGTTTTTCGCGCTACCGCCTACGTCACACGTGACCTTTCCAACATGATTACGTAATGCGTGGCGCATCGCAGAGCAGTGCAAGACGAGCATTTGTGGTTAAAAAGTATATAAATTTTATTTATTTTAGAAAATAACCGATTGTTTCGCTTGATAAGACTCTTATTCCTCGTCTGGGATCATGTAGAGCTCTTTGAAGCTGCACTGAAACTGACATTTGGACCTTCAACCCGTTGGTAACTGTTGAAGTCCACTATATGGAGAAAAATCCTGGAATATTTTCCTCAGAAACCTTAATTTCTTTTCGACTGAAGAAAGAAAGACAGAAACATCTTGGATGACATGGGGGTGAGTAAATTATCAGGGAATTTTAATTCTGAAGTGAACTAATCCTTTAACTAAAAAAGTCTGTCAATTCTGCTGCAACCAATGCAACACACTCCTCGTACTGCAGTTTATGGTGCTGTTCTAAATAAGGGAAGTAGCCTACTTCCACTTTTGGATGCAAAATATGTTGGCAAAATGTATATTTTAGTCAAAATTATTGCTCATTCAGTAAAGTTTATCGGAGACTTGCTTGCTGTCAGGAAGAGCCTTTATGCAAAATAGAATTTCTAACATTTACAGTCAGATAAAGGATAAAACTGTAAGATATCATTTATGCCCCAGGAAAGCAGGTGCATTAAAGTCACCATGAAATCAAAGGGCAGGGCAACCTGTCACTCACATGAGATCCACCAATAGCAAACCACAACCATCCAGTCAATTCCCCATGAACAAAATCAAGCCCCGCCCTACATTTGTTCTTGTTTGAGAAGCCGTTTTACTCTGGTATATGTCACAGTAGGGAAGAAAAGACTATCGCAACTTCCGTTTCATGCCGACTTTAAGCATTAAACAGCACACACATCTGACAGGAGGGTGAGCCACTTTAAACTGCATGCTTATGAGTGAGTTTGAAGCACTTAATATAAAGCACGTCTCATGTTTTGGAAGACTTGGATCGTAGCAGTTCACTCCGTGTCCTTTATTATTTTTCAGATGCATTTGCATTAAAGTATGTCGATATAAACTGTATTATCTCATCCAAGGGGGAAACTTGAGAGTTTCAAATTTTACTCCACACACACAGAAGTTCCACATGTGCAGTGGTTAAAACAATGCTGCATTCGTGAAAAAAAAAAAGTGGGCCTAATATGTGTACTTTTACACCCCTACTAGAATGAGATGAGATAAGTATCAGGTGAGGTCATTGGATGATCTCAGTGTCCTGCCATGGCTTTGCCTTGTAAATTATTTGTTAAATTGAATTTGATGAGTCATTTTGATATCATGCTTTTATACAGAAATCCATTTAAATGGGTCCTATTATGCTTTTGTACATCTTTCTTTAGTGTGTAATGTTAAGCATGAAAAAGCTCTGCAAAGTTACAAAACACCGATTTATTCTCTATATCAGTGTCACTGTTTCTGAACTCCCTGAAACGCCTCCATTGTAGTCTTGAGTTTCTTCCGGGAACAAACACGTCACAATATTCCTCATTTAAATAATTCATACGCAGAATAAAGGGGCGGGGCCTGGTTGAGTTAGTTAGTAGTATGTTGAAACAGGCGGTTATGGTAAGGGGCGGGACATTTCCCAAACACGCTTGAAGCGCTTGACAAATCACAACACACTGCTCCAGCCGACCAATCAGAGCGCATTGTGCGTTTCAGAAGGAGGGGCTTCATAGAGACAGGAACTAAAAAGAGCGTTACTGACAGACTGGGAAGAGAGGAGCTGCAACAATGGAGAATATCTGAAAAATAGGTGTTTGTTGAACATTCAAGCATGAAAACCTGTTCTACTAGAGCCCAAAAACAAAACCAAGAAAAAGGATATAATAGGTCCCCTCTAAAAATCTGATGCAATCCTAAATTCTGACCCGTCTTCATGCATTCCAAAGGGAATTAATGTGGATCGGCTCTTCTTTTCAGTCTTATACTGAAGACTGTAATTGCTACCCTGCTGTGGCTGTGAGTGCCACCCAGTTTCTGCACTTAACACTGCTTAAATGCTGAAATGGTGCTGGTTCTGGTGCAGGGAACTGCAAAATAAATTGTCTAGAGGAGCAGCATGACAAAAACGGAAACATGGTGTCCTTCAATGAAATCGAATGGTTGAAGTGTTGACAGATTTCTTGATTTATAATGCATGCAATCTAGTTTTGCAGTTTGAGTTGCTGTTGTTTTGAAAACCTCAAATAATAATAGCCATAATAAGAGTCTTAAAGCTGCTTTACTTATTTTTGTGTGCTTTATTCTGGTGGGCATTTTCAAGGCCTGAAGGTGGAGGTCACGCACTGTGGTCAAATGAAAAGGAAGTACCGTGTCTGTAACGTCACGCGTCGCCCTGCTAGTCACCAAACGTGAGTATTGTATAATTTTCATATGGGAGTTCACACTTATCTTGTTCCATTTTTCATAATGTTCATTCTTTGAGTTGGTAATTAATCCTGAGTTTTGATATTTCACATAGTGATGCACTGAAAATGTCAGCAACTGAATATATTTGGCCAAAAATGAATTTATGGTTGTGGATGAAATCATTAAACGAAATGGTGATGTTTAATTTGCGCTTCTCAGACGGTGCATTTTCAGTGTATCTATAAATATCTCTAGGAGCATTTTGCTAAATATATGCACTTTATTACATATTCATTATATTTTTACTTAACATTAGAGCTGTACGATTAATCGTAAAAAGATCACGATCTTGATTCAATATTCCTAACTGACACCGATTCGGCTATGTAAATTAAACCTTTGACAAAATTATACGGGAACATTCAGATCTGCGCTTGTGCTGCCGCTGATCCAGAGAGAGCAGTTGTCAAGTACAGGTATGAAACAGCTTCACAAACAATCTTTTCAACCACACCGTATCATTATTTCTGTGTTACAAACATTCAAATGATCACAGAAGTACTGGGATAAAAGTTTATAGTTTGGACATAAACACTGATGTCTAAGCAAGCGTTAAAAATGAGTAAATAACCTTTTAAAAAATTAACTTGACACTTCAAATAATGGTTATATCGATTACATCATTACACCAGTAGGTGGCGACAAGTGACTGTTAAAAATGTATTTGTCATTAAATCATTCATTCATGAGATTTGTTTAAAAATGCTGATTCATCCTGTAAGGAAACAAGTGAAGTTTTTATGACTGAGTCATTGAATCATTCATTCAAACCATTTAAAAAAAAAAAATAATTCACATGAATTAAACATTTTAAACAGTCTGCAGCAATTAACTTTTTTGTCAGAACCTCTTGTAAATTACATTTTGCTTAGTTGTCTGTTCAGAATCGTGATCTCTATTTGAGACAAAAAAATTGTGATTTTCAATTTATCCAGAATCTACTTAACATGTTGCCTTCATTATTTAATGTTTGTTTGAATAAATCTGTCATGAAACCAATTTATTACAACCACTGTCTAAATGTTTATATTTCAACAATGAATTGGAGTAAAAAATATAATTATATCATTAAAAAGTTAAAAAGCAATTTAAATGTTTATTTGCAACAGTTTTATTTGAGCATTGACAAATGTGATTAATTGATTATTAAACTATTTTGGTTTTTGGCTAGATTAAATGTTTAATTTCGGTTTCAGTATTTTGGTAGAAAATTCATGTCAGTGCATCACTAATTTCACATAATGCATTGTGCAACCCTGGGTTAATGTTGTTATTTGCATGTTTAACATTGATGGGTGACGGACACTTACATGTGTATCTGTATGAAGTGCATTTTTGTTTTCTGCAGTCAAATATTATGTAAAATAACTGCCAATCAAACTTAATTTGCATTTAAATCTTGATCCTGTCAATCATTTCTCCAGGTTTCCCTTGCAGCTTGAAAGTGGACAGACTGTAGAATGTACCGTAGCTCAATATTTCAAGCAGAAGTACAACCTGCAGCTCAAATACCCCCACCTGCCCTGTCTACAGGTGGGCCAGGAGCAGAAACACACCTATCTGCCCCTGGAGGTGAGTCCTGTCATCCGCACCACTGTGATGGCAATAGACCTTGTTCTCTGTTCTTATATGGTTTGCTGTTCTCGTAGGTGTGCAACATTGTAGCAGGGCAGCGGTGCATCAAGAAACTGACAGATAATCAAACATCCACCATGATCAAAGCCACGGCACGATCAGCACCAGACAGACAGGAGGAGATCAGCAGACTGGTGAGTGCTGACCTCTAGTGTGCATGTGGGAAACCATGGGCAGGTTTACATATAGTGAGCACTGGCTAGTGGTGCTTTAAGTGCATTGTTGTCATGGTTACATAGCCAGAGTATTTTTACCCATAGGATAATATAGGACTGGACATTTTTCAGCCTTTATTTTTCAGCCTCAACAAGATGTAGAGTAGTGGCCAAAAGGGTAACACTTTACAACAAGGTTTCATTTGTTAACATTAACTAACATGAACTAACTATGAGCAATACATTTGTTACAGTATTTATTTATCTTTGTTAATCAGCTGTTCATTGTTTGTTCATGTTAGTTCACAGTGCTTTAAAGAAGTCCTTGGTTATGATTTCACTTTTTTAACTTTAAAAAACTTTTAAAGTTAGTGTGTAATGTTGCTGTTTGAGCATAAACAACATCTGCAAAGTTACGACGCTCAAAGTTCAACGCAAAGGGAGATATTTTCTTTTACAGAAATCACTGTTTAAAGACTACAACAAACAGCTGGTAGGGACTACAACGAGCTTCTTCCCGGGTTGGTGACATCAATAACCCTAAAATTTACATAAACCCCGCCCCCGAGAACACACAACAAAGGGGGTGAGGCCATGTTGGGCTGCTTTAGAGAAGAGGAAGAGTTGTTGTAGTAGAGTGTTGTTGTCATGCCGTCATTTTACGCCGGACTGCTTCACAAATGAGGGTCAATTCAACGCTGGATTTGCACAAAAGTTTAACATGACGGCACATGCTAGTCGATGAGTTGAATCAACTCCACAGCAACTACATAAATTTATCCACTAACCATTCAGAAACGTCTAAAAGTTGTAACTTCTTCCTGAGTCTCTCTATCAGTGTCGACTCCGGTTTGAACAATGTAAGGCTGAACACCGTTACTGACAATCCTCATTTTGGCTGCGTGAGATTCTCCAGCTTTGTTGTTGTTGAGCGACCGAAGCGTGAGCTGTTAAAGCTCCGCCCTCTTCTGGAAAGGGGGCGGGGAGCAGCAGCTCATTTGCATTTAAAGGGACACACACAAAAACGGCGTGTTTTTGTTCACACCCAAATAGGGGCATCAAAAATGATGTCGGCACAATTTGGCATGTTTCATTGCGACTTCAAGCACAACTACATGATCTGCTTACAAAATGTCTAACAAATGTTGAATAATATTTGGATAAAGAGTGAAGATGTCAATTATCCTTCTGGCCACTGCTATACATTTTTGATGGAAGCCAATGTTTTCTCCTTGGACTTCCATTATATGTTGACAAAAACATGCAATTATCATTATTATTTTTTTTAGTGATTGATTATACAAATAGATAGTCAAAAAGATATTATTTTCTCTGATAACTTGCATTTAATCCAGAATCATCCTACTGCAAACTAAGGTTTGCTGCTTTTGGGCTTTTGGGTGATCTCAGATTTGTGGTCATAGAATGAGCCTTTGGTCATTTGCTTTTCTTTCATCACATCACTCTGTGTTGTTGAGCATTACTGCAGATGACATCATCACAGCTTCCATTTAGCATGATCTGTGACCATCAGCTTCTGTAAGGAGTCCACTGAGTTGTTGTGACAGACTGATTCACTTGCCATGTTTTACGCTGTTTCTGAACAAATTCCTTCCAGAATAAGAGAATTAAAGGAATGTTACTCATTTTCTTTTGGGTTCGTATGTTAGTGTAAACGTTAGTAGAGGTCTGTTTGCTGAAACTTTAGTACTAAACCCATTTATCCAGGGTTCCCACGGATCCTTAAAAAGTCTTAAATTTTAAAAATCTAATTTAATATTTTTAAGGCCGTAAAAAAATCTTATTTTTACATATCCGAGGTCTTAATTTTTAGATAACACTTTGACTTAAACATATCTGAATCATTTACGAGATTAAAACTATCTAATTAGCATACATATTATTTTTTACCATTCTTTCTTTGTGGATTTGCTTGTTCACGTTATAATTCATGGCATTTACGACAGTGTATTATGTCATATTGTAATGCCCAATTTTCAAATCAATTCCTTATGGATAAAATGATTAGATTTTTCCCCTCATTCTTGACTATCCTGTTTCCGTCAATAATGCATCACATTACGGAAGTAAAATGGGTCGTGAATGCAGGTTCATATTACCTGTATGAGACACATTTTTATAATCTTCACAGTCTTTTGTACTTTTTATTTTTTTGCTCAGATGAAGAACGCTAACTTTAATCTGGATCCCTACATTCAAGAGTTTGGAATCAAAGTGAAGGACGACATGGCCGAGGTGACCGGGAGAGTCCTTCCAGCTCCTATCCTGCAGTACGGTGGTCGGGTAAGAGTCGTTTTACTGCATCTGAAGCTCAAACTGCTTCTGTTCCAGTTCCTGTTCTTGTAGCTTAAACAGTAGATCATGGCGCTTGCAACACCAAGGTTATGGGTTCGATTCCCAATGAATACATGAATGTATAAAATACACTACCGGTCAAGAGTTTGGAATAATTATGATTTTTTGTCACCAAAGCTTCACTTATTTGATCAAAAATACAGTAAAATAGTAATATTGTGAAATATTATTACAATTTAAAGGATTAGTTCACTTTAGAATTAAAATTTCCTGATAATTTACTCACCCCCATGTCATCCAAGATGTTCATGTCTTTCTTTCTTCAGTCAAAAAGAAATGAAGGTTTCTGAGGAAAACATTCCAGGATTTTTCTCCTTATAGTGGACTTCAATGGGGACCAACGGGTTGAAGGTCCAAATTGCAGTTTAAATGCAGCTTCAAAGAGCTCTACATGATCCCAGATGAAGAATAAGGGTCTTATCTAGAGAAATGATCGGTCATTTTCTAAAAAAAAAACAAATAAAAATTGATTTACTTCTTAACCACAAATGCTCTGCGATGTGCCACGCATTACGTAATCACATTGGAAAGGTCACGTGTGACGTAGGTGGAAGTACCGATCCAGTGTTTACAAAGCAAACGTGCAAAGACTAAGTCAAACGGCCTTTACAAACTAAGGTAAAACAACGATGTCGGACGATTTTGAAGTTGAAGTTGGAGGAGAAAATGAGATGGAGTTTTTTGCCCTACCGCGGTTCTTCCACCTACGTCACGTGTGACCTTTCCAATGTGATTACATAATGCGTGGCATATCGCAGAGCAGTGCAAGACGAGCATTTGTGGTTAAAAAGTAAATCAATTTTTTTTTTTTTTTTTTTTTAGAAAATGGCAGATGGTTTCTCTAGATAAGACTCTTATTCCTCATCTGGGATCATGTCAAGCTCTTTGAAGCTGCACTGAAACTGACATTTGGACCTTCAACCCGTTGAACCCCATTGAAGTCCACTATATGGAGAAAAATCCTGGAATGTTTTCCTCAAAAACCTTCATTTCTTTTCTACTGAAGAAAGAAAGACATAAACATCTTGGATGACATAGGGGTGAGAAAATTATCAGGAAGACTGGAGTAATGATGCTGAAAATTCAGCTTTACATCACAGGAATAAATTATATTTTAAAATATATTACAATAGAAAACAGTTCTTTTAAACTGCAATTATATTTCAGTTTTATATTTTCAAATAAATGCAGCCTTGATGAGCAGAAGAGACTCTCAAAAACATTAAAAAATCTTTTCTATTCATCAAAAACTTTCAATGCAGTGTAAGTCACTTTGGATAAAAGCATCTGCCTAATGTTGACGTGCAGCATTGACACTTCCAGTGTAGAGAGACTCCAGTGACTCTTCATCATCACCTCCAGTGTGAGATTTCTAAATTCTCCCTCTTTCTCTGTCGCTGAACAGAATCGTGCCATCGCGACTCCCAACCAGGGTGTGTGGGATATGAGGGGAAAGCAGTTCTACAACGGCATTGAGATCAAAGTTTGGGCCATCGCTTGCTTTGCCCCGCAGAAACAGTGTCGGGAAGAGGTGCTCAAGTAAGGACGCCCACAAGGACGCCCACATATACTACAGAATAATACAGTCACAAACACTTCATTGTTAATGTTTGCGACGTTCTCTTCCTCAGGAACTTCACCGACCAGCTGCGTAAGATCTCAAAGGACGCTGGGATGCCCATCCAGGGTCAGCCGTGTTTCTGTAAGTACGCACAGGGAGCTGACAGCGTGGAGCCCATGTTCAGACACCTGAAGAACACCTACTCCGGACTGCAGCTCATCATCGTCATCCTGCCCGGAAAGACACCCGTCTATGGTAAGAACGTCACGCTCAGAGCCGCCCTCCTGCCGAACGCCTTCAGACTAACAAACACACGTTTGATTTGTGCAGCGGAAGTGAAGCGTGTTGGAGACACTCTTCTAGGAATGGCCACTCAGTGTGTGCAGGTGAAGAACGTGGTGAAAACCTCCCCTCAGACGCTCTCCAACCTCTGCCTCAAAATCAACGTCAAACTCGGCGGCATCAACAACATCCTGGTGCCGCATCAACGGTGAGAGAGTTACTGAAGTGTCTCCGCCTGGATGAGATGTGTTTAGATTTAACATGCAGTCCATAAGCATTGGCACTAGGGCTGCATGATTAGTTGAAATCGTGATATGGCTTAGTGCGATTATCAAATCGCAAAGGATGCGATTGAATTAAATATATATATATTTATATATATGTTTCTGAGTGAAGCGTGGCACTGTTTTTACCTTCGTAGTTTCCCGTCAAAATAAAACTTTGATGGTTTAACGTTTGAAAATGAAGAAATTAAGATAAATTTTAGTATTGAAATTTACTGTTGTAATGTAAAATAAAATAATAATAATTATATTATTTTTCTTAAATTCTCAAATTTTTATTTTACATTAATAGCAATATTTCTTTTGTTTTTTAGTATTTGTAAAGTATAATTAATAAAATATAAAAATACTAAATAAAAACAAAAGAACTATTATTATTGTAATATTTAGTTTTTTGTATTTTTATATTGTATTTATTTATTATTATTACCATTATTATATAATATTAACAAAATAAATACAATAAAAATAAAACAAAACAAGAAACATTACTATTGTAATATTTTTATGTAGTTTTTTTATATTTTATTTATTTTATTATTATAATTATTACTAATAAAAAATATGAAAATACTAAAAACAAAATAAGAAATATTACTGTTGTACTATTTTGTTTTTAATGTAGTATTTTTATTTATTATTATTTTTAATAGTAATAGTAATAATAATAAAAATATTATTATTATTAATTATAAAATGAATAAATATAAAAATACTAAATAAAACAAAACAAGAAATAATACTATTGTAATATTTTGTTTTTATGTAGTATTTTTATATTTTATTTTATTATAATTATTACTAATAAAAATAAAATATGAAAATACTAAAAACAAAATAAGTATTGCTATTGTACTATTTTGTACAATTTATTTTTTGTAGTATTTTATTTATTATTATTAATTACAATAATGAATAAAATGTAAAAATACTAAATAAAAACAAAGATAAAGAACAATTATTATAATATTGTTTTTTAGTATTTGTATATTATTATTTATTTATTATTATTATTATTACTACTATTATATAATGATAGCAAAATAAATATAATATAAAAAAACTAAATAAAACAAAACAAGAATTATGATTGTAATAATATAGTTTTTATGTAGTATTTTATGTTTTATTTATTTTATTATAATTATTACTAATAAAAATAACATTTTAGAAGTTATGTAAAAGTATTTTATGTATTAATAATAATAATAATAATATTGTAATTATTATTAATAATAATAAATAATACATAAAAATACTAAATAAAAACAAAATATTATAGTAGTTTTGTTTTTTGTACTTTTTAAAAATTTATTTAATAATGATAATAATAATGTTTTATAGCCATATTGATATATAATCACAAAATTTGAGCGAAATTGTGCAACCTTACAAACAAGCACAGCAAACAGCAAATCGCATTTTAAATTGCAATTGCGTTTTTTTTATCAGAAAAATTTCCCCTCCAAATCGTGCAGCTGGAATCAACACTTTATTTGAACGTTTGCGCAGGTCTGCAGTGTTCCAGCAGCCCGTGATCTTCCTCGGAGCAGATGTTACTCATCCACCGGCTGGTGATGGGAAGAAGCCATCTATCACTGCTGTGAGCATGTCACACACACAACCTGTGCTTCAACACTGTTCTTATCAGTTCTCTTTTGCATTTCAAATGAGATTTCAAACCCAAGTAGGGCTGAGAAGCTGTTTAACCTAAAATCAGCTGACAGGGTTAGTTCACCCAAAATTTAAAATTCTGTTGAGCAGCTTTCTTGAATCGACCTGTCATTAAATATATTATATAACAAGAGGAGCTATTATTGATCTGGGACATAACGAAGTTACGTAAATGTAACACAACTCTCAAAAAACCCAACCTGAGCCGAAAGGCACTTAATTTTAGTCGTAAATAGAAGGCTGTAATTACCACCCTGCTGCTCTTTGTGGCCGAGAGCCGCCCAGTTTGCTGTACGTGACGGTGCTGACGGCCCTGGAAGTGGCTTAGATCACAGGCGGGAGTGAAAGGGAGGATGTACCGGAGGTGGGCAGGACAGGATGGGAGCTTTGAAAAGGAAAAATGGCTCGCCGGTGACTCACAGACGCGGAGGAAATGATGTCACCTCCCACCCTGCGCATGCAACCACTTGTAAGCGCGTACTCTTTTGCCAGTTGCCAAGCAATGGTGACAAAGGGCTGAGTCACACAGACGGATACAGAGGCTTGATGATGTGGAGGGAGTGGCGACAGGCCACTTTCTGTAGGGAACATGAGGTAAACTGCTGACGGCAACCGATTTTGGTTTTCTGCAACTAGGGGGCGGCAGATTTCTGTAACTTCTCCGCAGGCCGTCTACAGAAACTCACGTCTGTTTTGCATTATTTGCATTTTTCGGTGATGCTGACATGCGTTGCTCTGGTGTGTGCAGTTTTATTTTTTCACTTTGTGTGCATTGAAAACAGCTGGTTATGTATTTCCTTGTCATTTTTTCCCCTGTTCATTTTTAGCGCTCTGGTTGGTTGTTAGGTGGTTGCTTACTAGACAGAAACTATTTGCATTGTCAAGCATTTTGCTTTTTTGTGACGCACATGTGTAAATGTTCAAAATTTGTGCCACTTTTGAAATGTAGTTTTTTTATCTAATACATACACTACTGTTCAAACATTTGGGGCTAAGATATTTTAAAAATAAGTTAATACTTTTATAACAGCAAACATACATATACATTAAATTGATAAAAAATGACAGTAAAGGCATTTATAATGTTATAAAAGATCTCAATTTCAAAGAAATGCTGTTCTTTTGAAGTTTCTGTTTATCAAAGACTATTAAACAGTTTCAACATTAATGATAATAATCAGAAATGTTTCTTGAGTATCAAATCATCATATTAGAATGATTTCTGAAGGATCATGAAGACTGGAGGAATGATGCTGAAAATGCAGATTTGATCACAGAAATAAATTACATTTTACAATATATTCACATAGAAAACACTTGTTTTAATTTGTAATAATATTTCTGTTTTTTTCTGTATTTTTGATCAAATAAATGCTGCCTTTGTGAACATAAGAGAAAACATTAAAACATCTTGACCCCAAACTTTTGAACGGTAATGCACCTGGTCACCTGATCCACGTCAAAACAGGGGTAGGCACTCTTGAAAGCACAACACAGATCAAGACAGCAGATGTATCACACGAGTTAAGTCCATTTGATTGACAGTTTACAGTTTGTTCTGCTGTATTTGTTGTGCTTGGCTTGGAGATACTGCTATACATATTGGAGATATTCAACTAAGAATATAGAGTCCTAAACACAATGACTGTTATTCAAAACCTAATTTAAACCTGGAAACAAACTAACTTGTAGTATTTTGACAGCAAAAAAAATGCTTCAGAAATACTTAAAGGGTTAGTTCACCCAATAATGTAAATTCTGTCATTAATTACTCACCCTCATGTCGTTCAAAACCCGTAAGATGTTCATTAATCTTCGGAACACAAAGGAAGATATTTTTGATGAAATCCGATGGCTTAGAGAGGACTCCATTGACAGCAAGATCATTAACACTTTCAGATGCCCAGAAAGTTACTAAATACAGTTCATGTGACTACAGTGGTTCAACCTTAATGTTATGAAGTGACGAGAATACTTTTTGTGCGCCAAAAAAACAAAATAACGACTTTATTCAACAATATCTAGTGATGGGCGATTTCAAAACACTGCTTCATGAAGCTTTACGAATCTTTTGAATCAGTGGTTCGGAGCACGTATCAAACTGCCAAAGTCACGTGATTTCAGTAAACGAGGCTTTGTTACGTTATAAGTGTTTCGAAATTTCAATGGTTCAGTTTGATATGTGCTCCGAACCACTGATTCAAAACAAAAGATTCGTAAAGCTTCAAAGCTTCATGAAGCAGTGTTTTGAAATCGCCCATCACTAGATATTGTTGAATAAAGTTGTTATTTTGTTTATTTTTGGCGCACAAAAAGTATTCTCGTCACTTCATAACATTAAGGTTGAACCACTGTAGTCACATGAACTGTTTTAAATATGTTTTTAGTAGCTTTCTGGGCATCTGTAACTTTCTGACGATGCAGGCCTCACTGAGCCATCGGATTTCATCAAAAATATCTTAATTTGTGTTCTGAAGATGAACGAAGGTCTTACGGGTGTGGAACGACATGAGGGTGAGTAATTAATGACAGAATTTTCATTTTTGGGTGAACTAACCCTTTAATGTTTTACACTAGGCTATTTCTATGTTACTAATCAAATAAACAAGTTTATGATTGATTATCAAACATTACTTGATTAATGCTGTTATGAACTTAAAATATGTGTTATGTGTATTTATACATTAAAGGCACAATATATAAGATTTTTGGATTAAAATATCCAAAAACCACTAGAACAGTGTTATATATATTTTGTTGACTTGTGTACTTACAATATCCAAAATGATTCCAAGAATGTTTAACTCCAGAGAAATAAGCAATTTTAACCAGGACACGGACCGTGTCCGTGCATCGCCTGTCAATGACATCATACCCACGTTACCCTCGGCTTCCGGTTTTATTTTGTAGAAACCATGGAAACACCAAAGGTGCTTTAATATGTTATGTGTTTTATTAGACAAGGGAACAACTGTTTGGATACATTCATTGACAGAAAACGAATCATGTTAAATAGCTCAACACGTTTAGTCGTTTTAGTCTTCAAGCTACGCCTTTGTTTTGAATAAGCGACCTCTAGTGGCGAAAACTACATATTGTGCCTTTAAGGGGAGTCGTGGCACAGTGATTAACTAGGAAACCTAAAAATGGCACAAAAAGGTTGCCGACCCCTGCTCTAAACGCTCGTATCTGTTTCTCCAATTAATTCAGGATTTTTCATTTATTGAAGCTTATTTGTAAAGCAACATCCTGTTATGATATAACCTCCTCTGACATGATTGATCTCGGCAGGTGGTGGGCAGTATGGACGCTCATCCCAGCAGGTACTGCGCTACAGTTCGAGTACAGCGACCCAGGCAGGAGATTATTGAAGACCTCTCGTACATGGTGCGAGAATTACTCATCCAGTTCTACAAGTCAACCCGCTTCAAACCCACAAGAATCATCTTCTACAGGGACGGCGTTCCAGAAGGACAGTTACCACAAGTAAGGCCATATTATGATTCTTTTCAGTTCAAAAGATTGGGGTCAGTAAGATTTTTCTAATGTTTTTGGAAAGTTTACCAAGGCATTTATTTGATTAGAAATACAGTAAAAATTGTGAAATATTGTTACAATTTAAAACCGCTGTTTTCTATGTGAATATATTGTGAAATGAAATTTATTTCTGTGATCAAAGCTGAATTTTCAGCATCATTACTCCAGTCTTCAGTGTCACATGATCCTTCAGAAATCATACTAATATGCTGATTTGCTGCTCAACAAACATTTTTTGATTATTATTAATGCTGAAAACAGTTTACTATATTTGTGGAATCCCATTTTCTTTGATGAATAGAATGTTCAAAAGAACAGCATTTATTTCCAATAGAATCTTTTGTAACATTATAAATGTCTTTACTGTCACTTTTGATCAACTGAATGCATCCTTGCTGCCGTCTCATGATGATGTCATGTGTTTTTCTTGTGTAGATCCTGCACTATGAGCTGTTGGCCATCAGAGACGCCTGCATCAAGCTGGAGAAAGACTACCAGCCGGGAATCACATACATAGTAGTGCAAAAACGCCACCACACCCGCCTCTTCTGCGCTGATAAATCTGAACGAGTGAGTTCTCAAAAACAGCATTTTAAAGTAGTCATTCCCAGAGGCAGTGTTTTATTTTAGTATCATTGATACATTATCCTATATTATAGTTTTTGTTAATATTTTGAATTAGATTTTATACTTTAGGGGGTAGTTTTCTGGACAGGGTTTAAATTAAAACAGGAGTAGGTCTTAATCTAGAATAGTTAATCATGGCTTAAATAATAAGCCTCCCCAGAAGTGGTTCATTCTAATAGCTGTGGTTTTGCTCAGATCGGGAAGAGCGGGAATATTCCTGCAGGAACTACGGTTGACACCAGCATAACACATCCATTCGAATTTGATTTCTACCTGTGCAGTCATGCAGGTATTCAGGTAAGAGCACAGACTTGGTGCAAACATTGATGGCTGTGTGCTTTTGACTGTGGTTTGATCTTCTGCTGTCCTCGTCTCAGGGCACCAGCCGGCCCTCACACTACTACGTCCTGTGGGACGACAATCGCTTTACGGCTGACGAGCTGCAGATTCTCACCTACCAGCTGTGCCACACCTACGTGCGCTGCACCCGCTCCGTGTCTATTCCAGCGCCTGCGTACTACGCCCGGCTTGTGGCTTTCCGAGCCCGCTACCATCTAGTGGATAAGGAACATGACAGGTGAGGGCTTTGATGCCATGAAACTGCATTAGCAATGCATTTCCTTTGGGTGGAACCTCAAAAGGGATGCATGCAGTGATGCATTTGTTCATAACTTGACCAGACATCACTTTTGTCCACTGATGTTACAAATATTGGAAAAATTAGTCTATTTTTAATTAGTCTATTATAATTAGTCTTTTTTTTTTTTTTTTTTTTTTTTTTTAAATCAAAAACTTTCAGTGTTGAATGTTTATAATCAACATTTCACATGCTTTTGCATTTTTTTTTTATTGAGCTCTTCACAATGCATTTCGGGATTCTGGGCCTTTTGTAAAAGGATACATGCTTTAATTTTCATTAGAATTATTATTATTATTATTATTGGAATAGCCTTTGATTCTAGAACTTGCCTACATGAGTAAAAAGTGGTTTACATAAAAGGTATTTAAATAATATTTATAAAAGAGATGCATAAGAAATAAAAATAACAATACAAAGTAAAAAAATCTAAATGTATTAAAATAATTAAAAATGTATTTAAAACAAATAAAAAAGAGAAGAATGCATAAATAAGATAATATAGTGCTGTTATCTGTTTTGGAACAGAACTTTTGTCTCATTCCCAGAAATAATTTTTATCAGTTTTTAAATATTTCTTTATTTTGTCTCCTTTGCATTTTTTTAAATCAAAAAGACAGTAAATATTGTGATTTGTGAAATATTTTTACAATTTAAAATGTGTTTTCTATGTGAATATATTGTAAAATTTAATTTATTCCTGTGATCAAAACTTTTCAGCATCCTTCAGAAATCATTCTAATATGATGATTTGATGCTCAAGAAACATTTCTGATTATTATCAATGCTGAAAACAGTTGTGCTGCTTCATTGCGTGATATAGAGTCAGAATTGTGGGATATAAAGTCAGAATTGTGGGATATAAAGTCAGAATTGCGTGA